>JAUOZQ010000024.1:600000-932828 GCA_030710315.1 Anomotaenia brevis
TTGGCATTGACATTTACACCAGGAAATACGTCCCTTTTACCCTCAACAACCAACAAAAATTCGCATTGTTCAGCTTATCACTCCATCATATTCCTCCACCAGACATTGCATCGATACTCGTCTATTGATCTAGTGCGTCTCAACCAATAGAGCTTTTTGGAACAGCACTGACTCGGTACCATCAGATATAAGTAGCCTCTAACAAAAAAGTTGATTTCTTTCCCTCGATATTTTTAAAACATCAGTGAAGGCATTGAAGATAGCGTTGAAATAGGAGTCGGCAAATGGAAACAAGCAAGACGAATAAAGACAAAGAACCCGTGTATTTATCGGTTAGTTGGTTATTTCTAAGGGCAGTAACAGCTGGTAAGTGTTCTTCCCGGTAGATTTGAGATCTAAATCTAACGAAAGCTCCAAGTTTGCTGTGGTCCAGTATAAAACCACTGGTTACATTTTACTGGAACGAGTAGCATGAACAGACAGCCCACCCAGGCCATGTCTCTGAGATTCTGATTAATGGACAGCTGTCCGGATTGAGTGGTTGATGTGGGCCTCCCGTGTCATGACGCATCCGCCGATTCCGATTCACTTGAAAAAGCCTCAAGTTGCTGCTCTCACGTGTTCGCGTCAATCGATTATGACGGAAAGACAGTGACAATTATTTGAAATGATAGTTTAGCTAATCAGGATTTGCACTTCATGCAGTGGACAGAAAATTCACTAATAATCACGAAAAATTTCATTCTGGATTCCATTAAATGCAGCACTGAAGCTGGCTGGCCTTCAATGTGGATTTTTATATAGAAATCTAGAACTTCGACCCCAATGCTAGGTATCTAACTGAGGAAGTGAATTCCTAGATTTAGTCGAAAACGGTATTCTCAGGAATTCTGGATTAAAGGACCGAATTCGTTAATAAGACTAATTAATATAAATGAAATTCCGCGTTGGCTGTGGAAAAATTGTTTCATTGAGCCACTTGTGAGGTTAGGTAGTAGAAGTGCATAGGCTAAGATGTTGGAATATTTTAAAGTTAGGGAGCACTGGGCTGAAGACTGGCATCTGCTAGTGATAGGATGCCTGAGGCAGTACGTTATTCATGATCACGTAAGATGATTGTGCAGCAAGTTCGCTGACTCCAATTTTGTTGGGTATTTTCCTGCTTCCTAGCAGAGACCATCAATCAATATCAAATACGCCATGGATACTATTGGCTATCTCACATAGTTCCCCTAGCAAGCATGAACCCTTTTAAAGTTACCACCAGTCAACACAGGCAACCAAATCTGTCCTAATCGTCGAGGGTCGCGTGTTGGCCCGCCATTGTCCTTTGACGTCACTATCTGGGCTCCTGGAGAAAGATCATCTCCACCCTTGATGAGGTTTTTCATTTATTCACACCTTGAAAACAACAATCGCAACAATAACAAGGCATTTAATGTGTTTTCAAAGAGAGTGGGAGGGGAGGTATCAGTTAGTGTCAAAATAAAAGAACGGGATCTGAATGATCTGTTGATCTGAATATTGGCCTTGTTGACAAACACTTCGAATCCATTTATTCAAGCCCGATGCAGCTAGAGATGAATTTAAAAGTCCCTGAAACTTGCATTTAAAGTTGAAAATGTGGCTGCATTTTCGACCTTGTAAAATAGATATTCCGAGATAAATATCGTCAATAACACGATCCAATTTTTTGGTAAAACGGAGATGGGAAGGAACATAAGTGATTGAGGCTTTGAAAGAAGTTTGTTGAAGTCCTTCTTATAAAAGGTAACAGTCTACGAGTTTATCTTGTGATTACTCGAAGAAAGAAGGGATGACTACGAAGACGACCCTCGCTCGGGAAGGCCAGGAAGCTTCTCGAAAACGGTGGAAAGATAGAGGCTGCTCAACATTTAACTGAAAAGATGGGCGGCGAATAACTGCCACTCGGATTGCAACGTCCTTTGACGTGTCTTTTATTCAATCTTGAGCAGTGACAGCATGGCTGCTAAATTGGTGTACCTGCACACCGTCGCTAGTCTGTCTGACGGAGGGCAGAGCCGCAGTTTCATCATGCCTCCATAACCAATGGCGCCAAATATTTTAGTTTATCAAAAATGCTGTGAACGTCCGTATTCTGTATTTATCTCAAGGAATTAGGGGTCGTATTCCTACGCATCAGGTATTTTCATCAACTTCGCGAAAGATATTTTTCATTTCCGTTGCCAAGCTGCCCATTGAAGGCATAATTACTTTTTTCCTAGAAAGGCTGACACAGGAAAGCTCTGAGTATTCAATCGAATTTTGGCGCTTTAAGGCCGTAGGTAGACGTTGTAAAACTTAAATGAAGGGCAATAAATACTCTGGTTCCAAATTAAAGTAAAATCCGGAAGGTATACGCACACGAGTCTATGATGGAATAGCCCATCGTTTGTATCGGGATTGGTCTTTCATTCATTCTAAGTGTACTTGTGATTCTATTCCCGAGTCTTTTATTGAAACGACTATAAGAATTCATTTCTGGGTAATTTCACCAATGGAATCAGAAAGGCTGACTTTCTGGTTTTGAAAGTCCATTCGCTTTCAGGGTATGGCTTAATTTCATCCAAGTCACCCTTAAAATGGCTTTCATTCGCTGCTTGACGAAATGATAGTCAATGAAATTCTCACTACAATTCTGTTTCGTCGAATCGAAATACGGCTTTGTCGGTACAAGTCCGGAAGGGAGGGCACTAAATAGTTTAGTCCACTGAAATAGTTTCGTCAAAGCCGCAATAAGTGAAACAGCCTGAAATTAAGCTGCCTTCTAGGCTGAGTTTTCTGGCAAATAACACTGGAGAGATTCCGGAAATTTTGCTGTGTAGTTGCTTCGGTTATGGGATTCTTGTTGACGAAGTTGGCTTCATTTTCCTCTCTTCCAGTGCAACTTCTTGTCACGACTCCTAAAGAGGTTCGTATTTCGAAGCCCTGAATGATTTTTCGTCCTTGGATCAAATTTCACTGTTTTTAAGGTTAGAGGCATAATACCGCAAGAAGTATAGAACGTCTTGAATGGAAAACGTTGGACAAAAATTGCTTTAATTTCCTAAAGGTTTATGTTACCAAATCTCTGATGCGAGTACAAACTCTCAGCAATGTCACCTAGACAAGCGGATAATTTCCCATTTCCGTCAGGGTGTCGACGTTTGCTAATATCCCTAACAAAAATGATTAGTCTAATGGTTATGGTAACAAGCCTGGGAATCTCTGACAAGTGATCCAGAATTTTCGATCCTTAAGCAAAACCTTCCTTTGTTAAACAAATAAAGAGTACATTCAAAGGCACTGCTGGTTCAACCAGTGTACACCAGGAAATCCTTCAATATATTTCAGTCTCCAGGTGTGTATTAGGATGTTATACCCCTACCTACGAAGGGACGAACCAAGTTGAGAGTTGACACGAGGAGGAAAAGACTGCATTTTTCACCTAGGCTTCCACGTTGGTCCTCCACTCCGTTACAGCAGAATTAGTTAGACTCACAGTGGTGATTTCACTGATGCACACGCCTTCCTCACTAATCATTAATTATATACCCAGGAGGGCTGATTCTGTATGTTGTCAATGTCTATGGACTGTCATAACATTTTCTGGAGCCCTCTAATCAGTCTGGATGCCATTTCTTTCTTTAACACAATGAGTAAACCTGGCGTTTACAGAAATCACTATCCATGGCACGAGTGGAATACTTTCCTAAGGCCCTTTATACATTGCCTCACAATTTAATGCATGCTATTCAGAGAGTAAAGCCTCTGGTAAAGCTGACCAGAAGTTTTGTGGCCCCGCCAGACAAAATCAAACTAGTGAACCCTTTCGAAGGTATGGCAGACAGAGACGCAGTTACCACGCTCTTTTGCCTATTCGTGCCCACCTCAAAGTGTGTCAAACACATTTGTCTGTCCATTTTCTTGGGAGCCACACGCTTTCGTTCGGCAGACAACAGACAGTGGGTGAAGACCTAGGCCATCAATATTTAAATCTTGCTTCCTAAGGGAGCTTAAGGCCAGTCAACCACACCCTCTGAGGAACCGTACACTTCATCTTCTCCCACCCGGAGCTGTTACATCCAATATGGACCTGACAATGCATGCTGCCCATTAGCGGTGTTCTCAGGTGAAGTGAGGGATAACTTTCTGGTCTTTCTGAAATTCATGCTCATCCTACTCACTCATTAACATTTCTGTCAAGGAGCAGTACCCATGTACCATTATTTCTGCTGTATTTACCACAATAGCAACTTTATCATCCTCTGCCTTTCGCATGACTGTCGTCCCAAGCCCATGCAGCATCGTGGCCTTGGCAAAGGGCTCCATAACGACGGCTATATATAAGTCGCTACTTATTATAATTTCGATCGTAGTTGTACTTTTGTAGATAAGCTACTATATGACTATTTTTAGCAGCTTAAATCAACTAATTTTAAGAATCGTTGTCGCATCTCTAGTAGGAAAGTTGTTTTCGCCTTAATACCTCATATCAACGTATCGTTTTGCAAAATAGAATAAATTTCTCTGGTAGTAAAGCAGAGTGCATTCAGTCTCAACAGAATCTGTTAAGCGGTTGGGGCAGTATAGACGGTCAGATAAGGGCGCAAGTTAGAGGTGTTCAGTTGACTGATTCCATCCAATAACAGCCTTCTTCACTAAAACGCTGTACTACCCCCTTCGTAAAGAAACCCGGGTGGAGATGTGACCGATCTACTGCGCGAATCCAGGTACCGATTTGTCTCCAAGCGTTAGATGGCTTGTCAATAAAGGGTTCCGTCAAAGGCACTAAAAGGGAGCACAAACCTGCTTTATCCGTGACACAGGATGAACGTTCAGCAGTATTTTTGATCCAAACATCCAAAAGCTACTGAACTGTGTGCTGTGTACGGCATCTAAATGTTCACTTCACTTAAACGTCCTTATGCATTTGAAAACTACAATTATTGATTAATTTTTAATTCATTTTTAACGTTTATGGTCCGCTTTTAATGCTTGGGACAAAATTTTAAAAACGCAATTGTTCATGCGGGTACCACTTTGACTTTCTTTAGAATCCCATCAAACGTGATTTGTGTCATCGTTCTTCAAAAGATTATTAAATGTGTTTTTCAAAAAGATTTATGATAATTGTGTCTAAAATGCTTAAATTTTAACTGAATATGTCCCAAAATCTTAATTTGAAATCGAGTGGAGTTGCTGCAACAAGCCTTGAAATCGACTTAAAATCAATCGATGTTTCTTAATCCAACTGTCGCATTTAAATATCACAAGGTTTATGGGCGAACAAGATAGGGGAGTGTGAGTCATCGACAGAAAATCAAAGCGAGCGGCTTTATTAATTGACAAGGGCAAGAGATGGGTCACTGCAAGCCAAGTGAGAGCCTAGAGGTGATCATTATATTCACCCCATTATTAGACCTTACATATGAATCAAAATCGATCACACCGCATTGGATTCCGGTCTATTGGAACCAGATTCTAAATCGAAGAGATCATGTTCTCTACTTCAAAACATTTAGTGTTAAATAAAAGCAAAAAAGGGTCAAATTCACTGGTGGACCCCATTTCATCATGACACACATTTTCCCAAATAATAAAGTGTGTATTAGAAGTAAATAATGGGGCAATTCTTTGAATTGCCTTTTCTGGCATAAAGTACTTTTACACACTGGGATTTTTCAGATCCCTTCATAGATTTCACCTTTCTTAAGGCCTTTTTTAGTCTACCATATGTCTGAAACCGGGAAGATCTTTGATAAGTTACAGCTTCTACTTATGAACGGCCTTCACACTTTCTTTAAATTTCTGAAGTCTACCGAAGCTTGGAAGGGCAATATTTTGCTTATAGAGGATTGCAAAGAATTAAATACGGGAGGATATATGGAAATATTTGTCGACAAAAAGGCTAATCGCCACATTCTGCCGGTACTAAAAAAGTCCAAGTTAATCGCCGTGAGAATTAAGGCAGTTTCAGGGACTCTTCCCCCTCGGGAAAATGCAGCATCGGGCTTTAAAAGACGCCGATAGAGGCACTTTTGAAGTAAAACTATTTGGAAATAGAGTACTTTACACACTCTCTCTCTCGTCCTAATAATGTCTTATAGAGCTGAAAATCATTCTTTCGTTGCGATTCAAAATATTTTGATCAAAATCCTGCTATCGTGGAAGGACCCAAGAATCGTATAGGCACATAGTGATGTTTTATGAGTTAAAGAATGGAAATTCTGCAGTAGCTAAAGCAGCTAGAAACATTCACTCACTTTACGAAGAGTAACGCATGAATGGGAGAAGATGGTTGTAGAAGCTGGTTCGCGAAATTCAGAAGTGGGGATTTCCTCTTCCGTGTAGATGAAGATCGAATCGGCCACGATCCAATTGAGTTTGAGGACAAACTTGAGGCAGCCCTTGAAGAAGAAGCTTATCCTGCTTTATCATTTGAGGAAATGGTGGTAATTAAGCTTAGTTCAAGCCACACGACTCCTCATCAGCATTTGAAAAACTTGGGAAAGTTCCTTAACTTGGCAAATAGTGCCTCATGAGTTGTCTCAAACCAGTCTTAAATCTCGAGTTTACATGAACTCTTTCACCTTCATTCATATGGCCAACTTGTGACTGGCTACGATATGCTTATTTTTATTGAAATGTCAATCGTCGTTAACAGTGGCTCGGTAAAGTGGAAAGAACCCAACCACAGCCAAGAAGGAAACTTCAAGGGAAAAAGATTCTTCTTCTATCAGTCTGGTGGAGTCGCCACTGAGCAATGAACTTTAAATTTCTACTACCTACAACCATTAAAGGTCAAATTACTGTCAGCAATTAGGGAGGCGTTCGAAGCAAGCTTGGAGGAGGAGAAAAGACCTGCTTTAGTGCATCTAAGAGGTGCGATTTTTCACTAGGACAATGAAACACTACCTCACACAGCAAGAATCTCGACACAATCGATTTAGGAAGAACTTGATATGGAGAAAAGCCCGCATTCACCTTATTTTCGCGTACTTTCCCCTCCAAACTACTAACAATTGTTTCGTAGTTTACAGAGCTCTTCGATTCAAAACTAAAAGAATTTTCCATCAATAATGTATTAATGAGCTTGTTAATAGACAGAGGAAAGTCCTAGATAATCAGGGGAAGTACTTTAATGGTTGAATCTTTAATAAAATATAACATTTCCTCACTGGTTTTATTTGTTCGAAATTCTAACAGAACTTCGGGATGACCTGATACACCAATTAACGGCTTTAATGGCGAACACTCCCATTAGAATGCCAGTCATTTCTTAAAAGCTCGCAGTATTTTTCCCCAAAGGCCATAACAATTTAATATATGAGTGTTAACGAGTACCAAGTACAACCAACAAGATATAAAAGTCATAATTCTGCCAATAGGTTTCGGTTAGAAGTAACTGTAATTGCCGTGACTACCGCATAGACATCAAAGCTGCCCTTTGTTCCCTTGGGTTTAGCTGCAATGACGGAAACTGCACTTTTAGCAAAATGCCACGCTTCTACATCCACCATGCAAAATCATGGCTATAGACATTGCGTCGGAAATATTTGAAAACACTGTTTATGTAGCGCCGATGGAATATGTGAGTGGTAGGTCTCTCAAATGGACTAGACAATCTTGGTTTCATGATCCGGAAATGAGTGGGGTCTGGCTGCAGCTTCTCTTTGATTAACTGCCTTTTATGCTGATAGAAATAAACAAGGTGATTGCAATACATTTGACAACCGCATCAGGAAAAATGGTGGTTAGCTACCAAAAAGTTTGACTTAAATAAAAATCAGTGGAGAGGGCAATTGCTCTATTTCTGTCAAAGAGCTCAATTCGTCCCTTCCAGAGCATCCTGTTTTGCCCTTTTTTCTAGCTTGAAGGGTCTGCACAAAACTGGTTAGTCTCCGGTAGATTAACTGGCAGCATGGTGATTGGTGCCTTCCTCGACAGCCAGAGCAGGGGGACTGTTGTATTCAAAAAGTGGCTGACAAACTTTTCTACCAGTGAAGGCTTTCATTGAATGCCCCTTAGAGTCCATTTCTAGCCACCGGCTGGTTGCTACTGACCTAATTTTTGATGGCAGTCTCGATCTATCATTATGCAAGTTGTTCTCTTCCACACTGCTTGACGTGGGTTTTGCAGTCATCATCTACATGATTTATGAAGATGGTTTAGAGTCTTTTAAGAGCAGGTCCGGAAAACAGCGAATAATATCTGCTAAATGTAGCCCTAACAGTTAGTGTTTTATGAAAAACAGTCGCTAAGAAGTAAAATTTATTTTTTCAGGGGTTTTTAATTACTTCGAAGCAGCTTGAAATTTTCCTCTTTAGCATTTGTCTAACATGTCTCATTCATTTCAGTGTCGATATTGAGAAATTTTTCAAAATGTTGCCAGTTTTAATAACGCAATCTCACGAATGAATCTACACAAAATACAACTTTCGCGAAGGCCTAGTAAAAGTTACTGGGAAATGTTTGTTTAGTGAAGCGAACAAAAAACCGTTTATATTAAAATTGTCAATAACAGGTATTTTGAGTTTTTTTCATTTTCTAATCTAGGCAAATGGCAGATTGATTTCTGCTACTCATAATGAAAAGATAACCTGCCAACTGTGCTGCATGGAAGATGGCTGTATTTTACAAGGCTACTGGTGACTCCATTGTGAGGAAATGTCAATCTTTCGGTTGGAAAAACTTCTCACAAGATACCAACTCAGAGTTCTAGCGCTATTATCTTCCATAATACTCAAGCGTTTGGAGGTTTAAGGCTAGATCATTCTGTAGATCATTCGCTATGCACTAGGATTATTCAAAAGATCATAACTTTGTATGAGAAAATATAAAATGAAATGAGTTAATATTAACCAATCAATGGGATAACTGAATTTCCTAGGGCCCTGACCTTGATTTTAAGGCGTGTTCTTACGAGCAGTATTACTAAATAACTCTAAACTGCGATAAAACCCCAAAAGCTTTTTGCTGGAAATGCTCATGAGCGTTTGGTTTCGCTGTTAATTACATTAAGGCCTTAAAGGTGATTTTATCAATCACCAGAATATTTCACAATTTACAAAGTTCCTCAATTGGTTTCCAAAAAACTGATTTATGAATGAAAATAAGGCATGCACTGGTACTTAAGTAATGAGCTCTCTGAAACTTCACACCACTGCGAAATTGATCAAACACTGATTTTGGCCACTGCTAGTTTGAGTGGGTTTCACCTCTGTATTCATTTTTTTATTTTCTCTTGATTTAAAGTTTCTAAAAGTTGTTTCGACAGTTGATAAACCAGTTTTAGAAATCTCCAAATAACCCAGCTATAATGAATGAATCCCTGATACCATCAAGCGACAGTGGGTAGTATTCAGTGTACTTTTAATTGGTCATTTAGTAAATGTTATAGTATTTCTTACCCGAAAGGTCGTCAATAATATTCACAGTTAAAGGTAAACGTCTTTAAATGACTGGATAATACGACCTTCGGATAATCTTCAAAGTTTAGAATTTTCTTTCAGTATAAAACGACAAAATGTTTCAAGGTGCAAATTTGCGCATTCTCTATAAGGCATGGTTTACGAAACAGGAAATGAGAAAACACTTTGTTGACCATTTCGCAGAGTTCTAAAATGATCATATTTCAAGGAGGCACCTTGGTAACTGAGAGCGGTAGTTGATACCCTATATGGCTACAATCAACTCTCAGATTACAGATAAGAACTCATGAGAAATAGACTTATACCAAATTCTAGATTAGAACAGATCTTACCTAACACTATTGCGGTTTTAGAGAACAAATACACACTAAACGACATTTGGATTCGTTGAATTATGTTTATAGCCAAAAAGTTGTTACTTGCGAAAGCCTACTAAGCTTCCTGTATTTAAGTGATTAATCTCAAAAATAAAAATCCATCTACATTTAGAGACTAAAATGCTACTAACATTTGAATCCATGGGCTACTTTAATATCTCGATAATTAAACTCTTTATTAACTTGAAGTGGCAACCAACCACAGATGGTTTGTAGCGAATTTTTATTGGCTAAACAACCGCGCGGATTCTTGTTGCCTGATACTGCCTCTAATTTATTACTACTTATTCCTGAAAACCGCCTTCCTAAGACAAAGGACAAATGTTGAACAAATAGTAGCACATTTCCAACGACCAATTCCTTTATACAACGTTTTTTCAAGTATGGATTTTCGAAGATTTCAGTTTTGAGATAATATTGTTATTTTATTTTCTATGCCCGTATGCGTCAAGACTGCAATACCACCTTTAGGGTTGATTTGGTGTATTAAGAAAACCAAATTTATTCAATTATGTAAGGACAAATGTGGCATTACCAAATTCCAGGTATGGCGTTTAGCATTTATTGAGGGTTTCACATAGATGTTTATAAAGCTTATACACCTACACAAAGGAGGGAGATAATTAGATATTGCGTCACTCGTTCATCGATCCGCTTATCGATCAGTCGGTGGGCCGACATTGGGAAGCCATTGTAGGACTAAAAATCGCTTGTTAGAGCTGGCTAAATAGAATAGCCGTTAATTTCCTAATTCGAGAAAAAAGGATCGTGCACACAAAAAACGTGCAAATCGGTTGGTTTAGAGGGCGGTTCACGCGTCTCCAAACGGGGTCTCAAGGAGGAGGCGGAGGAAAACCGAAAACCGGATCAAAAAACTCTACCTTCCCAAACCACCTTGCCGTGGTGAAACACAGCACACATACACACACACACACACACACACACACACGCACGAAATTTGGGAAAAAATACGCCCTTATTATTTCTAAGGTACTAATCGATGCGCAATAGATTTATTGCGAGAAGTTTTTACTCACAATATATAAGTAGAGTAACTTAAGATGGTGTACCACGAAAATCTATGAAAATCACTGAAACTTCTCGAGATTTTATCATAGCAACTACAACAGCTTTGTGTGATATCATATTCCCGATTTATTCAACACAATTTCGATATTGGAAACAATGATTATGACAAAATTCTTCTCTTGACTCTGTGGACACTTAAGACAAGTTATCACACTCAACGATAAGGGGAATGTAGTAGATAGTCTGGAATTCGAAGCCATTATACAGCTTAAAATGGACAATAAGTACTTTTAGTAAGCCAAACCTAGCTCACTTTGGATTAACAACAACAGGTGAAAACGTTAAGAGCCCAAAAGTCAAACAAGAATACTTTCGATTAAACAAAGTGGTATAAAATAGGAGCAGAATTGGATTTTTAATTTTCATCAACCAACTTCTATCGCTTCAAAGCCTGCTTCATGCTGATGAATACGTGTCCTAGAAGAAAAAACTGTTGCACAAGTGGTTTATCAAGCATTACCCTCCGACAGTTTATGCATTATTGAATAAAAAAATTTCAATGGTTCAAGAGACTACATTTATTTGTGGATTAAAAGAGAAGAGAAAATGCACAGCCGAAATCTCACGATAGAATAGTTTTGGGGAGAAGTTCTGGGTTCAATGTGACACCGCGGGCATTGTTACCGTTGTCCCCGCCTTAGAAATGACCAGCCTCGATGCGACACCGTTCCTCGTCACCGGGATCGCGTCCAGGTGGCTTCGAGCGAAGTGGAAGGCCGGGGTTACCCACTGACCACAGGTACAGGGCTCACCTTCAAAGGATCGCAGGTAGGTGCATAAAATTATAACACGAAGAAGCAGAATTCTGCATCACTCCAAACCGGGAATAAACATCATTGCTATTTTATTGCGGCTAGAGTTGCACCAGAGATTTGGATTGGTATACCAACGGAAATAGGAAGGGCGTCTGTGACAATAGTGAAACTATAGTTCGAGAAGTGTCACGGATTTTTAGTTGAATAGACGAACTGAAAGGAGTTGAACAGGCAACGAAGTGATGCTAACATCTACAAGCCCTTTTTCCTAATAAACTAAGGTAGACAAAAGGCCGGAGCGATTTGGCCCCCTACGGAACCATTGTTCCAGAGAAACAATAGACAAAGGTTGTGAAAACAACAAATACAGCTAGCTACATGGAAATCATTGCCGCCATTGCTGGAATTAATCTGATGTAGTCAAAAAGGGTCGGTGATTAGAAATGTAAAAAAGCAGCCTTTGATTGCCTTCTGTGTGGTTAGGTGACAATAATTTGTTCTACACGGACGCGGATAGTGAAATTGGGCGTGAACTACCTAAAACGTGGCAATACGTTCAATCAAAATTGTGGCAGCTCCTTGAGGGAATTAAATATTAATACAACCACACGTCGGACTAACAGGACAAGTCCCAAAGCGGTGCTACAATGAAACCACAGTGTGGTTGGTAGCGTGACAAATGCCCACACCAGCAAGCCGCACCATACCCCAAATCTATTCCGTAACCTTGAAGTGAATTACGACCAACCAATAAGAGATGAAATCTTCGGAGGTAGCTGAGCAGCCAGGGTGTTACACAAAGGAGTTGTTAATCTACAATAGATGCCTGCAAAAGGCGAGCTAATCCTGAAAGATAATATAACTTTATAAAGATATGGGCTTTATATTACAACCTGCTACACAGAAGCTTTTAAGGTCCAAAATTAATTAAGATGCTTCGAAATACAAGCGCTACTAAAAAAATTTCCCTGGATTAAGGACGACCAAAAATGGGATGTATATGAAAGTACAAAATGAAATTATTTTACCAATCATAATGAAGAGGGCACTATTGGTAAAGATAAGAGTTTAAGGGATGAGGACATACCACACCAATTGAAGGAACCAATCTTAGCATTACAACGGCTGCAGTAAAGCTACGGTGTTAAAAATCAATATTAAACATTGATTTGATTCACTTATTCTACAAAGAAAATACTAATTTACACACCTTTCCCTGAACTTCAGACGTGTAGTCCTTCATCCAGTCTAAGTGTTCTGTGAAAATTTCGCCACTGTTACATTCCCTACAAAGACCTAGACCCGATAATTTAATCGTACTTGGAGGTTGTCTTTTCCCCATCTTTCATAAAATGAGTCTCCAACTGATCTGAACTGAAGAGATGGTTCCTGAAAAATGTAAAAATAAATGACACACTACCTACCGACACTTGCGGCAAGAATAGTAGGTGGAAGACACTACTTCAGGGGATTTCGATGACTCCGCACCAAACTTCTGAGGGAACTCATAATTCGTTCGTTCAAACTGTTCAAGCTGAACTACGAAACCTTCGTTTGGCATAACAAAGCGTTTCTTTTTCACTTCCTTGAGGGCCTTCACATACGAGATCCTATTCTTCCACATTATATAAGCTATGACGATAGTCGCGCTCCTTGACATACCAGCAGCACTAGAGAATACAATGAAGAGTTAGATATGCTACCAATGAACGAGCACCCCACTTTTTATACTTTCGTCAATAAAACTAATAGCAGATTCGAAGTGCTGAAGAAGATTTTGGTTTGGGGTATCATCAGCTTTTATGTACAAATGCTTGAACTTATTTAGTCTAATATCCCTGATAGGATAAGTCTCCACTGTTAAAATGGCAGAAATATTTTCAGGATTCTTCGAAAGCAATTCCTTCGCGTCGTTTAGAGAACCTAACCAAAGTCCCGGTAATATCGCGCTCATTGCCACACGACATTACACAGAATGTCACACAATTTCGTAAACGATAAATCGTCGCGATTTCACAAAACAAATCAAACCCTGCAACCTCTTCAATGCAGCAAGCAGATCAAGCAAAAAATTTTTCATTAATATTTTCAAATGTAACTAGTTTTATTAATTGAATGAGGTAACAAGCATACTTGTCCATGGTATCTAAGACATAGTAGCAAACCTTCAGCTAAATTACTTAGTGACTTGTATACTTCCGTAAAGCATCACTCATTTCATATGTTTCAGAGGCTAAAATTTACTGTATTTCAAAGAAGAAGAGTAGATAATGTCCTCTGTAAGCTTGAAACTGGTGAGATCCATTTCCTTATCGATTTCTGTAGTCATGACCATTTTCCTGTTAGAAGTTATTGATAATATTTTAAGATAACATCAAAAAATGCCCTGTTTTTTACCGTAAGACGAGGATTGTTTGCCACTACCCGATGCAATCTCGGTCTACCTCGATGACTTTTCATGCGTATGATGAACTACAGGGCTTGCTTACCGTCTGCCATGATTACTTCAATCTCAGGATTCCTCTTAACTAATTGGGATGCTAATTAAGGTTCGCTAAGAACTCGAGCTATCTAATTTGTCTGAAATTTGACGAACTGATTTAAGCAGTTAACAAACCTACCTAATAATTTAAATCACTGAATTTTTTGTCTTCGACACAATTTGAGTAACCTGTGATTGGTTTTCAGGCCTGTTCGATCAACCCACTTGATATAAGCATCTTCGTTCCAGAAATTGGTACAAACACCTTCATCCCCAAATGTTGCGATGGAGGCCCAGGTTTGCAAGGGTATTTTCCCTTAATGTCAAAATATGGGCTAATTTGTACTATAGAAATCAAGTTTGCCAAAAAACATGTTGATTTGCATCACCGGTGGACCTAGATAATTTCCCAGTATCAATTATTCCAACAGTATTCCATCTCAAATCGATCGGAGCAGAGCAAAATACAGAATAAGTAATCGGGCGTAAAGACGAGAACCAACCCGCTAACGCTGGGCATATTCTAATTATAAATCCAACAAAAGGAAGACATCGAAGGTGCTCAACCTCGAATGATTATTTGTACCCTATGTCCTTACAAAATCGCTTTTCTAGTCTAGAAAATCATGGCTACAGCGCCCCTTATTAAGAACAGACAAACCCTTACCCTGAACTCAAACTTAGTGAAGGATAAAATCACGCATTGATCATCAGCAAATAAAACTAAATTAATTCAATTCATGCTGGCAAAATGCATGTTCATACAAGCATTCCTTTTTAAACCGGTGATCGCGACCGATTTGGATCCGAGTTTGATATCGAGATTCGATCCATTGAAGATTCAGTGACGCATTGTCCTTGGATTTGAATTTCCAGCTCTGAATTTCAAGTCTTGGCTCACAGCCAATTCAACGTTTGGCAGCTAAAAGAGAAAGGGATAAAATAAATGAAGTTGGCAAATTTTTTTTCAGGTGACGGTACAGAAAAAACATCGGGAGATTTGAAAGTGAAAATAGTTCACAAAGCATGTTAATCTGATTGATAATACTAACAAGTATCAGCTCTTGACTTTCCCTTTGCAAGGCGAAAAACTCATTTTAAGCCCTGCTGAGGATTGTTACTTATGTTATATAAGTAGAGTAGTGTACATTCTCACACATGGCAATGACAGCTATCGACGTTACAATAAATTCCGAAACCAAGACTTTATTCATGGTATTACTGTTTAGAAATTAAAACCCTCAAATCAAATAAGAAATTACTTCTACTTTCTAAGAAAAAGCTGCAAAACATCTATAAAGGCTCGAGGTATAACTGCAGGAGCAGCACCCTAAACGTCTGAATAAAAAAAGTAGCATTTGGACCCGGTGAGAAGCTAAATGTTTAGATTTTGCCGGAGCTAAAATGCTGTTAAACAAGACGCTAAGGACTAAAGAACCGAAGTAAATGTAGATTCTGCACTTAAAAATTGCTTTTATTTTAAAACAATTTTCTTGATGTAATCGAATTACGACCCTTGACAGACCCTGTTGGCAATTTTTCCCAACCGCCAGACCAATTCTAGTGGAGCTATATCCCTAACCAGTTTTTAAAACGACCAATAGTAGGCGGAAAATGGGTCCCTTGATATAACGGGCTTGCCACGTGAGCAACGAGAATCCGGCTGCTGCCGCCTCTCCATTCCACCAATCAGAGGACTGGACGATGCAAATGCCTGTCGCTGGTTGGTCAGTGCGTAAACGAATGGAAGTTTCGGTTAACCAATGAAAACCACGGTTTGGTGCATTTCTTTTTGGCCAGATTCCTGTCACACCGGGGATTTTCGACAAACCCAAGTTGGGAATCCCTTACTCTCGGGGAAACATGGGAAAAGATTTTATAGCGCAGTTTTGAAAAGACGGAACAAATTCAGTGCCAAAGGTCAGGATTTGCCCAAATGAAAAAAATTACTAACACACCAAAAATAAAGAAACTGAAATCATAGCAATATGAGTTCGCACATGAGCGTTTTTGAGAGTTTATGAGGCGCCACTCGACAGTTGGCACCTTATCAAAACTGCATACGGAAATGAGGGGTCTGATTTCGATTTCACCAAGATATTATGATCGAAGTCAAAAGTCCGCTTTAATTGATGAAGCGCTTGTAGCACTTGCTAACAACTAAGCGCTGTGGGATTTTGTGCTGATAGACCTTAGAGATAGAAAAGATTAAGAAAATTGATTTCATTACCAAGGGGATTGTCGAAATTTCTTCTGGTGGAAATAAATAGATATGAGATAACCAGTGCAAGTGCAATCCCAGCCTAATCCTGCAAAGAAGTTTGACTATTGATTTCGCCCAGGAATTAAGGAAAAGAACGGCAAATCCCGACGAGTGCAGTACACCCCATCGGTTTTATTGAGACGTAGGGAACTTAACAATTAATGGTGTCACTTGTCAGCTTTAGGAGGTAGAGATGAATGGGTATTTTTGCTAGATAAACTATTAGTATTTCCTGGGAACTTGATCCACTCCTTCTAATGAGAGATCAAATTCATCCCCCTTTGAATTCCCAAAATAATCTGTTGTATTAAGGGAAAAAACCAACCCAGGGCAGTAAGTGTTATTAATAGTATTGAATTTTATTTTACCTTCTAAAATGTGCCAGAGGTTTTTTCTCTTTTTTATTTCCCACAGCACAGAAACCACCCGCAACATCAAGGCACCAGGACCAGTTATCCTACCTCGAGGATATAAGAGAATTACCGTTTGATGTGACATTACTCCTGTGGCAAGTTGTGTTGCTAGATTTCCTTCGGAGGTGAAAAATCAAATTTAAGAATTGTAGCTAAATGCACTTTAGAGAGGAAAAAGTTCGATACCATTCACATTACCCGAAGAAATTGACACCCTAGAGGGGCATTTCAAAACACTGCCACGTGGTGCGAAAGCACCCGTTAGAGAGGCGTGTCTATGTGAATGAGACCACCACTTCAACACTCCAACGTATCTCTATAGTGGCTGAAATGGATCCAACAATTTTTAATGTACACTGGTTGAAAAAGCACTGCCATTGAAAATCCCTTCTTCAGTTGAACTAAGGAAGATTTTGCGTAAAGACCTTTGTCGAAGACTCCCTTGCTTGCTGCACTAAACATTAAATGGCCGTTTTTGCTACAGACATTTCCATGACAAAAAATGGGAAAGTACCCGCCTGTCTGCGAGATGGATGAAAGTGGAAAGAATGCACCGTCAGGTCTCCAATCCACGCCCTATAGTAAAAAAATCGTCGCTGAATAACCCAAATGACGTTAAACACGAACATTGAAACCCCTTTTAGTAACAGAATACTCTTCTCCTCTCTCATTTATGCACAACTTTTTGAGGTATTTTCACAAAAACCGCGGAAAGGAGAGTGGTAAAGGAGTTGCTATGGCATCTAATCAAATATTAGTGTGTGCAGAGACACGAATGGGAAAGGGGCAAGATTTATTAAGGATGAAGCCGGCCACTCCCCAGGAGCTCTTGTGGACAGGTGACCGGAAAACGGCGGAGTGCGACGACCCTGGATTAGCAGCATAGAGTGGAGTCCTAGTTAGGCCATAAACGGTTCAAAGGCACGATAGTGAGGGACCGAAAGTGTGCCCATGAACGTAGCATCCATAATGCATCTACTAATGACCAACGGCGGCAGTTTTGGAACTGGATGAGTATATAGGAGCGTTCGTGATCAAAATTTAGAAGCAGTGAGTCGATAGATTAACGAAAAACAAACGATAATCGATTGTCAACAACGTTTAAATTATTGCTGAATCAGAATCAATGGAAATAAATACTGGTTAAAGTGTGAATCAGTCTTCACGGAGAGGAAATGGACAGCAGTTGGATGAAAGCCGTCCTCCGACACACGAGAGAAAATGATGATTCATCACCACTGACGTGGTGGTCTTTAGGCCTCCCAGTAAAGCTTTTCGCATACATTTCAACGGCTCTCGTGTTTTGCTTAAAAGACCCTCTTATAGGTAGCAATATTTCGAATTTCCAAAATGACATCCTATGCCTTTATTTAGTCTGAGGTTTCTCCCTAGGACGAATGTAGAGACACAATAGATTAAACCAATGATCAAATCGAATTTTGGGGGACAAAATTGTCCCCGTATCTTAACAAGGAAATGAAACAAAATGAACGACTAAAACGATTGCCAAGACATCTTATATCTCCGCTTAGAATCTAGCTCCCGTAACATGTACTTAAGAAATTTCGAAAAACCTACTAAAACGAGTGTTATAAAACAAGAGACATGAAAGCTGAGATTCAGATCATAATATGGACCAATGAGTAATCAGTTAATCTAGCATGTCCTTGACAAAAGTCCACTACAGACATCGAATTATAGCAAATGGGCGCTTCCGTTAGTAGAAAGAACGAAAGGCTCAGAAAAGTGAAACTTGAGCCTGGGGAGCTATAGAGTGCTAGAATGTGTTGAAAATGGATATAGTATGTGAGAAATCAGAAATTGCGCAGAATCATGACGGCAGGGTTCATTCCAACCCAATGGAACTGGTAAGATTGTGACCCAAATGAAATGCAAACTGACGAAAAAGAGAAAAACGGTGGTAGGAACGAGAACGACTCAGTCCTCGTTAAAAGGATTCCCGCAATCCTGCCTTGAAGAAGCATCTCACTGGGTCCACCGCTGGTTTCTGAAGAAAAACAGCCCCATAGACACCTGAGGGATATTTAGCGCTCTTTGCCAATGCGATCGTGCTCTTCATTCAGCCAAACCCTTCGAATACACAACTAGTTATCCTGCTGTTTCTCCCCTATACTGTAAGGTGTGATTAGCCACTGTGCTGCACCACAGTTAGAGATATGAAAGTGAGTGTTCTCCACAAAAACCCTAAGAAATTCAAGAGGTACTGCCTGATGGACCCTATTCGATAAATACACAAGGAAACATTAGGAACAAGAGCAGACCTTAATATTTTAGTATAAATACACTTTATATTGGATGGAACCAGGCCCCAAAATCTAGTTGTTACGGCTCTGATTAATTTTCTAAGAGTATATTGATTTGAAATTGAACTAGGTAACTCTCCGTTCCAGAGGTGCGTCCTCAGTTTCTTTAATTATACCAAAATCTGACATCCTCTCTTCTAAATGTCTATCAACCTTGGATTAAATTTACTGAGGAGCGCGGATAGGGGTTGCGTACAAAGCAGTCTTGTTTCTAAAACGATTCAAAGACGTATTAATTAAGAGAAGCAAACCCATATAACTATAGGGCGTTTACATATGATAGCTTAGCTTCTACTTTGATACCCTTCTGCTTCTTGAGTGATCATTTGAATAAATACAAAACGAGAATATTATTCATTAAAATCATCGTAACAGACTCTACACAAAAAACACGAGCATTATTTGACAACTTAGTAGTTTATCAAACAACCAAGCCAATCGTTTCATATGGGTGTAAAATATTTCTGCAATATTTGCAACACTGAAGTTCAGGGGCTCAATGCAGCCGCCACTCTAGCGTCAAATGACACTAAGACACCAAGCTACTGAAGCTTCTTTTAACCAGATCTAAACAATGTTTCTTAACCTTTAGCCATTACTAGCACTAAGTGGAGGACGCAAATTTGTTTTTTTAAGGACAGATAATCCCCTTGCACTCAGAATGCACTTACAATGAACCCTAGACAGTTTAACAAGAAAATGGTGCATTGCTCCCAATTCGGGCTTCAGGCTTCTACAAATTGCGTGAGTGGCGGATCAACTGACCCCGAGGTCACGTCGACAGACACCTGGGCCTTCCTGCCTGCAAAGGTCAGGCTCCGGCCAACGAGCATAAACCGACATTCACAAAGGCGGTCCGGTAACTTCTTACTGCGTAGGAAACCCAGGTGATGGACTTGTGGTGTCCAGCTTTCGGTTGCTGGGTGCAAAACACACGAGTGGACATCAATCACTGGTAGACGCGCTGTGGGTACTAAGGCCTGTTTTCCACCTTTGACAGAAAGTAAAACACAAACCCGCATTGCAAGTCAGAGACGTTCGGACATATCCACAATCGAGTTTCTTAGTAAATTTTACTACCCCTTACTCAATTATTGGTTGAGTTAACCCGTAAAATGTTAACAAGAATACAACTCAATTCGACTACGATGCCTTCCCTACCGTGATTCCATTCCACGAAAGAATCCGATACCCTAAGACATCACCAAGATCGTGAAGCATTTCTTCAGATCCTTAGGCTGTATTCTACGAGCAAGAAACTTCACCCGATAGTGGTATAGGCAGTTTTAACTCAACCAGTATAAATATATTTATGGCACTCGAAAGGCTCCTTAAGAATGGGAATTTGTGTTGGAAGGTGACTAAAAGAAAATGCCCTGGCTCAACTCGATAACCCGGGAAGGGATGGTTAGATTCAGGACACAGTGGCTGTGTGCAAGGGCACGGGGAGGGAGGATGAGTCATCAGGGGTAAGGATGCAGCTGATGTGGTCCGTTTTTAGTAAATCCACGATCCTGGTAGTTACGGCAATACAAATCAATGCCTTTAGTAAAACACACTACCGTTTGAAGTCAGAAATAAAAACCACTAGTTTTGCTCTAGCACTTCAAGTGTAAAGGCCCATAAAGAGGCATCCATATTTCAAGGTAGGGTTGATTTCTTTTACCGTTTGGACGTGAATGATTAATGGTTCACGTAATCACTACCTAGAAAAGAATTGTGCCGTAATAATAGCATATTGAGATCTTTATCGGGACTGCTGCTGTAATATACAGGTAAAATTTAGTCGAAAAAAGCCTGTAGAAATTACGACAGAAGCAGTCGGTTAGTTTAATGGGAGAATGAATAACCTCGACAAAAACGGGAATTTGGAAAAAAATCAAGGCTTTTAATTATCCCTAACCCCAGTAGGCAGAGTGTATGCCTTAAAAATGCAACGAACACCGGTAAAACAATTCCACGTAATTTGGAAGTGATGGATTTCCTAACTGCACAGAAATAGAGCAGGCTTATTACGGTTTTAATGAGACAAAGATGGGCATTCATCAAACAAAAAAACGGTATTTAAACGATTCCGCAATTAACCACACGACGAAATGATCAAACACGACCGAACCGGCCTGTTTGCCAAAATGGTGACGCCAGCTGAGTCCAAATGCGTAAATACTGGAAAACAGCTGACATTAAGGTCAGTCTGGGTGGTTTTAATAGAATTTTCATGCTGTGGAAACTAATTTTAACTTTTATCAGAGACGAAGAGCATAAAAATACTTGAGAGGACATTTTGAGCGACCGAAACTGAAAAACCTTGAACCAGATGTAGAGGGCAACTGGGCCTGTAACAAGCCGTCATCCTCGGATATGTTTCGTTTGAATTTAAATATCTTAATAGGGGGTTAATAATGGATCTTTAACATGGTCATTTTGTCAGTCAGCGACACGAATGTGGAGGTCAGCCTACCCATAACCGCTTGAATTGTTTTGCCAAGTGATAAAGCTATGCGAAGTTTACATTGTGAAGCAGAACAAATTAAATCACGCATTTAAGCAGGAGTTGAAGTAAATTAACCGACAGGAGTAACACTGGTGCAAAACAAACCAGGTCAACTGAGTTCACCGAGGTAACGCATGGCGGGAGGCGTGGGTAAAAGCCTCCAAACATACTGTTCAAGTATGCAAAACAAGCGTTGACGAACACGATTACCCAGCAGGGAACGGTTACAACCAAAATTTGATTAATAAACACCGTTTAATGAAATTATCAGCCACTAAACCAATCTCAAGAGAATACTTTGGACTTAGGGTCCTCAAAAGTCCCACTCGCTAAAAAGTCACGCAAAGTAGATAAATTGCCTGGACGCCATTCAAGAAGCAACTTAAGCCTCGACCAAAAATGTTGGACTCCATGCCACAAACCCTTCACGCCTCGACAGGTAGAAATAAAAAAACCCTTCGGACCTACTCATTATCCTACCCCAATAGTTAAAGCAAAAGGAAGGTTGATGAATGCAAGTTGATTTTATGGATTAACAAATTTAAGAGGGAGTGGTAGCAGTAATAGTTAAAAGGGTTAGAGATTATGCACACGCAATGAAGGGTGGGTCGGTATTTATTCATCGTCGGGTTATAGATACTGCACACTACATTTGCACATACGAAGGTAGACGAGAACAGGTTTTAATTTCTCCGTTTTGCTAAAGGGGGGTTTAGGTAATTTTACAAGACGTAGTAGTAGTTGAAATTCAGACAACGAACGTAGTAGCAGTATTGGTGTCCACCCATCTTCGAGAAAATGCATGGGTTGAGTTTAAAAATCGCGGTAAGCGGGTGAGTAGTAGGTAGGTGGAGTTTGGGGAGGTTGATTTTAAGCGGGGGAGGAAACGCCTCAGGGGGTTTCCTCCTTCACACCCTGTCTGACATAGGGGTGGGCACGGGCACGTCCACGATTATCAGTTGTTACCATTTTGCCCCAACCATCGGATTGGCCTAGGAGTTAGAGTGAGAGGTTAGGGAGTTGTGATTATTAAAACGAGCGATTCTTCTTTTTTGGGGAAGAGAATCCATACAAACGCGCAACCTCGTTTTACGCATTCACCACGTTTTGTTTACCAATGCAAATAAGAAACAAACTCACCGTAGACACCGGAGTAGTCTTCGAAGCCCGAGGTGCCGTACTGGTTTTGATCGTAGCCCATTTGGTCAGGATATGAGCCGTATTGATCCATACCGTTGTTGTAGACATCCCCGTTGCCAGGGGCGGCACCACTACCGTTTCCAGGGGCGCCATTGTTCATGCCCCAGCCGCCACGACCTCTTGCGGCGCCACCACGACCACGCATTGGAACCGGTGGGGGAGAGGTGAAACCGGCAGGAATTGGAACAAACGGAGCCTGGTTTGCAAATCCACCGCGGCCGCGACCACCACGACCACGCATAACGCCGCCGCCACGAGCTGGAACAGGTGGAACGGGAGGAGCAGCTGCCCAGCTAGTAGTTTGTTGTTGCTGCTGAGGAGGCTGTTGGCCATTGGCATCAGGAACCATGATGCGTCTGACTTGGGCAAGAGCATGAGAGATGTTGTAGTAGGCCTCGGCAGGTGGAGCCAGAGCGTCGATTTGCAGATGAAGGGGGTATTTTAGATGCTGGTACTTGGGATCACCACCGGAGAGCAGTTCCTTTTCCTTAGCCTCGTCTCTAAGGGAGCCACGTCCGAGAATCGCCATTTTAGTACGAGTCTCCTCCTGAATGGTGCGAAGAGTAGAGCCACCAGGTCCAAGGAGCTTCCCTACAAAGTTGATGCTAGGGTACTGCTCCGAAGGAATATTGACTTTGGTGCGAATTTTTACACGTCTGTTATCAACGACATCGACGGTATCGGCAATGCCACCTCGCAGACGGAAGAGTTCTAGAAAAAAAATAAAAAAGTACATACAAAAATCGTTACCGTTTTCACAAACAGTTTTTGCAGTTGGGTATGTATTTTCATCGAGACTTTGTATTTCACGAGAAAGTATTTCTATAGCTTGAGCGTTCTCGGCCTTCCTATCTTCGGCAGACATAGTTGTGAAACGACGGTCTCAATGGCGGTTAATGCAAATGGACAACTTAAACATCGACATGTTAAAACACTGATTTTAGATCATTTATAATTATTTATTTTTGAATTGTATGTATTTTTGTAAATAACGATTAGAATGCGTGACCTATGCAATTGTTCCCATTTGTCCCAATAATGCTGTCAAGGTCAATCCAAAGCCTCAATGCAAGAATTAGTTATATATTAATTCGTAATGTTGTGACTGGTTCCGGGCGCATAGCTGAAATCAAGACCGAAATCATAAGCAAGCGGGCTAAAATTCCTCTTGGTGGCGGACAGAAACGTATAGATGATCAACATGCAAAAGGCAAATTAACTGCACGCGAGAGAATAGATGTTCTTCTTGATGATGGCAGCTTTGTAGAATATGATGCCTTTATGGAACATAACTGCAACAATTTTGGGATGGAGAAAAATAAGATAACTGGTGATAGTGTTGTCACCGGCCACGGGACTATTTTCGGTCGTAGGGTTTTCCTTTACAGGTTTGTGCATTACATTTTTGGGTTACATCCCCAGCCAAGACTTCACAGCATATGGAGGCAGTATCGGTTTGGTGCATTCTCAAAAAATATGCAAGGTAATGGATCAAGCTCTAAAAGTTGGAGCTCCTGTAATCGGCATCAATGACTCTGGGGGAGCACGCATTCAAGAAGGTATTGACTCATTGGCCGCTTTCGCACACATTTTCCAACGGAATGTGGATGCTTCTGGTGTGATTCCCCAAATATCTCTCATCATGGGTCCCTGCGCTGGGGGTGCCGTCTACTCCCCGGCCCTTACAGACTTTATTTTCATGGTTAAAAATACCTCGTGTCTGTTTATCACTGGACCTGAGGTTGTCAAACAGGTTACCAACGAAAGCGTCACTCAGGAGGAACTTGGAGGCTCGGAAATGCACACCAAGATATCGGGGGTGGCTCACCGGGCCTTCGAGAACGACGTCGAGGTTCTGTTGGCAGTCCGGAAGCTGATGACCTTTCTCCCGTCGAGCAATCGAGAACCTCCGCCGTGTCAGGAATGCCACGATCCCGTGGATCGCCTTGTTCCGTTTCTCGATCACGCTGTTCCCAGTGACCCCTCGGACTCCTACAATATGTTGGATGTTATAAACGTAAGTTTTTGAATAACACTTGTTTGATTTTGTAATAGTGCGCATTTCGTGTCTTCAGAATTACCCACAATTTTTTCATTCCTAGCTTGTTTATGTCGAGTTAATGGGTAAAATCGACACGTTATTTTAATCTAACGTAGTCTATATTTTAGTTCATTCAGACTCTTGTCACTAAAATATTAGTAAAAAACATCCAGATGGGTTGTAGGTGCTTTACTTTGCTTGCCAACAAAACGAGAATAGTTCATTTAGTTGGGCTAATCATAAACACGCCACACATTCTATCCTAACCCCGAAAATTTGACACTCTTCCTACCTTACTAGAGTAGTAGTCAGTCCATCAAATTCGTTGGTAATGTGAGTGGACACTGTGTTACTTACACACAATCAAACTTACTAAAATAGTTTTTTATACTCTAAATTATGACTCAGCTTTTTCGATCGAACGCGTTTCAAAATATTTACTCAGGTCTGATCTATATTTTCCTCTTTTTTTACGATTCGGCCGGATTGAACATTTTAATACCTACTACTCAAGAATCGGCTTCTCCAATTTTTTGAGAGCTTGAGTGTTTTTCCTATCTTGCTATGGCGTCTGCAACACAAAACAATAAAACTCTAACTCGCTCTTACCGGCATTATGGTGATTTTAGTTCATACTTTTGTCTGAAAACGAGGGCGGAATGTTGGTGATAAGGGTTGGACTTCAGTCGAGAATGACTGGTGCTCACTTTAGCAATTAGTGGGTTGCTGGGAGTCCGTTTTTCTGCAAGCAAAATAAACTATGTATGGGATATTCTCTTTGCTACTGAGACTGGATCACAGCAAATGCATACAAGTGGCATTCAGGCATGTGATCACTTGTTCACGTCCAAAATCATGCTCATCTGACCGCAAAATACAAGGCGAATTTGACAATGAAACGAAAATTTGCCGTCCTCCCAATCCAACTCGCTTCTTTTAGCAGGTTACACCACCGCACTCAATCGCGTGCGTTCGTTCCCCTGAATCCTCCTCCCCTTAAGCTAATTACCGATTGCTCATATTAATCCTTAACAGGCTCAGCTGTTGGTTAATGATTTCCGTCAACTCAAATTTTGATGCTTTAAAACAACCTTTACACGGTTACTCGCGTTTCGTATTCAGGCTGAGGCACGGTCATCCCACCTCTACTGTAGAATAGGTAAAATACTGCTATCCTCTCTTCTGTTTCTTATTCCCGGGATCGTTATGAGGCGACGAGTCGACGTTAATGTAAATCCTCTAGACGTCATTTGAGAATGTTGGGGGGGGGGAGAAGAGATACCCCTAAGCTGCGAAATCTGCTCTAAAGTGCTAGCCAGCAAAACAGCATTTCGAAATATGCATATCGAAAATGACAAAGCTCCTGAAATCGGACTATTCCTACAACAAGCTCTAAGTTATTAATGGGTCGAACATGTCTGTGACTTTCGAGAGCAGTGTGGTAAAAACTTGTGCAAGTGCTAGCCCATACGTATAATGCGTACGTACCGTCGCTTTATTTCTTTCCCAAACTACTCTAATTAGGCTTAGGTAGACAATGGTGTCTCGATAAAAGTTGACTGCCACGTGAACTCTAGTTGTCCATTCGACTTAAGATCAAACGAATCTCCCACTGACTTTTCCCTTGTAGACGAAGGCCACACCACTTCTCCAACATGACAGTAGCGAGCAAGTCCCTTTCGAGCTCATCACCACCTTTAAACATTAAAGCAACTAAGGGATTCTATGATGTGCTAGACGAATCAGACGATATCGGACTAGTTCGGTGACGAAACAATATTCGGTTGCACTCCCAGATCTTAGGATTGAAGTGCTTTGATATGGGGATCCAAAGAGTCAGGGAGTGCCCTCTCCGAAGAGAATGAGGAAGACTTGTTTGTGGCTAAAGACAGCGATTTTAATGAACACAATTGTAGTGACAAACCGCTTGTATAGCATTAGAGTTAAAAAGGCAGGAGAAGTTGACTACTTAATAATTTTATTACATTGCTTGTCTTTCTATCGGCCGGATCCTCGTGAAACTTTATTGGTTTTGATTAGCAATCAGTTTCCGTTTTGTGAGTAGATGCACAGTGGCAATTATTTTTTTCGACTGTAGTACAAACGTTGGGGGAAAAAGGTGCAGTCGTGGGAATTGGTTGACTAGCATTTTGTGATTTCCCCTGAGGTACACATGGGGTCAACCGAGTCCCCTTTTTTTCATACTTACGGCTGCCCATTATTGACTGCACTTGCTATCTCTCAGGACTTAGCAGAATGGTCACATAGGTATCTGAATTCAGTGTAATCCCCTCCAAAACGTTTTTCTACAGATCATCGGGGAGGAGATCTGCTGTGCGAGCATAATCTGGTCTTCTGCTATGTTGCTCTCTTCTAGTCAGAACGTCCGTCTTATTTGCCTCATAGTCTCCAGTTCTTGCGTTTTATTGTTGTTTTCACAGTTTAAATGTAGCAACCAAAGTCGCTTTGCTAGGTTGGCGGCTCGCTAACAATAATCACGCTAAATATTGTTCTCTTTCATTATGAATCGGGTAAAGGGGCTCTAGTTGTCATCCATTCTCCTCGTCACCACTTCGATGAACTACGAAGGAGGATTAAAACTTTTGAACGGGGAAGCGTTGTTTGAACAGCTTTAACAATTATGGAATGTACAACCAATTATAATTCTGTAAAAACAATTCTGAAGGCCCAGTATATCTGCTAATTGGGTTGCTAAATTACAATCGACTAAAGGCCGTGTTTTGCTCGAAATTGCTCCGACTAGGTCCTAATATAGTTACACTGAAACCTAAGTATCTGGAATGGCGTATTTGACAAATCTACCGAAAATTTAGTGTTATTTTTAAACAAAACTGTATTGCTAATAATTGGTCCTAAATATGCTTAGACTAATATGAACAACCCGAGTGAAATTTGTGTAAACGGGAACTCCTTCACAGAGCCGTAGTAATAATTTTGTGGACTGCGATACCTTTGAATAAGCTTGCACCTTGTTTGCATCTCCACTTCCTTTCATTAGGCTTTGATAGTCGATAGGTGCTACCCTATGGTGTACTAACCGCCACGTTGAATTGTGGACCTTGCTGCACTTAGGCCCTCGTTTTTTGCTCCAAATCTCTCTGACTAAGACCTGGTGTGGGTACACCGGAACCAATGTATCAGAAACAATGTTATTGACGAATTTCCCCAAATTGTGTTTTTTTCTAGCACAGACTTATCGTTAGTCTTCTGTTGTGCACCATTGGGGTGAAGCTTGTGTAAACGGGAACTCTTACGGAAAACCGTGTTAATAGCTTCGTAGATTACGATACCTTAGAATAGACCGATGTCTTGTTTATGTCTCCCACTTCCTTTCATTGGGCTCTGGTAGACGATGGCGAACAGGTACTGGGAAGTTGCATAGGCAATCTTTATCTCCAGCTTAATTTCGCGAACTTGTTTTGCTGGGTAAATTTGCGATTAGCGTCTTTTGATGACAGCGGCATGCCATGTGGATGACTCGGAGGCCAAACACAGAGGGAACTGGTGTAGTGGTAACTATTAACTGAAGAAAGACCTAGAGTGAATCCTGCTGCCATAAATATGGTTACCCTTGTTATCATCCAAAGCAAAACTACAGAGTTAGCCAATTCCCCACAGGCATCTGATTTCAATCCAAACCGCTCCAATACGTTTTACTGCATATTCCGAGGAGAAAATCTCTAGCCACAACCGTAATATCTTCGTTATCTCTTGGTCTCCGAAACATGCCGATGGATCATGGCTGGCACGAATAGTCACCGCGCTAAACATTATTCTCATGATTGTTCAAGTTAGGCGTTCCCAGTCATCATCTATTCTCCTCGTTGTCACCGCTTACATAAACGACGAAGAAAGGCTTAAACTTCTAACGGAAAAAGCGTAGTGTGCGTGAACACCTTCAACCCACCGGGAAAGAGAAATCAAGTAAAACTTAGTATAATAGACTTTGAACGTCCTATATGTCCTCTACCTGGATTGCTAATTTAGACTGGACTAAACCTCCGTTTTTCATCCAACTTACTCTAACTAGGCCCTGGTAGACGACGTCGACTTCTTCGAGCTCCAAGTCCGATATATTATGATTTGTAATCAATTTGTCCTTAAGTTATGAAAAGATCGATGCTAACTTCACTTTATATTCATAATCAGCGAGGTGCCAGGGAATGTGTGGGTTGTTATTTTTAGAGCAAAATACCTTGTTCACAATTGGACGTAACTATTCTGCGGCTGTTTTAGTAATTTCGTTGGCTACCACTGTCTATGACACTCTAGAACAGACTGACACCTTGTTTACATCTTCGAAATCCTTTCACTAGGCTGTAGTAGACGATAGTGACAGCGTCCTGGGGAGCTTTATATATAGTACCTAGGTACGACGTTAAGTGCTTCCTTAGAGCGTACTAATGCCTTGGTTAATTCTTCGACCTTGCTCTACGTAGGCGCTGGTGCCGAGCGGGACTTCTTCGAGGTCCAAGTCTAATAGATTGTGGTTTCTAAGCTATTTGCCCTTGCGCTGTAGAAGCTAAATTCAAAATCCACTTCTTAGTTTTAGCTTGCAGATGCCAGTGAGTGGGTGAGTGCTCTGAAACTTAAGTATCTGGGATGATGTGTTTGACATTCCCCCTTAAACTGTGTTACTAACATTGGGGCTTGAATTTTTTGCAACTTTTGTGGAAAATTTGTAACATTTGCTTAAACAAGAACTCCTACGGAAAGCTGTATCAATAAGTATGTGGACTTCGACACCTTAGAAGTGACTGACACCCTTTTGTGTTTCCCACTTACTCATATTAGGCCCTAGTAGTTGATGGTGACTAAGGCTTGGGAAGGTTTAGTGATAGTCTCTGTCTGCGACGTTAAGTGTTACGCTAGACGATGGGGACTGCTTCGAGCTACTACCCACCCACGGTCGAAGTCTGAAGTATCGTGATTCTTAAGCGGTTTGTTCCTATGATGAGTACTCTACTAAAACTACTTCGTAATCTTGGCTAGCGAGGTACCAGAGAATGGTCGGGTACAGCGGAAACCAAGTATCTGAAATTAATGGTTTGACGAGTTTCCTCGAATGGTATGCTGCTTCTGCATAGGCCCTGGTGGACGAGGGAGACTTCTTCGAGCTGCAGCCGGCTCACGCGCGGAGTCTGGTGACGGGGCTGGGGCGGCTGGGCGGGCGGCCGGTGGGGGTGGTGGCGAGCCAGCCCGCGGTGGCTGCCGGCTGTCTGGACGCGGCGGCGGGCGCCAAGGGGGCGCGCTTCGTGCGCTGCTGCGACGCCTTCGGCCTGCCCCTCCTCGCGCTGGTCGACGTGCCCGGCTTCCTGCCCGGCGCCGCCCAGGAGGCCGCCGGCGTCGTCCGCCACGGCGCCAAGCTCCTGTTCGCCTTCGCTGAGGCCACTGTTCCCAAGCTCACCGTCATCACCCGCAAGGCCTACGGTGGTGCCTACATCGTCATGGCCTCCAAGCATCTCCGCGGCGACGTCAACTACGCTTGGCCCACCGCTGAGGTCAGGCGTCTCTCACTTACTACTCTACTTACCGGCTATAAATACTTCTCTCCATAAGGGGAAGGAGGGGAGCGGTTAGGGGAGTTAGCCTATTTCTTGATAAAAACAGACAGCCAAGGAGTTATTTCCAAGTATAAATGTCTTCTCAGTCGTCTTCGCACAGTTTTAACCATCTTGTAAACGTTTTTATCTGTTGGCTGGTCAATCCGTTCCCTATTTATATGGTCACTCATAAGTTCTATCCGATTGTTAAATTTTTGTATTGAATTAGAGTATTTATGATGTTTAATGGCACTGAACCTTATTTTATGTTTATTGTGCATTAAACTGGTCAAATTTTATTCTTAGACAATAAAGTCAAAATTTGCTAACGCGAAAGTAGCCAAGAATCATTTGAGGCACATAGTGTTTTTTTGAGTTAAAGAAACGAAACTCAGCAGCAGACGAAGCGAATAGAAACATTCACGCAGTTTATGACGAGGAATATGTGAATGATGGAACTTGTAGAAGAAGGTTTGCGAGATTCCAAAGTGGCGATTTCACCCTCCACGGGGATGAAGGTCGAAGCGGACGTCCCCCTGAGTTTAATGATTAGCTGCTTCTTGAAGCAGCCCTTGAAGAAGCTTATCCTGCTTCATCAGTTGAGTTGGAATCGAAACTTGGGAAAGCTCCCATACTTGGAAAGTGGGAGCCTCGTGAATTGCCTTAACCCAAAATCGCGATTATATTGATGATTGGGTCTTTAGTTAAATGCAACATTTCGTCACTTGTTTTATTTACCCAAAATCCGGACAGAACTTGGAATATGTCCTGACACACTGGAACAGTTCCTTCTCCCCTAAACTTCTAAAGGATAAACTAACCACCACAAGAGAGCGTTTGTTGTGCGTCTTTTTCAATTAGCACAAGAATGGTCCAGCGTTTGAAACTCTCTGGTTGTGAGTATGTTTTATTTTGGAAATCTGACATTCTAGGAAAATCCCAGATACTGGGGCCCTAAGAGATATTCGACAAGCAGTTTTGATAACTTGGATCATGCCATTTGACAACGAAGCCTTCCATTCCTTAAGACGCCGACATAGCCCTCAAAAAATTGGCCGAATGCTATTTGACGTAGCTTTCATAAATCCTAAAGGAAAAGGGACGACCGTATGTGGAGCAAATTTACGAAGCGGGGAATCGAGAGTCGAGGGTAATAAGGCTATAGTGGTTCCACTAGCATTGGGTTTGTCTTACAAAAGCAATGGGCAGAATTTCAATTACGTAAATTCAATCAACGCAGAGTCATAAGAGGAAAATAAAACAAAGTCAGAATTTCCACTTCTTTAAAGAGGGATTTATTAACTCAAGAAAAGAGGCGTTAAAAGGAATTTCAAAAACTTATTGTATTCATACACATAAATCAGCTAGTTATCGAAGCTGAAGGTCAAAAAGATATCCAGCTCTACTCATTAAGGTATATTGGATTAACGTCTGTAGTACTGTGATTGCTGTCGTCTCGGGTGTCTAGATCAAGCCTTGTAAGGCTCGAGATTACTACTGTCAGGAACCTTCATCTTTTTCCTTTGCTCCTCTTCATCCAGATAGCAGTAATGGGGGCGAAAGCAGCTGTGTCTATCCTGTTCAAGAAGGACTGCGCTTACCCCGAGGCGGTGGCTGCTCGCGAGGCCGAGTATGAGCGCGTTTTCGGAGGTCCCTTCGCTGCTGCTGCCAGGGGTTACGTCGACGACATTATCGAACCGAGCACTACGCGGGCTCGTCTTTGCGCGGACCTCGAGATGCTCAAGAATAAGAAAGCACCTTGGAACCCGCCCTACCCTCGAAAACACTCCAACATACCATTGTGAAGAACACTTTAAACTGGTTTTGTACATCTAAAGATGAAACGAAAATTATCTTTTGACACTTTTGACCTGTCACTCTATTTTATCCTATAGGGAAATATTTGGAAACGACGTGAAATATTTGGATGTGGGAGTGTCCTGTGAGGATACCTGCGCTACCTCGCTATGTATCCGGGATTCATGTTTATTAGCATTAGATAATGCAGCAGAAAAAATACACTGTAAAAATGGTGAAGTGGAAGTGTTCTTAAGAATTCCCTTAGGTCCATATTAAAATCGCATTTAGGGTTAACGCACTATTGCTAAGGGTAATGACTGAGTTTAATGGATAGGAACAATAATTCTATAGAAATGAAATAAACAAAATATTTGTAGAAGACAATGCATTTAGCATTTTGATGGCCATATTTTCGTGAAACTAGTGTGTTATTTTTGAATACTAACCATTTGTACTTTTTGGTAAATTTACGAACCAAGGTCGCGAGATCAGCTGAGCACATGCATTTTCATATAACGTCAAATACACCGTGTATAAAGGTGATTTGATTAATAATCAGAAGTTAGTTTAAATTTGAATAAGGTACACAATTGAGTTTGCGAGGCAAAAATTAGACTAGTTGGAATGGTGCGAACACTATTTGCGAACATTTATCATCACATGCTTAATATATAAAAATTTCAACTATCATTTTGAAATATCCGGTTTTATTCAGAATGAAAGAACTCTTAACTGCGCCTCTTCCAGCAATTATTGTCAATCGAACGCTGTCAAGCGAGTCAACCTCTTCAGCCCTTCTCTTGTCATTTCGAACAATCAGCAGTCGATCATCAATTATCAACGAATTGTCATAGTAACTACTTTTGCAAGTTTTTATCTATGACCACATAATTAGTGCACCGACTCAAGATATCAGTTCAGAAAATAAAATAAATAAAGCAAATGCGTCTACAAAAAGTCACGATTTTTGGCCGGGATTCTGGCCAAGATCGTGCACTCCAGAGAGCGATAGTCAATCTGATGAAGAAACCAACAGTAAACCTTCAAAGGATAGCAAAGATCAAATAGTGGTCTTTTTACTTAGCCATCGTTTCAGTTGGCAGACGGGGCTGTTGCTATATTTGATCTCCCTGACAACCTACATTGGCGACATGATTTGCGATGTTTGTTTGGCTACTCGCTACTTCAATGAGGTAAAGTAATTGCATCCTCTCATTGCCATAGGGACACACTGATTGGGCTGTTATGACGACCCTAGTGGTTACTATTCCAGCGCTTTTGATGACGGGACTTAGCTTACTCTGGTACGCTCTCGATCGGAAAGCCGGTGTTCTTCCCGAAAGGGGGGCTTTTGGATGGACCTGGAGGTTACTTTTGCACGCTTTTCAAATGGCTCCAGTAGTCAGGTACTTTCTTTGGCTTCATCGAAACGTTTAGACACACTGAAGCTTTCCTTCACGGACTTCGAAGTTTGGAAGTGGACAACGTAACACCCCTTGAAGTTGTTCAATGGAGGCAACTGCGTCTTTTTGAGTTGGCCGATTCTGGCATGCTTCAAGTGATCGAGGCCTTTCTGGAATCTGCTCCACAGCTGATGCTTCAACTTTACATAATGTTCACGTGTGGACATGAATTCCGGTCATTCAATTTGTGTTAGTCTCTATATTTTAACACATCAAACTACTTAAAACATCTCAATAGCGTTGTCATTTTAGTTTATTTCCAGTACGCAACTTGTGCAACTTCATTGCTGTCAATAGCCTATTGCCTGACGACTTATCAAAGCGCCCTCTACAAATCGAACAACTCACTGCATTTCATTGTTCACTGGCATGGGTTCGTAGCACAAATAATCTTCTTTATTTGGAAGGTTTTTCTCCTCTCCAGTCGACTACTTTCATTGGCCCTTTTGGCAGTATGTCTGCATAGGCAGCCGCATCATCCATGGATCTTTTTTACCTGTCTGTTTCTGCACTGGTTTCTGGCGTACGTGTTCCTGGTAAATGAAAACATCACGGCTTGTCGTCCTCACGAATTCATCTTCGTCGCTGCCTTGGCGACTATGTACTGTTTTGACGTGTCCTTACTCAATATTCGACGAAGGTATGAGCCAAGAAGGATGGGAGTGGTCTACGCAGTGTGGTATGGTATCTTCTTCGTAGAGAATGTTGCCGCCACGACGACATGGTTCATGACGGAGGGTAGGATGGACCCTATCCGTGGAGTCGCGACTGTTTCCTTGGTTTTCGTGGCCTACGTCCTTGCAATGCTGTCAATGATAGCTTATTATGGATTCGCCTACAAGAAGGCGTATAAATTGTAATTCAGACTGAATTTTATTTGTCCTGTAGCTCTGAGTTCAGTTTCTTTTTGTGTCTCGCCAAATGGTTTTGATGCACTATATCCACCTTAGCAAGGCAAACAGTGATAGGAAGAGGTGACATTTGTTAGATAATACCGAACATGACGGGAGAGAGAAGAGAAGGCAATCAAAAGGAAGGGAGTTAGACACGATATCATATTACCTAAAAATTAGCACAATTATTTATTTAAAGTGCTAAAAATTATCAGGCAACAAGTAAAAATGGTGCTAGGTCTCTCCAGCAGCTAATGAGGTCAGATCACAGATTTGCCTCATCAAAAAACTACATGCCTTAATAATTCACCGTTATCTAAGTGAAGATTATAAGGCCTTATTATGATTATCGCTACCAAATCATAACTTAAAAGAAAGCATTTAATTAGCGAAAGAGCACTCTTTAATGAAGTCCTTTTATGGCTTTTATTCGAGGCCTCTGCAAAATCCACAGCTTGTTGTCCCCTTTAATAATAAGTTGAAATTTATTCCTCGTTAAAAAAAATGTTTCAGCAGGTCCATGTAGCGAAAACAAGCCAGAGCCAGTTTCACCAAGCTCCTGTACAACCCTTTCCACCAATAAGAAGTCGACATTCCATAAACCAATCAGGACCGAGAGCCTGATTTCCAGCTCATCCTCTAGAGACGGCCGCCATTAATACACCCTAAACGCTGCCACGACCGCATCTATGCATTTTACCTTACTTCTACTCTTTCACCTAATATTAAAGCTGTGCTCGGGGGCTTCCAATGAGGCCATTTCGCTGAGAGAACAGATAATGGAGTACCTCTTCAGAGACTACGAAAAGTTCGAGATTCCCGGGTCGTACAATAAGACAACTACCGTTGTCAAGGTCTATATGACCATCACAGAAATCACTTCCGTGGACGTCAGGATGATGGACTACACGACGTACCTGCTTCTCCGTCAGGAATGGTCGGATCCAAGACTGGCTTGGAATAAAATCCCACGATTCCGTGACTACACCAAGAATCTCGTTTCTCCGAAGCTCAAAGACAAACTCTGGATTCCCGATTTGTACTTCAGAAATGGCAAGGAAGGTCGCATCCATCAGATGACCTTGCCCAACTACCTGGTTCGGATTTCGCCAGATGGAACTGTGCTCTACAGCCAAAAGATCACGATGAGATTCTCTTGCCAGATGGATCTCAAAACCTTTCCAATGGACGCTCAAACCTGCCACATGAACATCGGCAGCTATGGTTACTCCCGCAGTGAACTGAGGTTTGTTTGGCGAACTCACCGACCAATAGAAATCGTCGATGGGATGCAGATTGCTGAATTCAATAGCCCTGAAGGTGCTGAGGCTCAGGATTGCAATTCTTTTCCCACAGATGAAGATTCTTCGTGCATCATCGCATCCTTTGTGCTATCACGCCAACTAGGCTCCTGGTTTTCTAGCGTTTACATCACGAATTTCCTGATTGTCATTGCCTCATGGCACAGCTTCTGGGTCGATATTGAAGCTCAGCCGGCCAGGGTATCTCTGGGATTGCTAACTCTACTAGGAATGATTACTCAAGCATCGGGGGTCTCACAATACCTCCCCCGAGTGTCTTACATCAAGGCGATCGACGTCTGGAACATTGCTTGCATCACCTTCAACGTGAGTGTGCTAATCGAGTTTGCGGTGGCCTCGAATATGCGAAATAAGAACTTAAAGAAACGTGAACGATGGCGGTTGAAGGCCAGGAAAGCGCTCAGAACCGAGGTTGAAGGCTGGTGCATCGGCTGTCGGAAAGCCCTGGTAGAAAGGCAGAAGCGAATGGAGGAATCGGGTGGAAATGACATAGAAACTGCCCTGATTCGTGCCATCTACCCAGACGCGGCGAGTAGAATGAACATGTTTCCTCTGGACGTGTTGAAACCACGGGAGGTGGTGGAGAGCTCCAAATTTTCGTTGGAAGGAGGTGAAGGGAGCGACGAATCAGAAGGCAGAAATACCTGGGTCGATTCGGAGGTGGTGGAGGTCTCCGGAAGCGGAGAAATGGTGGAGGGGGAGACGTCTTTGGAGGCGAAAAAGAAGAAAAAGTCCTCGAACGCTTCGAAACGCAGGGTTTCGAAAATCGATATCTACAGCAGAGTCCTCTTTCCACTTTGCTTTTTCATCTACAACTGCTGCTATTGGTCATACTATTTGCTACTTGTAAAAAGGAAGTGAACACAGAAACAATAAATAATTGTTTATTTCATGCTATTCGGTTTTTTTAATGGGTAAGCAAAAATTAAATTTTATTTGCAATTTCCATGTAGCGCTTATGCGCTGTACCGTGTGGATACTTGTTCGAGGGCAGGACGCTAACGGAACGAACCAATCAAAAATGGCTTAGTGACAATTTGTGTCCTGTAACGAGAATAAGTGCACACTCCGTACGACGGCGTTAAGTCAACACCTCATCCATTTGGTACTAGTTTGTTTCTCCTAATACAAATTTACACTTCCATCCTGGGTTTTCTCTTACTTGGAACGTATTTGGAAGTCCTTTGAAGTGATAACCACTTTAGCCTGTTCAGGGAAGAATTTCTTAAGAATCCAAAACTCAGATAATTCAAACTTTTTAAGGCAAAAACACAATTATATAAATTTCTATGCCATTTATGCCCTTGTGAATTAAAACACTTCCACTCAAAGTAACATAAATTTCGAATTCTGGTGAATTATTCCTAGCGATTTGACTCGAATCTACATGTGGTACAAAGTAGTACCTTAATTCAAAGTAACCCAGTGCCACTTATAACTGATTCTACGATTTAAACTACAAATTTGTGCAGTCTGGAAAGAAACAATAAACCATCCGCTGCACGTATCTACATTCGCGTTAACCAAAAGTATCTGCTGGAGTGTCTAAATGGGCGGAATAATACTATTGGTCGAGCCCTAGTAATAACATCGACCGTGCTCACCTGTGCGTACGTGAAAGTTGGGCTAGTTCAAGTCAGAATCTCCCCACACATTTCGTGTCCAATCACGGCCCACCTGGCCGACTCTGCCCCTTGATTGGCCAGTTTCCCCATCTAAGTAAAAAGCACCAATCAGGTGCTGTCGCAAATTTTATGCATGCAGTAACAGGGCTTAGAAGAAGGACACTACTAACCATGGTGACTAGCGCCAACCTTTTAACTTTTCTACTCCTAATTCAAGGAATTTGTGCTCAAACCAACGCATCAGTAGTTGCGTCTGCCTCTTCCAATGGAACCTCCATGCGAGAACAGATCATGGATTATCTGTTTGAGAATTACCAGAACCACGAAAGACCCGGAGCTGCAACTAAAGAACCCTCAGTGGTTATCGTCTACATAACAGTCACAGCAATCACTTCCGTGGACGTCAGGATGATGGAATACACTGCAGACATGCTCCTTCGGCAGGAATGGAGAGATTCCCGATTGGCCTGGAATCGCCATCCGGTTTTTAAACAGTACACCAAAAACCTTGTTTCCCCAGAGCTCAAAAACAAGCTCTGGTTGCCTGATCTCTTCTTCCGAAACGGCAAACAGGGCCGGCTTCACAAGATGACCCTTCCGAACTATCTCACCAGGATATCTCCTGACGGAAATATCCTCTACAGCCAGAAGATTACAATGAGATTCTCCTGTCAAATGGACCTGGCCAACTTTCCAATGGACAGTCAGGACTGCAACATGAACATTGGCAGCTATGGCTACGAGTACTCAGAACTTCAGTTTGTCTGGAGGAATGACACACCAGTGTCGATGTCCAACGGAATGCAGATCTCAGAATTCAACAGTCCAGAGAATGTCATCTCCTATGACTGCAGTGCCCAATCTTCCACCTCAACCGGGAACTACACCTGTCTGGAAATTCGATTCACTTTGAGTCGTGAGCTCGGCTCCTGGTTGTCTAGTGTCTATATTCCAAATTTTCTAATTATCGTCGCTTCCTGGCACAGCTTCTGGGTTGACTTGGACGCAAAACCGGCCAGAGTTACTTTGGGACTGCTTACTTTGTTGAGCATTCTAACACAAGCATCTGGTGTGTCTTCTAGTTTGCCGAGAGTGTCTTACATCAAAGCCATTGATGTTTGGAACATAGCCTGCATCATCTTCGATGTCGGTGTATTGATCGAGTTCACGATAGCTTCCCATGTGGCTCGAAGAATCAAAACAGAGGACTGGAAGGACGATGTAAGAAACGCAGTGCGTCATGAGTTATCGCGATGGTGCACAACGTGCCAACAGGTCTTCTACCAACGTGGTCCGTCTGCTTCGGGGATATACATGACCTCTGCTGGATATCCTGAAGCCTCTTCAAGGAAATACATTGATTCTGCCAACGCAACCGCACTAGCTTTGAAACGAGGAAAGTTGGAGTTTTGCGAAGAAATGGAGCGAATATTGATTGAGGTGTTCCTACCCGAGGAGATGAGCAAATCGAAGATATTTCCCACGGAAATTGCGCAGAGCAAAGCGGAGATCCAGCAAAATATGATTGTAACCGACGCTCTCAATGCTGCTCTATTAGCCTCGGAGGAAGATAAGGACATGCCGGCGCCTAAAAGCGACGACCTGCCAACGAGAAAACCCAAGAAGATATCGGAAATCGATGGATATAGCCGATTTCTTTTCCCAGCTTGCTTCCTTCTCTACAATTGCTTCTATTGGCTATACTACCTGGTTCTAGTTCACAAAATGTGATCACCGAAAATACTGCAATTCCCCCAATAGGAGTCTGGACCTCTATGGACATTCTAACTCAGTCCTCTTTAGCCCCATCATATATGTTTGTCAGTAACGATGTGAAGTATATAGACGGGAATAAAAGTGTAGATTCCAGAAGCATTTCAAAGCCCCGATGGTAATAAAAATGCCAGGTAGGGAGAGATGGGGTCACCAATTCGTGTCTTGCCACAAAGTATACGGTTGTCATGAATGACATTGAAAATGATTTACAGGATTTCTATTTCTCATTACGGTGATAAATTTATGACTATTTTCTAAAATTCAGATCTATTCCATTATTTTCAGTTGCGTAGTTATCATTTTGCAGTTGATTATCCAATAAGTAGTGTGTAGCAATAAATAACTCAGTTCATGAGTCATCGAGATGATGGACTTGGGCGAGGAGTTTCTCTTTGTTTATCAAAATATATCAGACAAATGTGAAAAATCTAGCCGTGGACCCTTTTAGTACGATAGGAATTTCAAATTAGTTTCTGTTCAGAAGCCAAATGCGCATTTGCAAAACACTCTTGTCCGTGAAAAAGTTGCGATTCGTCCACATCGTCTTTTGGAACCGTTTTTGTTTGTTCTTTTGGCTCCTCCATCTTGTAGAATTTAAATAAACCCTAAAATTCAAAATGTCTTTGCCAATTTGAATGAGTAGTGGTTCAATAACCGAACAATTTTAATATTTATTTAAAGTATCGACACACTAGTAAAAAAACAAGTTTAACCATAAATCCCTTCACACCAGAGATGGGGACCAAACTACACCCTTATCAATTAACTGATACCATTTTTGGTAGCTTGAAAGAGTTGAAGAAATACAATAAAAAACACTAATATTTCCAATTGGCCAGCTTGGTTTGATTTAATTGGGGCGAAAAGGCTACTAGGTAGTGATAAAAATATTTAAAGCAGCTCTGAAGTAATTAAGTGGGATATTTTACAGATATTCATTGATTTTTTTCCAAATTTCTAAACAAGAGATTACGTAAAAAAATCCATATCCTTAGAAATTGGTCATTTGGGCACTGAATATGAGTGGCTATAAAACATTAAAACTTTTATTTTGAATTATCCACAAATCAGTAGTCGCGAGTTGCTATCTAGAACCACTTAAATGATATTTATTTATTTTCTGAGGTATTTAATAATTTATCTTAATCCTGAAAAGAATCGTCCTTTAAATGTCAAAAATAAGGAGTGACAGGGAAGTTGTATAAATATCATCACCCTAGGCACTAGTTAACGGTTTTCAAAGCTTCTTTTTGTTAATTTAACCACAATTTATCATGCACAAACAGCTGCATGGAAGCAATTTTATAGGAGGTAGTGATGAGGCTTCTGGCCTGTTTGAAAAAGTAAGACATACTTTTGGAATTAATAATTTTGACGATAAAAATAACGACGGTGAGCAGCAAGCATATAGGTCATTTTTTTCTGGCAATTAATAGCCACAAGCCTTGGACTCATGTCTGTTTAGTACCAAAATGAAGTCATGCATTCGAACTTTTGGTTTTAATGAAGTAATCACGGTGAAAATGCCTACCAACTATCGGAAATGCTTATCCCTTTGGTTTATATATTGCATAATAAAGTCGCATGAGGGAGATTTAGAGAAGTTGCCTGATTTTTGCTCAGGTAGAAATATGTGCGGGTAAACACTGAGAGTCCAGCCAAGGAAAGCAATACAGATTTTTAGAATAGAGTGCTTTTAAGTGAATTGTTTTGCATAAATAAACCATGCATGCGTTTTAAATCGAAATTTTTTCGAGGTGGAGAACGAAATACTATTCGTTTGTGGCAGCATTGCTACTACAACTGCTACTAATTCTACCACGTGGTGCTTGAGGGAAATTTACCTTTTTTCTCCACTAACTCAATACTTCGGGAAGGTTCTCGCAGCGCCAAAAAGATGGTTTTATTTCTTCAGTTAACTAATAAAGCCCAACCATTCATTGCTTTAATTCAGCACACAAATGTAAAAGTTTTTAATAGACACGCACGTTTTATCATGAATTAATTAGCTCAGCACTTAAGGACTTAGTAACAGAATGCCTATTATGAATGGCATCAAGAGTTAGTATTAATCTCTAGAATTCCAACTTCCTCCTTTTTGTAGCGAGATCGTTTAACGAATAGTATGATGAGTGGGTGGTAATATTTAGTAGTAAAGATAACACTGAAATCGGCGAAACTAGCAGAAGTCGCTAAAAAATATCCCGTATTTTATTATTATGGGCATGTAATAAAATATTTAATGAATTGTCAGAAAAAAATAGTTATTCGGGGTAAACAAAGACTATAAAAGGTACTATTGTTGAAAAATACCACTGCATTACAAATTGTAATAGCAGATTCAATAGCTAGCCAACCAGCCAGCATAACGTTAAAGCTGGCTAAACAAAACTTCTGTTGCAAGGCTCAAGAATATCCATATCTAATCAGCGTCCTGAGTTAATCTCTAACAGAATGTACAATTGTGTGATCACTCTGGCTAGGGCGTAAAACTCGAGGCAGAAGCCAACCCAATGCTTTAAAGGCTACGTTTGAATCTGGTCTAATACACCTGTGCCCCATCGCCATTTGTGCTCATTTGGGCCTCATCTTGTGGTAAAGGGGATATCGACAAGGAGTCGATATTAGCAGTTTCCTAAAAAATAGTTTCCAAATGCTAGAGACGATAATTGATATCCCTGTAGGATGAATCTTCAGGTGATTATTCAAAACTTTGTTCTTTTTAAGTTGTTCATTATAAGGCTAGACAGTTACAGCGAAAAATCATTACACGTCTTACTTCCTACTAACCATGAACTAACTAAACACGTATTTGTGCTTTTGGGTGAATGATAACCCAGGAACTCTTGCAATATCATTTTAAAAAGTACTGGACCAATAAATCAAGGGTTATTTCTCAGGTGCACCAGTAAGTAGATGGCCAACCGTACACGCTTGTGACCTATAAGCCAACATTATTATAGACCCTGAAAATTACACCATACTCCTTATTTCAAAAGCATAAACTATTTTAAATGTCCATTTAATGTTAAAATAAACACCAAATCATTGCATGAGTCGAAATCTTATTCACAATTCAATACACACATTCGGAGAAAATCATTCGCAATAAGTAATAAGCAAAGCCCTGGAATCAATGGATCGATTTCGTCCATTTGTGCTTCATCGGTTCGTCACAATCAGGCTGCCTGGTCCGAACAAGTCCACAAAGTGCTCTGCATAGGGTCGGAATTTAGGGTCTATAACAAAAAATGCGCCAATCAGAGAACATTCCTCCAAGCATTCAACCAATGAGAGTTGAGAGGCTCGTTCGAAATCCGCCAAATACCTTCTGTCATTGGGGCAGCAATGGGAACGGCTCGTTCAAAGAACCGGAAGACGGAGTAGAAGACCATTGGATCTTCGGCGATTCGCGCGGCGTCTAGAACCTTTCGTGGAATGTCTGTCAGACCAAGCAACTCCCGGTGTTCCTTGCAGAATCTATTTTGGGAAAATGGGGTTAAAAGACGTGTTAATGTCACAGAACGGGTTCGTAGCAGCAGGGCACCCAGCTCATCGACTAGCGGTGTAAAATGCCACTGGATACTCAGTCTGTTGCCCTGCTGCGCTATTGATACTATGAGCGCATGTTCCCCCTTCACGCTTTGGAGTGAATTCAACATAGAAAAAACCACCTCAAGCAATTACATTCCTACCCAGGCTCATTTATGACTGTAAATCGCTACCACATTCCAGCACTTGTCATACAGTTTATCCATGGGCCTTATTACACTTCACTCCTAGTCTTTGGAAAGTAATGTCATTACTTGGGCCAAAAATTTTAAAGTGGAGTTGTTTAGGACGAAAGTTATTTTGGCGTTCCTAGTGCCAGTAACTCTGTGGCTAGGACGTAATAGAACGCTAATCCTACTGCCTTGTCTTGACAACCACTCCCACATAAAAGAAAATTTGAGAATACAAATCGTCCTAGATGGATGCCAATCTCGCGACCTCATTCCACCAGGCGTTCGCTACACCTGCCTGCTTATCCTCTATATAGGCTGCTACCAACATCTCCAATGAAATCCATTTCGATTACTGCAAACTTGGTTCCTCGTTTCCCAGTTGACTAGAACTTCCTAGGTTAGACCATGGAACGGTCCCCGATAGTGACTTTCAAACAACAAAATAGAGTTTTCACCCCATCAAATGGAACCAAAGAGACAGCCTCCACACATTCGATTTTAAAACACCCTTTGCTTTTGTCCATCTGAATCAGTGGTTACTTACTAGAGTTTACCGTTATAAATTATTCATTGTGCAGTCAAACGGACCATAAGGCAACCTGGACAATCTCCCACCCGTAAAATAAAAGAGATCAAACTAGCGTGGGGTCCCACAAAAACCATCAGCGTTTGGGCCTGACACAAGGTTAACCTATCGTCCCTGTTACCTTTACGCAAAAATGGGTCTTGATGATCTGACCTCCTTTCAGATTTCAGGTGCTGGAAAATCGATCCTTTCATGTGTAAAGGAAATAAACCAGCCTATTGATTATAAAAACTTCAACAATCCAATAAAAAGGCAAAAACTGGCCTTAGAGTGGTGATTGGATCACCCTTGGCCAGGAGGACTTCCACCATATTCTCGTTCGCATTTCCGAGGCGCTGTAGGGAAAAAAGCCAACGTTAATTACGAAAAAAAGCAAAAAACCCAACCACCTCCCTCGCCTCATGAGCTAGTAATTAACAAACTGATAGTCGATGGTCCGCTAATGGAAAGAAGCCTCACAGCAGAGCCTTGACGCAGCATTATTGGTGCTTCCCACCTTCTCAAACTTTTCCAGTTTGTTCCGTGAGAGTTAAGAGCGTGGGGGATTTCGCTTTCCTACTGGGAATTCATCAAATGGTCATCTCGACACACGATCCCGCCAACACAATCACCCTTAATGTAGTCTTCCATTTATTAAAATGAATGAACAGTAATCCAAAAATATAAAGAGTGTATTTGCTTATAATAGCGTTGCCTTATTCGACAATAATCGTTGCAACCAAATCGACTAACTTGGCCAGCTACTTTTTACGAGAGTCACAGGAATCTATTTGAAAATTAACTTCCACAATCAAAGGAAGGCTTTTCACAGCAGATGCCCGTTAGCGTAAATCATGAAATGATAGGGAAATTTATCGACAGCAGATTGTACTGTCATCGAAGATAGCGATAGAGGTTCTTTGGATGTTTCAAAATGAAACACATGCCGAATTGGGGACTAAATTTAAAAATTTAAGAAACTATCACCTGAAAATGATATGTAAATTTATGATTACATCGCCCCCCAGAGAATTTACGTTCTTCTGAGGCACGATTGTAAACTGCTAGACAAAAATTGCTGAATAAGTAGGCATGGAAAATTCGACAGGTTTTTGAAGGAAAAAGGTCTTTTAGAAAGACGAAAATTTTATTATTTTAGGAGAAAAAACGTAGAAGAACATGCGACCGATTTGATAAAATTACTCCTTTGGAATTCATTTGCCTTTCGAGATTAATCGGATTCCAGTCATTTTTAAGAAAGAAAAAATAAGGAAAATAAGTTGATGAAGAACAATCATTGTAAATTTTTAGTTAAGAAATAAACTAAAATCCAATTCCCTTCTTCGTATTTGCCAAAGAATTCAGGCTCGGAGCAGAATAATGACAAAAACGATTAGACTGAGAAGAGAAGATGTCTCATTCCCTTTCTCGTTTTATTACGGAAACAACAAGACAGAGAAAGGATTAAAGCCCTACAAGTTGGATATAGCTTTAAAAAAACATATTTGCAGACCTGCAACATATCGAGAGCCAGTTGTCCGGCTGCTGGGAAACGTGAATCAATTGAGAGAAGTTGGTTCGCCTAAAAAATTGAAAAGTACCGATTTTAAAAACACCAAAGGGGGGGGGGGTTAAACGAACGCCATCAACAGAAAGATTGTTTCTAAAAAGGCTCACGAGGTCGGTTGAGTCGATGATGACCCCGGATCGAAGGAGATGAACCAGACGCGAGAAGTCACCGCCTTTCACGAGACTGTCGACGAGGAGAGAGTAAAACATCGGCTAGAAAATAAAAGATTCAAAATCCAAACAAGTGTTACAAATGCACGAGACTCTGGATGAAGTTTGCAAATTAACAATTACTTGTCATTTCAAATTTTTTTAATGGTGTTCCCACACACACTAAGCCTCCTTTAAAAGCTTTAACGCCTCTTCCTCATTCAAATAACTGATGATAAAACGGATGGATGATGCCTGAAACCAATCCGATTCATTACGAATGGAATAGCATGAATCTCACCAACCACCAACCTAATAACGAGGAGGCAACAATGAATAGTTAGCGAACAGTGAAACTGAAAACTGAATAAACGATTCCTCATTATGAGCTATGAAAATTCAGTGGCCGTGATTTCGAGGCAGTGGTGGCTGGAAGAAGGCAACATAGCAGCAGATTACCCGATTGCACTCCTTCTTGAGTTGCAGCTAATAACAGGTCAATTGTATGACAGCCCATGCTCCATTATCCCAGGGTAAAGTCCTAACATTTGAGATCTGCCAAACTCCCCAGGTCTTAACTAGCCCGATGTACTATTGTGTGGACGAGAAATACAGTACTACAAAGCCCACCTAATTAAAGACAAAATAAAGGCTCCAGGTTCCAAGTTGTAATAGGGAGATGCTAATGACGGCGGATATTTTGAGTAAAAGCCTTTGATGACCGCCGTATTACTTTATTTTCTCTTGAATTTCTTTTAAATCAAATGTTTTGTTGCACCGTATTAGGTTCCCCTTATACCATCTGGCGGTGGGGAAGTGCCCCCCAGGCCTTGATTTGGCGTGTTCTGAAAATGGACGTCCTCCTTTGTTAGATTAATGCTGTGTTCTCATACGATTTAGAAAATCAACGACTAGGTTTTATCACGATATTTATATATTTCGTAACGTGCATCGTAGGTTATAAAGGCCGAGATTTACATTTTGTATTTAACAAAACTTTTTAATGTGACTGTCAAGTAAATCACAAACAGACTGAATATGTTACAAAACCAGTTCTCATAATTGATGGTAGATTTCATGAATCGCCAAAATTTCCCTTAATGCACAAAAGAACTCACATCGACGAAGAGGTTGTGAATTTTAAGCTCCCTGATGTAGCAGAGGATAAGATGCGAAAGGATTTTTGGAATTTTCGGCACCTGCAAAGAGGGAGGCAAGATGAAAGGCGTTTTAGTGCCTCTAAGAGCAGCGCGGCGTTTACGATTCAGCTAAAACAGAGGGAAATAAATCCGCGAAAAAGCCGTATAGACAGAGGCTGAGACTAACCTCGGAGGCCAAGGACGCCAATGAGGCGAAGATGGTTTCGTAGACGTCGTCAGGGGAGAACTCCAGAGACTGCTCAAACGACCGACAAATGGGCTCGGGGCTTGAGGAGTCCTGAAGAGACCACAAAATAGCATCTAAACCACATCTAGGTTGTGTAAGAGTAGGACACCAAGATCACCTAGTCATGTTGTTTAGCTTTTGCTTGTTAGGCACAGATAGATACTCATTCTTTAACCAGGCTGTGCCCGCAAAATGTCGTCCAAAGTGCTATGAATACAGTATCCGAATTCAAGCTTATTGTTCAGCCCATTCCAACACTTACCGAGCACTATGGCCCAACTGCATCCACACGGGATTGTTGTGTCCCGTTGCGAGTTAGTACTAGAAGGCATAAGCTCACCTAGACATTTGAGCGCCGAGAGAACAGCTGTGACACCACATGCAGCTTGAAATTCGCCTCGTCCAGCAAGTTCCCAGACAACTCCTTCCATGACAAGCACTCAAGAAAATTTTCTTTGAAGAATTTAATCACAGCAGGGCTGGAGACTTCCACCACGAAGGAAGATTTGCGACATTGCTCTCAACCCTTGAGTCGATAAAGGAGAAAAACAAAACCATCCAGCCCTGCGTTGGACTGTTAGGTTCGTGAGATTCCGAATGGGCTACTCGCATACGGAGATGGATCGAAAATTCGGAGGAATTATTTAATAACAGCAAAAAATATCAAGTTTAAACAAGTCAAAACATAGTCGGAACACTTCAATGGGTGTTTCACTTGCCTTCAGTTAGCTGGGTTCTTGTCACAGAACCTTCCCTAAGCCCTCACAAACAGAGTCTTATTTCCCGACCAGAGAAATTAGGCATTTTGAGATAAGATGAAAATCATATTTTTGGTAAAGCACAAACGGAAAGGGACACAGAAACTTGGAGCTTTGCAAAACGTTTGAAGAACTCATAAAAAAGATTACAGTTTACAAATGGATTCAGTAAGTATTTAAAGAACGAGATGACTTTGAATAGGAGCAGGAGTCACCTCAAAAATGGTGAAAACATCGAGACTGCTCAAAATGGCGAATAACTGTTAATCAAATGGCTAAGTCCCCAGACATTTCCTCCTACGAGTCGGCGAATTAAAGTCTTCACGCTCGTACTTGGAGACGGAGCAATCTTACAGCACCATGGGTACCCAAAGCATTGCCGCCTAATCAAAAAATTGAAGGCGACAAAGGGCAATTTCTGGAGGCGAAAATTGTGACCGGAGAGGAAACACACATTTATCAGCACTATCCTGGATTACGCTGGATTACGGTCTTGCAAATCAAAGAGCACAAAGAGTTTAAGAGAAACTAAAGGATGCTTTAATTGCAAAACGGACTTGGGAGGTCATTTTCTGGGGGTTGAGAAGCGCTTCCGCCTCACCCATTGTACAATCCCTAATTAGCTTCATCAGACCCCTTCTTCTTTTTTTAAAAAAAAACAAAATGAATCATTCAAAGGAGCCCATTTTAATAACTCAGAAGAGACAAAAAAATGTGTCACCATTTGGTCTCGAAGATATCCTGTAGAATACCTTAAAGACGGTCTTCGAGGTTGGAAACATCGATTGAGAAGTGCGTTTGGCTGAATGGCAACCGTTGAGAGATATGACGATGTAAACATAATTTTTTGTAAAGTAAATTATTCTAACAAACTCCGCAAACTTTTTGAGACATCTCTTAATGCGACTGATGAGCTAATGTAATCTCGTGATTGATCCAGCAACTTCGATCTTTCAGAGCCCCGCCGTCAGAAATATTGCCACATTGTGAAGAATTCGATCCTCGACTTTTAAAATCTCCATCGCTTAGGCTTGACGAATAAGCGTAAACGGCAATTTTAGGAATAATTGTCAAATTCCATCACGAGGCCTCCTTACCCTGCCCCTGTCGCCGTTCCATTGTTCGCGCAGTCGCCTCTGAAGCCGCTCGTGGGCCTGTCTGACTGCCTTTTGCACCCTAGCGAAGCGGACCAACAAGCCGGAGAGGATTTCCACGGGATTCTTGTCACTGTTGAGCGCGGCAGAAGGTGGTTGTGCGTCATGTTCGGCGAGGGAGTCGGCCAATTTCGAGACGAGGTCTTGGCAGAAGCTGCGCAGCACAGGCTTGGCACCGGATCGATTTAGCAGGCAATCCACCAGGGTGAACTACAGGGGTTTATGCATTCCGAAGGAGCAATTAACAACGGTATTTTTTAAATATTTACGTTCAATCAAAGGAGCCTGGCGCATAAAATATGATGTGGCCGTTTGGGCGTCACTAAAGACCCGAGTCTTATACCTTGTGGTTATTACTCTCAACAAGCAGATAGGTTACGTTGGATGACCAGTCAGTGCCCTGAGCAGTGTTCATTGCATTTATACTGCACATAGCGCTAACACGCGCAAAATCCTACACACGGTAAGGAATTGATTCTGGTCGAATAAATCTGTGTTCTCCAACATCTTCCTAATGTTTAACGGGTTCTCTCGAGGTTTGCAGAGGATTGACTCACAAAAAGGAGGAGATCGACGACCACCAGATTACCTAAACCTTTGCGTCTTCTTGTGCATTAAACATCCAGGCTTAATAGCCTACTACTACTACAGGAAAAAAACCCTCAGAGGCAGCTCGGATTTCATAGAGATACACAACAAAGAAAGAGAAAAAATGACTAAACAAAAATAGTAAAATACGAAATCAACGTCGGGATAAGGGTGGGTGATTCCATTAGTGAATTAACGTAGCCATGAAAAGTACACAACGATTTACGTTGTTCGAGTAGCGAACAAATAGACCGAGCGAAAAAAATAGCTAGAAGCCGTATTATTTGTGGTGTGACTGAAAGGGAAATCATTTCGTTACTTCCCCAATTCTAGTTTGTTGAAGAAAACCGACGGTAGTGTGTTATGTGAAGACGGATGTTAGCACCTGGAGAACACTGAACCAACTTCACAGCGATCGAAACGTGTATTCCTTTAAATCCGTTTGACGTCAGATGAAGTCCACTATTAGCTTTGCCTCTAGGTTGACTTCATTCGGTAGATTTAACGGCTTAAAGACTAGTAACTTGCATGAAGGGAGAATTCAAATACGGCTCCAGTATTTCTGTACTTAACTCACGGAAACTTCTTTGGTCTTCTTAATTTCTCGAAGAAACGCTGGCACTTCTAATGAAGCTCACCGTGCAGCGAAGCGTAAAACAACTCAAGACTGAGATTTTTTAAGGCAGACTCCAGCCCAAGAAATGGAGAATTTTGGGAGGGAAAAACTACTACCAAGTGAAACTGACAGAGCAGGCTGATTAACCACATGGTCAGCATATTGTTCTAAGCAAAGTGGTTTCTTCGCATGTTGGCGTCCTAATCAAAAGTAGGTGATCAATCACAAGAACACAGATCAGCTACTTTAGGTTTACTTAGTTCGCCAAACATTGACTTATTCTAACCAATGATTACCAAATACAAAGCTCCATATACGACACTCTCCTACCCGGGCTCCTTTTTACTCATTAACATCGGCATTGAAGCTCCCGCACCCACGAAGTTCTATCAATTTTCTATAGTTGGCATTAGGAGACAAGAAAGGCGATGAAACGAACTGATAAAGGCTAATTAAACAACAACCTTCCATGCGAGACATTAGGGTTGCTACCTTGTCTTAATTTAAAGGTTGGGCAGGCCATAAATCACTATTATTGGAAGGGAAACATGCTAGAAACAAAATTGTGGCAAATTCGGTTTCAAGTGGCAGCTTTGTAGAAACAGCGCTACTGATAGGTGCTGAGTAGATTGGTAAATTTAATAAAAACAGAAGTTTTTGGAAATCGAGTGTTAATAATTGTCCGACCATTGGTTAATGGCTGTCGACACCTCTGATCATATTCAGGTTTAGGTCAAATCTAAGACTAATGCCACTCTTCTAAAAAAATATTTGTGTCTTCTTAGGTAACCGAATTTAGAGAAAGTCAGCTACTCTATAAACAAGCATAAAAGTATCCGTTGAACGAAGTTGATCAGACGGTGACTTGAGCCTCTCAAGTGTACGATTGTATTGGAGTTAATTCGGTACTGCTGATGCAGATGGAACAATTCCACTAACCGGATCCTGAATCAGTGTTGTGAATGCTTCCAGGTTGAGATCGATTGTCCACAGGCAACCTTCAAAGAAAGATAAACACCACTGAAGAGGATTTAAAACAGAGAGAATCCTGATTTCGAAAGCGGGAAAAAATGATGGCTCACCCAATTTGCCGTCAATAACGACATTCGGTGGGAAGATTATCCAAGAGGGGGCATCTAGATTTTTCGTTTTTGGTTAAGGAAAACCAATGAGATTCAAAAGGGGCGTTTTAAATCAGTAAAATAAAATATTTTGATAACAAAACTAAATTATGAAACAAAGGATACACAAAGGAACAATGTAATTTTCTGCTGGCTCGAGGGATAATGCTGGAATGTCTAAAAGAATAAAACGCTTTTTAACAGTTTTCATTAGTGATTGAGTAAGACGAGATCAAAAACCAGCCTATAGAAAAAGTAGTCACATTAACGATTGAATCTACCGAAGAACTGCGGAGTGCCTAAACGTCTAAAATACCAACGAATAGTAAGGTCTAACCGGTGAAAACAGGTATAGTAAACCCACGCAGATTGGAAGAATCAAGTGAATCACTCACTACGAAGCAAAAAAAAACAACCGGTTGTGCGCCGGCCACTCTATACGAGCTGATGTATTTGCATTCTGAATTAGAAATGTGTTGCGTAGCCTCATAGAGCTTCTCCAGTTAACTCATGGTGACAATTTTTTGGGTATGAAACGATTCGGGCTAGTATATATGAGAGCGAATGTGTTGGAACACAATGGACAGCTTTACATGGTTTGCCCAGTTGACTTAAAGCTCTACTAGGGATGGCTAATATGCGTCAATCAGTAAGGACCCTTGAAAGATATCTTGGTGTGCAATCTGCATTCGGATCGTGCAGGCTTATTAATAGCAGCTGCAAGTAGCTCCTTCAGCTAAGCCGAAATTCTGGTGATGGCTGATGAACCTCCACACAAAAGTAACCTTCTAGTATCTGAAACAATCCTGCCTTTGAAATTTGTTACGCTGGAACCCACAGCTTTAAACAGCTCCTCACCGTAAAAATTACAATATCAATGGGTAATCGATGTGGAGATGATATAGTATCATTAACATTAAATGGAAGAAGAGAAATAAAAGAGATCTTCTAGAGCCTGAAACACTTTTAGCCACTCCGTACGAACTTATGACCCAGTTAACCTAGAGAGCCTCCAGCGTCGGCTAAGCGACTATGAATAGGTGGATTTAAACTCGGAAGGAGGAGGAGGGAGAGTGGGAGACGGACTCTTGCAGGGGAGGGTGACCTCGGCGAGGGAAACAGGCGGGAGGAGGGGGTAGTGGAGGCGCGGGCGGCCGTCGCCAGGCGTGGCGGAGGGCGAGGCGGCGGCACTGATGTCGTAGGCGAGAGAGGTGAGAGAGTGCTGGTGGTGTACTACCACCAGGTCCCGCACGAAGCTCACCGAGATGCGTCCCACTTCGGGCACCACCAGTGAGTGCCGACGCTCCACCCTACCCTTCCTGCCAAAGCCACAGACAAATCATTACAACCAACTTACTGTCATATTACGACCCAAACTTGATTTCCTCTCCCGTATACAACTGGATATTTCGTGTAGTTGTTTGGTTCCTACTTGAAGACACGTTCGCAGTTACTGCGCATTCGTCTCTAAGGACGACTTATCCTTCGCGATACCACGTAGCGTACAACTAAGGTATTGTTTAGGCAACATGGCTCCGAAGCATAACAGTCACCAATCGTGAGCTTGAAGATCCACGCTTCTTTAAAGAGCTGTGGACCCTTAGCAAATCGTAGTAACTGACCGTTGAGTTGGGTATTTCTTAGAGACAACCCAACCATTCCCTAGTGAGAGAATTCAACGAATGAACCTTCTATCAGCTTACAGGATAGTTAGCTCGATGTCGTGTTGGAATTCTTGTTCCGTCCGTGAGCGGAGTGACCGGAATAAATACTCTTGAATACTATTTCGTATTTTTCAGAAATATGGTACCACTCAAATTTACAATAAAAGAATTTCCTTGTTGGAAATCGAACAGCGTTCAGTACTTGCATCGAGCTCCCCAGCTACTTGGTTAGCAAGTTCTACAAAACTGTTTAAGTTACATCCTCACGACTTTACATTACAAATATCACGATATTCCTGAAATTTTTCTGTCAAAAAAGAAATGAATTCGCTACTCATTGAACTCCAAAAATTGTGCAAATAGTGTCACGAACTGGAGGATCGAAATGAGGACCACGATGCATAGCAATTTTTCTCCGCGAAAAAAGCGTTAGGGGTCTAGATTAAGTTCAGATGTCTATGCGGAATCGCTAAACACCGTAGTTAAGCCCAGGATGCCAATATGTAACGCAAAAGGTCATGAGTTACTGCCACACCACTTCAGGGAAAAGTCGAAAATACTTGATAGTCCATTTTACGACTACACCAGTGCTCCGAACTCCCAGGTCGTAATCCGACGACGATGTATTATGTATGATCAGGCGATGCCGTTGAGGACACTGATCGCCTTGCTACCAGTACTGCACTGACAGCCAAGTTAATGGACGACAGAAGTTGAGCAATTTTTGAGTAGGCCCCTCCCTCAGGGAAAGAGTCAAATCAACTTGCTCCAGCCTCATTTCAGGGGAGTCCCATTGAGGCTGCAAGAGAAGCTAAAGGGAGCGTTTGATTTGAGTAAATCTCTCACAATAGTGCGATCCCCTTGTTTCCAGTATTTCTTTTAAATTTACAAGATTTCGCAGTTACCAATCGCCTTTTTCGTGTTTAGACTATCCAGCTCTTCGCAAAGAGCTTGAGCATATTCAAAACGCATTATATTACATATAAATTACACACAACGAAATAAAGTGGTGTACTCTTGATGTTTTGAACGAAAGCGACCGGTAGAACCACTGGAGCCCTACAAAAGGCCCAACCGTTAAGCCAGACTACTTCCGTTCACCATCAAACTGGTCATGCTAGTTGAACATAACTCGCCCTATTCCAGGATGCTCCCATACAACTAGTGCCAAGAAAACCCACCTACTCCTACTCTTACTGCAACTGGGTTAGGTCAAATAAAAATGTGCTTTCCCCTATCAATCATACGTTAAACTGACGCTCTCATGGTTGAATGCCAGAAGTGACCAGTCAAGAACATATAAATCCACGGAACTTTCTCCTGTGTAAAGGGGACAGGAAAGGCTTCGGGTTAGCAAGCCCCTATCACGGGCTGTAGCAAAAGTCTAAATCGTACTTGGGATTCGATTTGATAGCCTTACCCAAAGGTTTCGCGATGGAAGTCTAGAACAAGATGCTTGACCTGGTGACCAACAACAAAGGGAAATTATGAGGCTATCCTGACCTTTTACCACATTTTTCCCCCAGAACACAAGTTAGAAAAGAGCCGGATCCGTGTTTTGCGTTCGGTGAATGCATTAACAAAAGGGATGAAATAAGGTTAAACAATGTCCACAGAGCTTTTTTGACAGTTTTAATCATTCTGTTAGGATTTGAATTAGGCTCTTCTGTGGAGATGTAAACAGGAAAGCATATATGCCATTTATAGGGCCGGTTGTTGCAGTGCAGGTGATAAAAACTGAGCATGCCTCATTAGGCCTCACGCGAAATTAACAAAAGTGCATATTTCTGTAATGTAAAATTAAAATCCCTGAAGAGCAACGCTGTTTTCTGCAGTAGACCTCCCGAATACTTTATAAGAAAAAGACCACTAGGCGAGTGGGTGCAAACTACATTGGCTTGACAAAATTAGAGCATTTTTCTGAAACAAGAATAGATGAATAAGCTGGTTAAGAGTGTGTGAATGCTAGCTCAACTGAACACAAAACTTCACTTTTCCCACACAAATGACAGGGTACCTACGTAGAAATAAGTCATTTAATAAAAATGGTATAATTTAAGAGGCAAAACTCACCGCATAATCTGGTAGAGAACAAGATGAACACCACCTTCGGTGCCTCTCGAGAGAATACAGGCGTAGAGTTGGCCGTACCTAGAAATAACAACGAACCACGGCAGTATAAATAAGTATGCTGTAACACCTCCATGCAGAAGAACGCCCAGCTCAACGATTCATAGGGCTTAGTTATGGTTTTTAGGTACAAAAACGCAGCTCGAATCTTAGCATGTTCACAAGCTGAGCCTGCCAACTGAGATCAAACGTACTTTAGGTACTGAGAGTTTGTTCCCTTCCTTGTGCTAAAAATAAATCATCTATACTGTAATAATTTATCTTGAACTTTAAACTAAGGAAAAAACCCATTCAATATAGCTCAGAGAAAAGGCACCCACAAATTTGCTAGTAAGCAGTTCTTCTGCTGGAGCATTCGTGGACCCTCTTCTGCACCTGTCGAAGCTGGGAGAATTTCCTCCTCTGGAACATCGAAGCTTGAGCACCTCGTTAATGAGCCCTAACGAACGAAAAAAACATCATTTCAGTAATGCAAACGTGCATCAAGAAGGGAAAATCTTAAACCACTAACGTTGTCAAATGAGGTGACGGCTAAACGATTGCCAAGTTCGCCGGTAGAAATGAGGAGTACTTTGTTTAGAGGGTCCCAGTTATACCAGTTGGTTTGGACAGTACCATGTTTGAGAGCTTTAACAACACGGTTTTCCGCAATAACCTAAAAAGTTGCTACTACGTTGGAAAATGTAGTTAAATTAAGCATCTGTTCAGAGTTTGATTCGAACCTGATGCAACTCAAAGCCCTCATTGGTGACAAAGATGATCTCATTAGCACTGGGCCACACAAAGCCAAAAATTTGCTTTGACGACTTCTGAAAAGGAAAGACGAATAAGTAACTCATTCTAAATGTTTTATTTAAATAATCATAAACACAACCTTGCAACTTTGAGAGTACTCAGTGTTTTCAGGACGACCATTATCGAAGTTAATGAAATCCACCGAGTTACGTTTGCGCTGTACGCTAAGAACAGTACACTTAGGATTGAACTTGACTGAAATGACTTCACCCTTGTCACTGATTCTAAAACAAACGTACAACTGAACATAATTATAAAATGAAAAATGCTCATAGAAATATATCCTTAAAGATAAAAACCGAAAATTGGACGTTTGTCGGGACTCCAAGGATTTAACATTGACTCCCATGGCCCCTCTAGCCCGGAGGGTGAATACCTAGATGTGTTGTTAAAAAGACCACAAATAATTTGACGACTAACGGAATCAATCAATTAAGCTCATAAACGTGTTCACAAAACGATACCTGACTATTCGCAGAGTCGTAGAATACACTATTCATGCTACTGATGGGCTCAAATACCAGAGGATCCGAGCACAATTTCGCGAAGGACAACATTAGAACTAGACTGGTAAAGATGCAAGACCGCTTTCGACTTCACAGTCTGGGATGTCCAAGGTCAAAGGATAACCTTAAGCAACTACGATTTGTCAAATTAATATATTTCGACATTAAAAAAATGCAAAATTAAAATGATTATTTTATAGCAATTTTTTCTACGCAATATAACAGCATTATGTGGCCTTATTCTCCGGCATTATATATTATGATTTACACAAAAATAATAATTTTTTGCAGAAATTATCATTAAGTAAATGGGTTTTGACTTTATGATGGGATTGAATATTTAGTCCATCGGGCGACAATACAACACTGTATATGATTTGCTTCTTCAATCATGTTTCCCAACATATACCTCAGTGCAGTAAGATTTTCCACCAGCATAATTCAGTCCCATATAATTACTTTTTTGTATCTAGATCTACATTTTTGACTGAACTATGTCTCTCAGTGGGCTGAAAGAAATTAGACTTCCACCTATTCCTATCGTTGAAGCTGATGTCTCAAATATATTTTTCGTAATTTTTACTGAAAATGCGCACGAAAGTATGTTAAAACATTCTCATTCTCGTAGTTGTTTACAGGAGCGATATTTGTACCGACTTATTGGTATGGTTTCAAAAGCTAAACACTCATACTTCTATAGAGCCCTAGGTGGAGTTTTTCGAAGACTTTAACGCCAATTTCTATCGAGCACAGTGCTTTGAAAAGTAAGTATGAATCGTCTGTCATTCAAATTCGCAGAATTTGTCTTTCAGTTTTATCTGGCAAATAATCAGGGACAAAAGTCATTTGCCATGACAGTAACCATCAATTTTAGTAAACTCATTCTTCTTCCACCTGAAGTAAACCACTCACTTACTCCTACCCTTTTAGGTTAAAATTTCTGATAATACATATGATCTGATAATCTTGCAATTCGATGACAAGAATTACTTCTGTGTGCCACCGAAGCCTGAATTTAAATCAAACGTATGCCATTTCATTTCAATAAGTCATTTCCGTAGTTCGTTCAAGTTGTTAGTCCAAGTTCTCTTAATCAACAACAAAAACTTGGGCAGCAACTTCGAATACAGGAGGAGCTTAGGTTGCGAAATCGTCAGCTATTGATAGAAATCAATGCTTACAAAGTTCAAACCGATTATTCGACCGACGCTTCGTGTCACACTCGTCCTGATTACCTGACAGCTTATCAATTGGATCAGTTAAATTTGCGACTGAAAGATGTTATCGATCGGTCAGCCTTGGGAAATGCATCCCTAGCTGACCGGAGAGATCGTTTGAACCGAATAAAATCGAAACGGGGAAAAATTCGTATGCCTTTCGATTCCTTGGTTCAAGTTTATGTTCCAGAAAAGGCCCTTTCTGAGTTGAAGGAAGACGCAATCGGGCAGCATTTTAGACTTGTGTCGCTTAGGAGATTGGCCGATGAAAAACAGTGAGTGTATTTCATTTCCTGCTGAGATCACAGCTATTTCGTATTTTCAGGTTAAAATATGATTGTGTGATTGTTTTCATTTTTATCGTCGTCCTCTCAAACGTGGTTTGAGTTCATCTGCTAAGGTCATTCGTTACGGTAGCTTCATACTGTTTTAATGGAATAATCGAGTACATAGCTGCAAAAATCTAGTAGAGGCTTGCAGCTATCGAAAAGCAGTTCACGGACATCGATCTATTTCCCTACTTCGTAATGTTAACTAAAGTATATCGACTGGTGGTAATGAACCTTCCCCGTCCTGGACTCTAGGCGTTTCAGTCCACCTTTTCATCACCCAACTTCACAATTTTGAGATGTAGAATCGTAGTCCCCGCACTTGCTTATGTTATTCATATTCCTTGAGAAACGTGTTTTTTATTATCAGAATGTGATGATAGGTTCTGACTCCTGATTGGGTAGTGCACCGTCATTGTGCTGATATTGATCAACCAGTATGGCTAGTTTGTGAAGGTGGTAAGATGGTCGTAACCAGCAAAGCTTGGATAACCTAGCTTGTGTTTGATTCGCGTTGCTTTGCCCAGACTGGAGGTGAGCGACATGGAACGGCTGCTGGGCCATCGGCGCCTCGTGATGACTCGAGAGCTTGCGGCCTACTTCCCCATCGAGGTCCTCGGCAAGGTCTCCCCCAACTCCCTGAGCACTGTGAGTTCCACTTCCCCTTCAGCCCTTGGGATCAAGTTTTACCCAGCCAAATGATTTTCAAGCGCTGGTGTGTGTGTAAACCCGTGAGTTGCGCTTGAAGAAGCGGTTGTCGTTGGTGTGCCAACCACCCGTACTACTGTTTGTCATGCTCTGCTATCCGTTCGTAGAGAAATAGCCAAGTGGCACTGGCTTTCCCAGCTCGTTTCCTCCACTTATGTAATGGCCCCTTTCGGGAGGCTCGTCGAATGTGAGCTTTTGTTGCTTATTCTGAATTTCTAGTAGTGTGCGTGAGTCCTTTCATTCTTTTTATCCGAAGCCCTTCTTCTTTACACTTTGGTTTTAATATCGTTAGTGTTTGAAGTCTCAAGCCACATAATCTGCTTCGGCTTGTAGGGCAGTTTTCCATTTGCAATGCCTTTTTTGGGGGGTCCTTAGTGTGATAAGTTCTTTAGATTTAATTGCTAATTATCTTAAATATTGTATCAATCGTGTCGTATATTTTTTCAATTGTTTTTAGTGAGTGCATTCTTTTCCTTAATGCATCATAACGGTTCTAAAGGAATATACTTCTTCAGCTAGCTTACGATTATACAGGTAGTTTAATGTTGTGAACGGAAACTGGCTTCTACCTTGTGCGACACAAACTATTTATAAATTTACTCTTCTGCTAGTGAGTAGAGTACAAAACTTAATCAAGCGTAGGCGTAAAATTAGTAAAAAAAGCTCGGGTTGGGACGTGACCGGACAACTGTTGAGTCCATCAGTCGAGTCTCAGTGCGGAGATGTATCTTGGCGTTACATGACATTGTCTAACCTATTTAGAGTCACTCTCAAACGTGTGCTAGGGGCAACTGAAGGAGGCCCTTGGTATCCCTGATATCCCTTCAAATGATTAAAGTACGGGAACTGGTGAGTATCTAGCTGTTTACGCAACCAGAAGCTAGACCTCGTGTTCCAATGAGCTGGACATCCTTCTGCGTGGTATTGCTATGAGCCTTTAATTTAACTATTTAACATTGATATCAGCATGCTTTAATACGGATTACATCTTTAATTGATCTTCGAATGCCCGACGTCCTAAGACTTATCCCCTTTTTCGGACCATACTAGTCATTTGAGTTCTTGAAGAAGTTGATCAGTAATTTTTCTGTTTTCAGGAGTTAACGGATTTTTGTAGGTTTTAATGGTGGGGTTCTTCTATAAGTTGAGCAGGAGCATAAGGAACAGAGTCATTAACGGCACTAGTATGTTTGGTTATTAATGTGTATTACGAGGAATAGATGATATCTAAAGTAATACGATTAGTAATATTGCGTCCTGTCACTAGGATAACGGGCCACCAGAAAAAGGATGCATAACGATTCAAAACATTCGTAGGAGTATAACGCGTCCTAGTAACAACGTAAACAACTCCATATATTTTACAGTCAGTAGCAAATGTAAGATAAATTATAGTCTGAAATAATTAGAAAATTATGAATGTATTTTTCTGAAGTTACAACAGCTATTTTTCGTACTACCTAAATCATCAGATGTGATAGTTCTGCTGTTTACTCCTTAAAAGTAAACGCTGAAATCAGTTCCACTGTTAAGGATGGCAGATATTGCTGTATCAAGCCCTCTCCTTTGAAAGTTCGTTCTGAATATCTTAGTGTAAACGAATTCACGTCTTTCTGATACCCGTCTCCTCATCCGTCGACAAACAGCTGCTGACAATCTGTGGTTTCCTGTTACTACCAATCCCGGCGCCCGGTTTCACCAGCCAGTCGGCGCCCTCTTGGGTTGACCTTGGCAACGGGACCCTGGCGCCGTCCAGGGTCGAGAGGGGCGACGGCGAGGAGGCGACGCAGTCGCAATCGCTGCTCGCCCTCCGCCTCGCCAACCGCCCCGCCACCGCCAGCGCTGCCGTCCTCCACGCCGCCTGCCTGGTGCGCCTGCTCGCGGCCATCCTCCACATCCCCCTGCCCTTCGTGCTCCAGGGCGACCTGGTGTGTGCTTCGGACGCCTTCCGACCGCGAATCTGTGGCTCCTTCCTCGAACCCACTGCTCCCGCTGGAACCAGGTCGGTGGTGCTACGTAAATAAGCATCTAAGTAGCTCACTCGTGTCCCTATTTATAGGTATCTCCAACTACTCACCGTGATAGGATTGTTAGTGTGTTTATGTGAATAAGGTGTTTTACCTATTCAAGTGATTTCCAACTGGCGGTGTGCTTTTTTAAAACCTTGAGTTGTTTCTGATAATGCTTGTCGTTGATGTGTCAAGCACATCATGTTTGTCATGTTCTACTCTCCATTTGGACACGCATTTCTCAATTTGATCGGCCACCGAGTAGAAGTCGCAACGTGACACTAAATCTCCTAAGTCGTTTCCTCAACATAAGAAATTGCTCCTTTCTGGGGATTCGTCGATTCTTGAGCGCTTATTGCCTAACCTGAATTTCTAGTAGTGTGCATAAATCTCCTCACTCATTTCGGCCCCAGGGCTGTTCCCTTTTATAGTTTGTGTTGAGTACGGTTAGCGTACCAAATCTCAATCGGCGTAATCTGGTTCTGGAGTGTTACTGTGATGGGGTCGGTAATGTGTCGAGTTCTTCTTTGGTTTTAATTGTGGATTATCTTGAATTCAGGCTAGAATTGAATCCGTCGTGTTTAGAGACATTTCATGTTTTTTCTACTTATTTTTGCTACCATACTCGTTTTCCAAATGCATCATCATGGTGCCTAAAGGAGTGCACTACATGCGTCTAAATATGCCAGCTCCCTTACAATTATGCGAATAGTCTACAGTTGTGAATTGACGCTGGCACAGACTGTTTATAAATTGGGTCTTCAACTAATGCAGCATATCCACACTTTCAGTTTAGTTGAGCGGTAGTGAAGAAGGCTCAATCCTTTGCAAGCGCAAAATGTGCAATATTTCGGCTGGAAGTAGGTCGGTAGCACCGCTTAAGTAGGCATTTGTGTGGCTTACGAATAGCGCCATTTCTAGGTATCCCCGAACAGTTCTGAGACGACAACACTATGCAATGGGATAGCTAACATGTTCGTATTCAAAAAGGTGTTTCATGAGAATACAGAGTTGATGAAATAGTGCAAATATCGAGGGACAAATCCACCTGAGTTACTATGGAATTAAGGATGTCTTAGTGTATTTACGACTTCCTTGTACTTTAAAGTTACCCCCTGTACGCCCAACGGAACAACGAGGACTACAGCAAAGCGATCGGTTTGCTAAACATGAACATTGTTTTCCTGCGGGCAGCGTTTAACATCCCAACAAGGCACCCTCAAGCAACTCTGCAGAACCTGAAGGGCCTACTCGGTTACCTGTTGAAACATCTTTACACGGAGTAAGAAATACGCCCCTCATTTACAAAGTATGCTCTCTCTATTTCTTTTGTACAGAAATATTCACAGTTTTCCATGGTGCAGGGACAGGGAGAATTAGGCCAGCGGTGACTCCGCCGTCGTCGCCGTTTTGGTGGTGGCGGCGGGTTTCTGGAACTTCCCTTGGATGTAGACCCGGTACATCTTGAGCTTCTTCTGTCTATTCACGATCAGGCGCCGGTCTGTTCGAAGCTGCTTTTCCACCAATCCCTCACCCGTGAACAATGCCGATACCTCATCTGAAAATACGGACAACATGTGTACTTGATTTTTAATTCAACTGTTTTGCTGCTATTCGATTGTCGAGAAACTGTACCAAATTCAAAGCATTTTTGGTGCAACAGAAGTGAACGAAGTATCGAGCATAAACGGTCGTACATGATATCGGACATGAATGACGAATCCGTAGACTATGTGATGATTAGCTTTTGCACCCTCGAGTTCTTACAGCCAAATGCATCGGGATATGAACAGTGAAGTGGAATATATTACTGCGAATTCATAGATGGATTGAATCTCCTACCGGTTCAAATAAAAAAAGATGTTAAAATAGGTTTCTTAAACAATGGGAATTGTGTATATTAACAGGATCTCCGGTTATGAATTCGCTTGACCGGTATTACACTGTGGTGTGATCCCATTCTTAGTGGATAGTATCATATCAGTCTGAGATTAAAAATGGTGATAGGGGTTTAACAGAACATAAGTACCTTGACTGAAGAAATAAGCGCAAGTCCCATCTCCCCTCGTGTAGAAGTTGCGACCAATACATCGACCGGGCTTGACTCGAATTTGCGACAAATCGTAGAGACCGTAGTCTCGGAAGAATATCACACCACCGGGACGCAAACAGGCTAGGAGATTCCGAATCGTTTGTACAAAACTGCTAGGGAAGACCTTTTTAGATCAGAAATCCAACTCTTACCGGTCCGGAGCAATAGCTGAGAGAACGAACACGCAGCAGATTGCATCGATGCTTTCAGGAGGGAAGGGCCAAACACGATCAGGCATTGCGATGTCCTGTTGGAAGGCCAAACAATGATCTGGATTGTAGTGAGGAGAGGACTGCAAGAGTTCGACGGCCTTTGGAGAAAAATCGCAGGCGTAGACAAAGGTTTCACTTTCACCACGCCAGCGATTTTCAAGGATGGGAGCCACCGTGTTGCCGGGACCGCAACCCACCTCCAGAACCCGAAGTTTGCTGCTTTTTCCCGGGAATGAAGGAGGGCCATATTGGAATGGTCCAGAACACAGGGAACCGTCAATTAACTCAACGAATTCACGTGGCAGCCATTTGCGGTTTTTAAAGAATTTAGATTCGTGCATACAGTAGAAGTTATTCCAATATGATACGGCTTCTTTTACGAATCGCTCTAAGAAAAAATAACAAATAACAACTATGACCTACCTCTCTCTTCTGGAGATAATGTGATTTCAGAGGAAATATCTACCATCGCTTGAGCCTCCTTTTCCATTCCTTCAGTCCATTCATAGTCATCCCTAACGTGTAAAATAATGCTACAAGCTGGCTCACCATGCATTGTGTTCAAATACCTCGTCCTCGTTTTCTAAGCGGCGATTGCCAAAAGACGACATGGTCATAATGTGACACAACACTACAATATTTATCTTCTGAAGGTCGAATTATGTTTGGCGTGCAACTTAGAGGCTAAAATACTGTCCATTTGTAATAAGATAATTGTACATCCATATATAATTAAGTTTTGATTTAAATGTTTTATGCCATTTTAGGCTTGTGCCAACTAAAACCGATAACAGGAGAGACTGTCTCTTGTTATCGGTTTTGGGTTGATGTGTACCAGTTTCTTAAGCCGTGCTAGAATTTAAATAATATCAGATTGGTGTCTCATATTACCTAGTTTAGTCCTTCAAACCTGCAACTTTCTTTGTTTGTGTTCATTTGCTTTCCATACTTGACATATTCCAACCAACCCTCATTTATTATCATGAATATGATGACCGCAAATTGGTGTTATAAAGCCAAGTGGTTTCTGGGTCAAATTCATAGATCTTACAATAGAGCAACATAAATGCCAGGTTTCTGGGAAAATTATTGTGTCTAATTGCTAGAATAAAGGTATTTGTAGGACCTATTAATTTGGAAGTACCAATTGCTAAATCAATTGTGTATTTTTGTACTCTTTACCGCACCCACATCTCTGTAGGTACTATCCCTCTTAACCGAGTGAATCTGTTATGATGTTTCGTTGAGATTATTCACAGTAGGTCTTCCCTAGAGAGTACGTTAAAACCCTCCATATATAATGCCTAAGTGTAATACAATGACAAAATGACTATCGTAAGTTATGAAAGGGTAAAGGATTTGGAAAGGAATAGATGTGTAGGATAAGCTATCCGAACAAATAAAAGGGGTTTTATATAACGGTCAGGTAGTGTAGAGTTTTGGTAAAGATATTTTGATTTTCGCTTTCCAATTAATGGTCGGACTTAAAGAATAGTTACAATTGTTGTCACCTCAACCCATGCCTTAGCCGTTTGCCAAATTTTTCCTCTAAATAACGGAGATAGGTATGATCACAGATTTATTCACCAAACCCAGCCATGGAATACGTAGGGTAGGAGTGTTTCCAAGTATGTGCTCTCTCCAGGTATCCAGTATGTGTGTCCGGTAACTATACGTGAAGATAGTAAGAATTTTATCCACTACTCTGATTGGATACCAACATCAGAAGAATTGATAACTGTGTCAGATACTGACATTAAAGCTGTCTCTGTCTAATAGGCTATGAAGTCAGATGACGGCAGTATTCTTTAAATGCCATTATAAGCTATCGTAATGTGGCACACTTTAGGTTTTTTAAGTTTTGTATCAACGTTTTTCAAATATACCCCTAAATTTACTAGGAATCAGCTCTCTCGAATTAGCTGTTGCGACATGAAGGTCATACTGGTTTGAGACTTCAACCTCTTTCCCAAAATCGTTGACTGATAGACAAAGGAAACTAGCTAAACATTTTTTTGTGGTTTTCACTACGTATGGGTATGCTACGTAGAGCTAAACGATGGTTCATCCTGGCTAAAATTGTCATGAAGGGTGAACAGAGCGGGGAAGTACAGGGTGATGATGAAAATATGCTATTAAAATAAGGGCATTAAAGCAAACAAAGAGGGATAGGATAAATGGAGTATCAGGACTAAAACGAGAATGAACAGGAGTTGCTGAAACTTAAGTTCTATGCAACAATTGTCTAACATTTTATTACTTCTTAACTTTTCTCTGCTAATCGTAGAGTTCTAATACTATACACAATCATAAAGGAATTTAATAGCAGAACATTTTATTAATGCACTTGTCCGCTTGACATATGAACAGGATTTCACTTTTAACGTTAAATTATATATCCCTTGTGATTAAAAAGATCTACCTACAGGATACAATAAGGAATGAATTACAATTTCAAAATATCTGAAAAAGATTCGAATTAAAGATACATAAATAATGATTTGTGCTTTTGTATTCATGAAAATGTTTGTCTCAGGCCTTTCAATATAACAAGGCGATGCTACCACTTTTTAACTAGTTAGGGCTAGAGATGTGTAGCCAAAGACCCGGAAAAGGTGAGGCCGAAGACCCGTTCTTGCGTGTGAATCAACAAGTCGTCTTTACGTCCGCCGATGGCGCTCAGCTTGAGGGCGTGATAAGCAGTGCCCAAGTGGACTTTAGACTGGGAGTGAAGTCGGATGATCCGGAGGTAAGTTTTCGTCGTCGTCCTCAGGAACCAACCCTACCACTTTCTCCAGTCACCATTTGAAATAGTTAGGCGTAGTCATCGGCTGCCTCTCGGGGAAGGACAGGCGAAGTAAATATGGTGTGATTGTGTTTATTGAAGATCTTAACTCCTATGATATTGCTAAGTGGCCTCAATTCTGTCCTCCTACCTCCACTGTTAGTGTGTTCCGGGATTAAGGTCACAGGCGAAGCGATAATCGCCAGGCCTGTCATAAGGAACTATTCATACGAGTAATCAAATACGATAAATGAGCATTCTAATGGTTTGGTATTTCATGAAGTTACTAATTGGCGGTTGCCTCTCTAGCGGCTCAGAGCAAGGTCCCCAGCCACCATATCGGGTGGACGGCGATCCTGTTGGTCCTGCTCCTCTACCATGATTTACCATCGCAAGCAACTTGTCTTTCCTTATTCCCTCTTTGTTTCTTCCCAGAACTTTTTTATAACTCACAGTATGTGACTTTTATCCCATTTTAGTAGACTTAGGAAAGAAGATTATAGAAAGAATATGAAGAAGCATATGATTATAGCCTGAAAATTGCCTTTTAAATTCACCCCCGGAAGCAAACAATCATATCTCAAATACTCATTTTTTATAATACTACCTTTCCTTTTTATCAAAATACTTCATATAGCCAACAAAACCTACTTTATCTGCTTATTTAATCGAAATTTCATATGAATACGTCACCAATTTTACTGAACATCTTTCAATTTCGTGACGTTTTTTTGAAGGCGAAAGCCGGTCAAAATACTATGATACTTTCTGATTGGCTTCTTTAAATGAGATGGTTCGCTGAAAATGAAAGCGGGTATCCCTACAGCTATTATTATCTGATTAGATTGTATTAAGAAACAGTTTTAGCTAACCTCACAAAATGCGACTATTAGACAAAAGCACAAAATCAAAAAGCATTATGGATTCAATTTACTTGAAAAGTTCGTAGTTAAATTATACATCTTCCTGTTTCGAATTAGTTATATCTTTTCATGTACAACCTTCGTAGTCATGTCATCTTCATCCACTTTGTTAGACGTGGAGTGTATTGTATTTCGTGCTTTTTCAAACAATATTTGCGGAAATATGATCATAATGACCGCGATAATGAGGGGACTGGCCCATAGTGGCGATTTCCAGAGTAGAATGGCAACTGAAATCATGGAGAGGATATCGAGCATGCTAGAAGGCATTGCGACTTTTCCCCGTCACAGAATGAGCGAAAAACGTGCAATCTGCCTAATGTACCATGAAAATCGAAACGTGCGTATTGATTTTTCTCATATGTTGTAGGAAGAACTTGCAATCCAATGGCATCGTGAGAAAAAGTTAAATTTTCTCCTGATTTTTTGGAATTTTCCGATTTTTGTCACTTGAACACATTGTGTAATAGCAAATGTCGTAGTAATCACTCGTAAACTAATTGCATAGTGAGAAACTTTTTAATGTTCGTCATTGCTTATTGACATCTTTCGGTTTTCAGTTGTTTGAATACTTACGCACAATCTAAACTAGCCAACAGACGACGAACGATAAATTATCTTTTAAGGTTGTTTAATTTGGACTTGCCTTTAAGAACGCAAAACTGGAGGTTATCTTCACCTCATAGATCATAGCCAAAATTAACTCGGAATATTTCCATTTCAAAGTGCCTATTAACTTTGAAGTTGGGTTCCATCTATCGAAAACAAAAAACGCGAGGCATTCCAATTAAATTAAATCGACCAATACCCAATTTCCATCTTAAATCTTTGGTTTCGTTGATCCATGCTCATTTATGTTTAGAAATTAATTTTTACAAGCAAAATATCAACCGAATGCATTACACTGTCTAGCAATTTTTAAGAGAATTTTATGTCCGATTTAAGCTTTTGCAATTTGCAAGGTCTAGGGTAATGGTGTATACAAATATCGCATTGTTGTGAATCAAATAGTGCAAGCTACTGAATGCATTTGCAAATCCTGTGGTTAGCGATATCTCGTGGTGGCTGTGTAACTTGAAAATATGTTGCAATTTTGTTTTGAAAATTTGGTGTGTTAATTTTTGTAGGGCAAAGTTGGTGGGCTGTGACGAGGTATTTTCTGCCGATATAGCATTTAATGTAATGAACCTGTTAGGCTTGATAAGACTTTCACGACTACTAAACAAAAAATACATTCTTTCTTGAGAGCTGGTGTAAATCGTAGTTTCAAAGCCTCGAAACTACGCACAACGCTCAGTTGGCGGTAGGAATTTTAGTTTTACCCTAATGCTTCCAATAATAGCTATTGGCCTTTAAATGAGGTTGTACTAAGTTACATTTGCTGGCATATTGTTGTGATATTCTATTCCGACTTGATACTTTCAAGAATTAATGACGATAGATCGGTACTGCTTATTTCTGTTTGACCAAGTTAATAAAAAAAATCACATCCATAAGGAATACGACAATGGTATTTATGATCAAGTATCAACGATGACAATTTTATGTAACATCAGGATTGAAAATTTCCACCATTCTACATTGTGAAATAAAGTGTGAAAAAGTGAATATTAATTTTTACGAGCTGAATTATGAACGTAAAAAGGAGAATGAACTGCCTTAATGATCCTGAATAAACGAAACCCAGAAAGTTTCGACTACATTTTACTGCTATCAAACGCTTCAACATGCGATTTCGCCATTACCTCGGAAAATGTAGAAAAAAAACATACTAGAACTCAATAATAAAATCAAAAACACGTTAATTTTAATCAGATTCATTCATATTTTTCACAGTATTTCATCTAGAAGTCTACGCAACGGAATCATACATATACATTCATTTGCAAAATGTAGAACATTGAGTTGAAAGAGAATCAAAATCTGGGCATAAAAAACTGAGAAATCAAGGAGTTTATTGGGTTCGGAAGCCTGGTTCATGTAAGTCTTCACTCATCCACAAACCAGTATTACTCAAAATGGCTTAACCGATATTCTAAATAATGTCCATTGGTCTAAGGCTCCAGTTAGCATAGACCACCGGGTGTTGCCTCTGCCTGCAATTTTCACAGTCACAGGAGCTTTGAGTTGGTGTCGTTACCACTTGTGCCTGGTGCTGAAATGTATTTGTTTCCAGTTGATCGGCGGTGGGGTGAACATTGAAGAAAACTTGAGGGCGTACCTGAGCGAATGCCAAATCCATTCATTGATCAAACTCTCAATAAAAAGGCCCAAAAAACAATTTCTAAAGCCTCTCTTAGCATTGTAAAACTGTAGATGTATAATTGCAATTTGATTCTCCCGTAGCTGTTTATCATTTTAAATCGAAAATATAATATTTACTGAGAGATCGGTAAGTCAAATATAATTAATTTACGCCATATTTTAGTATTTAGAAGACCTAGAGAATCACAAAAGTCAAAACAAAAACAAAAATGCGTAAAAATGCATGAATGGCCGCTTACCTCTGTCACTTGGTTTGGAACGTTCGGGTTGACTGTGGTTGACTGTGTGTAGACAACTGGTTTTGCTTCTTGGGGGTTCGTCACAGTTTGAATGACTGGTTGCATAATGCGCTTATCGACAGTCAATTGCTGTCCTCTCCTTAATCGTTCATTTAAAAAATCGCAGGCTATATACAAGAAAGCCACCAGAAAGGGATGCAAAGCTGAGGCCAATAGCACTGCTGATAAAAAACACAGCCTGTCAAAGACAGAGGCCATTCCTCACTGCACAGATGCGAATGAATGAAACTGGCAAGCAAATGCTTATGGGGGCTTTTCTGAAGTCACATGAATGCGTGATTTCCATCAAAGATACTTAAAATGCTGTATTTTATGGTCATTATACAAGTGATATTTGATGTCAGGTGGTGCAAAATCATGCTTTTCAGAAGACAGTTATTCTTCTTTAGAATCTACAAATAGGAATATGCATGCAGTTTATAATAAATAATTTCGTTATATGTTATATCTTAATGTTCAGCTATGGCCAAATATAGAGCAACTTTTGGAAAATTTGGATCAAATATACTCTTAAATACCACAGGCAAGTGTCTAATACGACCTACACAAGCCTTCACATTTTAAGTTGCGGGACAATGGAACGTATAAATGGGAGAGGTCTCGGCCAACGGAATCATATCTAAGGATCCTTGTGAGGAGTAATGCAAAAAGGGAATGAATGCACCATAAGCTTTAAGAAGCTGCATTTATTGTGATTTTACAGCTTTGATCCGATGCCTTCGCTTGAGCTAAAAAAGTGCAATAAAGTTTGTACGATCAACATTACATAGCATCAAAGATTACAGATAATAACAAATAATTTTGAATTAGAACATTCCAATTAAACAAAACATTAAATCAGTTATATTAACGCTAACTTAGAGCAAGTTAAATACGTTATTTTAATTTACAATATTTAATGTGATTTTTTAATTAAAATTTACAGATTGATCAACAATGCTTTTGTTTAAGCCAATCATCTCTATTTTAGGTTGGTGTAGCGTTTTTAAGCGCCCGTTTGATCCAGGTGCCCCTGATGAAATGTTATATGGGATAACTGTTTCGCTGGTAGTTTCGGTTTTGGTAGTCAAAACCCGATCATCAGGTTTAAATTTTGGATTGGGTAAATATGACATTACCGGGCCTATTGTGGATGTGAATTTTGTGAGTTGTATCCTCGGAAATTATATAGCTTATTTTACTTAAAAGGGTAAATTAGTTTATGTAACCTTATTTTTATGATTATTTTAAAGATGGGATACGCAGACACGTTTCAAACTGGGCTAGGTTTACATACTCGCCTTTACAGCCGCGCATTTCTCATCAAGGCTTATCAAGATTGCCAACCCGTTCTTTTCATCAGTCTTGACGCAGGCATGCCTTCTCAAGTTTTGAAAACTGAACTTGTCAAACGTCTACAACAAGAATATGGCCCTGATATGTTTAGTCATCAAAATGTCATGATTTCTGCCACCCATACACATTCCGGCCCTGGAGGATTTCTGCAGTACCTTCTTTTTGACGTGACTTCTTTCGGATTCGTCAAACAAACATTCGATGTCATGTTGAATGGTATTCTAGAGGTAATATTTTTTATAAATGTTTGACAATGTGGATTGTGTAGTTATCTAATGGTATAATTGGTCATTAATATCTAATTAGCTTTTACGCATGACTGCACAGTTGATACTACCGATGAATTTGTTTGATCATAGATAAGTGAAATAATTTCTTAAGAATCGACACGGTTTAGAACATAATCAAGTTAAAACATGCAAGATATGGCCGAATGCACTGTTGAAATATGCTCCATAATGTGTAACTGTCACATTCGTTTATTAAGAACATTCACAGCCTGAGTTGGACTTCCCCAATTTTTATTCTTAATCCTTATCCTTAGTTCTCGATCTTAATTTGATATAGTCAAACATTATATCAACGACCAGTTGCTTACCTTGCATTGAGCATTTAATTTACTTCAAAATTCCTCATTATTCAAATCTTTTGATAGTATCGTTTTTTTTTCTATATTGAAACCACGAACTATCAATAAGTATTTTTGCATTTAAATCTGGGCAACCCTTGACTTACAGTGGAACATGGAGCAGTAAATACCACTCTTTCTTCACATATGCTGGTTTTCGATTTATTAGAGCAGCCAAATGCCTAGGTTTCAGAATGAGTAGATCATTTAGTCAAAGTGCAGTTACTGAAAGAATATTTCGATTAAGCCAACCGTAACGAGGGCTGTAAGAGACACATGGGGAAAACGAGTAGTATCCGTAATGAGTTAGCGAATGGCTTCTGGTTCTAACGAATTACAATTTCCGCTAATATTATTTAATTCTTAACAGTTGAAATACACGGTAAGATGATGCATTTGTGGTTCCGGTTTGTACGCTAGATGGATTCGTTCACGTAGTGAAAGTGAAAATCGATTTATTCCTTAAAATGCTAGAGGTGAAGAAAGAATTTGTTTATTTAACAGCCAGCATCACGTGTGCTGGAACACCGTAACGAAGAGCATGAAAATTATGGAGCCTATACGTAAAAGCTTTCAGAATTGCATTTTATTTAGACCCTTGATTATTTACCCCATCTCAATTGACTTATCAGGCTTAAAGTCCTTGTATATAACACCAATTTAATGGTTTTTAAGTTTATCTATGTCATCATAGTACACTGTTTGCTGCTCCGTTGAGTTATTATTATGAGACCCAGCACATAATTGAGTCTAAAGATGATCTAGTAACATATTTCAGTGATAAAGGGGGGGGGGGGTTAACCAAAGAGACTCATAAAACTCTCACCCACATAAAGTAGAACTTGCGTCCTGATGGTGGCTAGTTCGTTAAAATATCTCCATCATGGCCGGCATTGGTCAACCAGCGGAGCAGAAATGACCTTCACTGATTAGCAGTCAGAAAGGTTTTAGCAATATTTGCATTCACCCAACCAACTCTTCCTAAGCGACTACCGTTCTCCTATTAAACGCTTGCTAGCATACGTTTCATGCTTCATGACGATTTTGCATAAGCTGAAGGTGGATCCGATTGGACGTTGAAGCACGTGCCTTTTTTGAAAACTTGCTCTCTTTAAACAGCTTTAGACACACGAACAAGTCTTTAAATCAAGCTTTATTTTTTAAATACCGTATGTCAGTGGGTGATAACTGCAACCTAGCACTGGAACAAACAAGTTTGTGACTAGCTTCAAAAAAATAGTCCGAATTGCCCCCCCCCCAACCCCGATTACAGAAAATACAGCCGTGACAGCTAGGTGTCGGTCTAGATTTAATCATGGCCTCAGAAGCCTCAGCACTTAGGGTCTGTTTATTGCTAGGGCGAGTAGGTTTTGCCCTCAGCCAAGGGAACTGAATGGCTTACATTCCTACGGCTTACCAAGTAACCTAATTATCTGGTGTCAAAGAATGAACTAACTTTAATTAGCCGAAGTGCTTCTTTTGATACGTTCATTTCTAAACTCAAAGTATTCATAGCGATTTTTGGGGTGGCCCATAATCAATGACTTTGATTTAGGCAACTCATTAAATTTATCTTAGTAAACTTTTGGAGTCCAAAATTGAGATGTGATGATGAAAGGTAATTTGAGGGATTTCTTTTTGTTTTGAACCCACTCAGCTCCGGTTGTTGGTGTAAAATTAGCCCAGCATCTTTCATTCTTTTTTCATACTTACCCAGAAGTGTGAGGATTCATAAAGAGATCGGAGAAAAAACAGTTTTTTTTTCGTCTTCGGGGCATTGATAATTAGTCTAAATGGATATTCTTCTAATTTGTCAGAATTCCTCTCCCTTATTTGCATTTCAAACCTTATTTTAGAACTGGGAATGTCTTTCCACCAACTTGAAAATTCCGGTTCAAACCTGAATTTTTTGAACTAGATGCAACTTCACGTCTTTTTGATTGAAAAAGATAGATTTAAAATGAAAAAAAAACAATTTGTAAAGGAGGAACACTGCCACTCAATATGAACACGTCAGGGTCGTCACCGGGCAGCTGTTCTGTACGTGCCTCTGTAACTGATGCTCCAGTCTTCCAACTCACTCGCGGAGCGATCGAGGAAAGGAAACTTTTAGTGGTGGTTACTTCTGTTTACTTAAACTTAGAGCTATCTCAAGTGCTTCACGCCTATTGTTTCGAGGATATTCGGTAAATTTCCCTTGATAGATATTCTCTAAGTGGTTCTCTTTGCATGATTCCAGAAAAGTTCTAAGATTAAAGTTTATTGGACCTCTCACGAAGTTGCGAGAAAAACGAGATAACCCTTGGCTGGTTGGTTGGTTGGTCACCGTTGCTGAGATACTTACATTAGCTAGAGATATTTGGAGATTTTTTTAAATTTAAGCAAAAGATTTATCAACACCATTATTTGAAGCAAGTAATAATTTAAATCAGAGCAGGTGAGCATTTTGCTACTCAGAGATGGCCACAAAACGGTTGTTTCTTGATTGTATAAGCCATATTGTTTCGGCATTAACGCCCCTTGTCCGTTCTTTGTTAAAAGGGCAAAAATTTTCCTGCTAAGTTCAGCGACGGCCATGGCAGCGACCAAGCCCACGTGACCCCCAATTTTCGGGACATGTGGCTCTACTACAAACGCCCCAAATTGCGCCCTTCACTATTCCCCTCACCCCTCAAGTATGGCCTTCATGAAAGTTGGAACGTAGATTCTAGGGATCCGTAATAAATCAGTTGAATACTTGAAATTCTCGAGTATAAACTAAGATATGATGTAATAAATAATCAGAATTTCTCCACTTCAAAACGTTACTCTTCAAACGTCAACTAGTCATAAAGATGAAGCATAGTTTGATTTGTAGATAAGTTTATAGCCACGACATCGATTAATAATGAATCCACCTTACGCATCGATCATTAATCTTGGGCTTTGATTTAATAAATGGTACTCAATGAAAGCTAGTTGCGGAGATTGACCAGGGTGGGTTCGATTATTTTGTCTATAGTTAGGGGTGCAAAGAGAAGAGGATAATAGCTCAGTTTCGTTCGAATTCTATGGTTGTGTCAAAGAAAACCTTTAAGGAGCTGCTAGAAGCTGATTGATTTTGGTAGAAGTGCACTCAGAAACTAAAAGGAGTGTGTTGTGTTGATGTAATAAGGGAAGCGTCACTTGTAAATCACGGGACGGTAAGACATTAGTTCAAAATAATTATTGACTCCTGAAATTAAACGCATGAACTTACAATAGGCCCTCATAGTATAGGTAAATAAAGTTAGTTAAACCGACAACGGGTATTGCGTCGTCATATGGTTTGATGTTATCTATGCAGAAAAGGCTATCTAGCAGTTTTGTATTTGTTAAAAGGCACTAAATTGAGCAAATTAAAGGACTTTCTGTATTAAGTGTTGTTTGAAATTTGTTTTTGAAGTTTAGTGATGGATTTTTCCACTATCAGCTGGATATAACTTGAACAAAGATAGAGGATTCACTTCAAAATTCAAATAAAAACTATGATCAGTGGATTGTTGGATCTACACAATTCAACAAAGTCACTTTTCCCCTCAATGTGTGATTATTTAGTAATTCTTATAGAAATAAACAATGGGTTTAATGTCAGTAAATGATTGATTTTAGCAAGAGACATTTCCAAAACTTCCATGCCTTGATCTTAACTGCGTGATAGTTATTATTACTAATGGTTCTTTCAGAGCGTGAAGATAGCCTACGAATCGATGCAAGCGGGTCACATATACTACTCATCTGGGGAACTCGCCGATGCCAGTATCAATCGCAGTCCCTTCTCCTACGACCACAATCCGGAGGAGGAGAGGAAATTGTACGTTTAACCGGCCTGAATACATGTACTTTTAGTGCTTTTAATTTTCATTGGTTCATTGAGTGATGCTCAGTTATTGTGGGAAATGATGACAAGCGAAAATCTTGCTTTTAGGCTAGAGAATGGTAAGTGGTGGCAAAAGCTAAGATCTGAGTATATTCTTACCAAGAGTTTTCGTTGCCTAAAAAGGGCTCAGAATTTTTTAAATGAATTCATTCTCATGTTCATCGTCTCACCTAGTATGCCTTTCTAACCATACCCATCACACCAAAAATAGTTAAAAGACAAGATAACATGCAAAGGCAGGACAAATTAAGTGGGTATAGAAGATTCGATAGATATCATAAAGTGCCAGTAACTGGGCCAACTTCCTTAAACCGTTTAATGGTACACCTCAACATTGCTAGATCTCTCTCTCGACTAATGGGGATTGAGCGAAGTTTTTAATCTTTCAACCAATGCGATTTTGCTGCTACAGTAACTCCAGCAGCAAGAAATCGCTTCAACAAACTAGTCCATTAAGCGAATCGAAACAGGCTATTTGCTTGTAAACTCTTAATGCATCCTTTAATTCACGGTATTCGATTGTGTGTAGTAAAATAGAGGTTCTAAACAGCGTGGATTGTGTGGTGGTGTATTTTAAAATGACCAAATGTACTTTTAGCCCACTGACGTTCGCCCAGAAATGTTCACCTGTGCACTTTGCCCCAACACCCACCACTTATGATTTGTTTATTGCATTCAGGCATACTAGGGCTTTAAAAATTAATTTAGTCACGTGCTTGTTCTTTGGAAATGAGAAATTTGCAGAATTTTCTGCACCATTTCCTTACTTCTCTTCTGTTTGTAACTATTCAACTATAATGAAAACGAAATGTCAACTTCGTCGTATCGATTTAAGCAGAAAGGCAGATAGGAAAGCGGGTAAGAGAGAGGAGGGTATTTTACGAATTACCAGTAATTGTTGGTTTGTGAAAAATTCTCAAGATGCTCAACCGCATGTGGCTGACGCCAACTGGGCAGTTTAGACATCTTGATAATTATCACTTTTTCAGGCTCATAAAGCCTTTCCCAAACCTAGTTACCGGGCTACCAGACCTGAGTCATTCGCCCCTTGGTCCTTTACCAAGGGGAGCTGCTAATAAATGCTCCAGCTCGCACGTCTCCTCTTCTCCCTCTGGGAGTGGGACCATCTTAACGGAGTAGTAAATCCATCTTGGAGGGAACTTAAGGGTAGCCCATAACCGCTACACGTACATTTCTGCCAACAACCACAGGACTAGGTTTCACCCTCTATCAGCCAATAAGTATTCAGCTTATTCGAAGCATCTAATCAATTTGTTGACTATTTTACTCAATACCTAATCAGTAGTTTGAATGCTTGAAAACGTGCTTGAAACGTGTTTTACTACTGCAATGTTTTCTTGTCAGTCAATTAGTCCGGGCTCTTATCCTGGTCGTATCCATCTTTCTAACATGTCATTGTCACAAAACTATAGTTTTATCATTTTCATCTAGAGGTAATAGTTTGTATTTCTAGTCACACCCACTTTTGAATCTGGAGACTCGATTTTCATAGAGTCTGGAGGATTGCGAATCGATCGCTGTTTAATTTCACAAAATTAACAATCTTCCTAAGCTTTGATCTTTGTTTATCAGCTCCGTTTGTAGTCCGGCCCTTGTTTAAATTCGTCATTTAGAATTTCCGCCGCGTCGAAGTGTATGCAACCATTTTTTTGCAAAATTCACGTTGGCGTATCTCTAATGAAAAAAGGTGTTTCCTTAACAATTCCACGAAATCGCAAAAAAACTTACTGCTTGTTATTTAGCAGACAAAAATGGTATGTGCTTTATTGCTATATTATTTCGAGAAAATTTGGAACCATAAACTGCCTTGTTTGATGCTTGATAACATTTTGATACCATTCCGCTTCGCTTCCACTTCGAATCCGTTGATACCGCAAATTATACTCAACTTATTACTCCAGATGATTCAGAAAATATTTAGAACTGAGTGGTGCTTCAGCCAATAGGAGGGCAGTTCTCCAGCAATCAGCCAATGAAGGGCATACAGAGCTTTGAAGCATTGAACCAATAAGGTCTCGCTGTTACGGCCATGAATTATGTAACCAAATTCTCCTTTGTAAGTTCATATAAAGCGCATATTAGTGTCAAAACTTCTTGTTTTGGGGCTCATGGTGTAGTATATATTCGGAAGACTGAATGAACGTTTGCTTGAGACATTAATTTTCGATATTTACTGTATAATGAGGCCAGTTATTGTTAGTCACGGCTCTCGTGAGTTGAAATGAGTTTGCTAAGGTCTGAGGATATTCATTAGAAAAACAAAACTGAAAATGAGAAAAGTGTATCAAGGAGAAGAGCTGTTGCCCTCTAGGGTTGACAGGAAGGCCCAATGATCTAATCTCTAAAAATTATGCTCAAATCTACTACAGAGCGAGAAGACGAGGCACCACCCAAGTAGACTCCTTCGCAAATTTAATAATTATAAGGGGACGTCGCCTGAGTACAGTAGGTTTATCCAGCTGCGTGGAGAGGAGATGAACGTTTTGTTACGTAGTTACTACCAGGATTTAAGATTGTGGAATGCAAATTTATTACTTAGATTCTTAACAACTGAAATAAGGGTATGAGAATCCGTTCCAAATGCCTCTGTCAACGCTAGACACTCAGAAATGTCCGTAAACTTCTATAATACATGCTCTAACACAGATTGAACTTAACGAAAATCATAACCAGCAGTAATGCTTTAACTTCCCCGTTCAGCAGGCACCTAGCTTATCAAATCACAGTGTGGAACTCTGATGGCTAGGTGAAAAACAGCGCTGAAAAAGTCATTTAGTTGGTTTCCCATTTAGCTCCCTTTCTACTGCTCCTTACACGCTAAGACCCAACACAATACACACCTGCCTAACCAGATTCCTGGTGAATGTAAAGTCAAGCCTTTACTCACATTAGGGTTTGTGTGAATCCCCCAGCACTGCCACTTCTATTATATTGCCACTAGATACTCTTCGAACGTAGACCGGATCATGCTTCTGCTCAAGTTCGTGTCAGAGGACGGTCGTCCAGTTGGCATGCTCAACTGGTTCGCCGTCCACGGCACCTCCATGAACAACACCAACCGTCTGGTCAGCGGAGACAACAAGGGACTCGCCTCCCAGCTGTTCGAGCGGTGGATGAAGAAAGAGACGGGCGATGACGACTTCGTCGCCGCCTTCGCACAGGCCAACGAGGGCGATGTCTCACCCAACACCCGGGGAGCGAGGTGCCTCGACACTGGGAAGGCCTGCGACGAGTTGAAAAGCACTTGCAGTGATGGGAGGGTAAGTGCTACAGGATGCGAGGTGAACCTCTACATGATAAGTACAGTATAGTGGAAATAACACGAGGGCAAATAGGGGCTCCTCGAGAAGAGAAAGGACTTACAAGTTTATTCTTCGAGTCATAAGGGAGCGTTGTTGCAGCTCTGAAAGGGCTTAAAATGCATAGATAAGTCCTTTAGAAATGGAGGATATCTTCAGAATAACCTAATTTTATGGAGTCTGATTCCGAATTCGAGGTTGTGTGGATAGCTAGTCCGTTAAATGGACCCACCTAATGGCGTATTGTCTCTGAAACTTAAAACATTTTCCTTTATATGGTTTAGTTTCATTCTTGACAAGTATTTTTAAAAGATGTTTCGATTGGAAATAACTTGCTAGCCCCTTCTTTTCACACTCAGTAGTCGAAATGCAGTTAACTCGGAATTACGGCTATATTTACCTCGGAGATGCTAAGGGCAAGAGAGAAATGGGCAAGACCTCTAAAGGGAGGGTATTGGGAGAGCTATCACGGGACTCCGGGGTCATATTACTTGTTTGCTTCTAAATAGTGTTTTTTGACCAATGGAAATTAATCTGGGTATCCAATACTGTGAAAGTGGTGTACGATGTTGAAACACAGAACCCTTATGTCAGTGCTTTAAAGTTTTCATCAATTTGTAATGGTGACAGCTTCTTATGAACTTTTAAATGGCCATGTTTATTTACATCGTTTTGCTTACTGTCAGAAATGAAAATTGGAGATCGATATGGTATGGAAATTTTGTCTAGCAAGCTTCGGATTTTTCAAGGTAAGCATCTAGATCACAAAGATTTCTAAAAGTTATGTTATCGGATATGGTGCAGGCGTAAAAATTTTCTCATTGTTATACTTAGCCTGGAAATTCTTTTGTCTAGTATGCAATATATAAATGCCAATTAAAGCTCGATATTTCACCATATTCCTGGGCATCAGTCTAATGACTCCTCGTATCTACGAGTAGTTAACTCCAGTTATTAGTCAACGGAGTTCAAGCATGATTTAAGTAATTCAACCAATCAGATGAAAAAGTTAAGATCACATTTCATTTATAGTGTCAATTGATTAAGTTTCCTTAACTATGTCATTGAGTTAACACTATTTCCAATTACTGGCCATTTTTATTGCCAATATCTATCAAGGCCTCTGTTGGAACTTCAACTTCTTTTGCGAACGCGCAGTTGATGGTGGCACATTTGTCAAGGATTGTTGAATCACCAGTTGATTGATAATGGCACATCAAGTAACTGAATACATCTTGTTCCAACTAATTCATTAGTTAATGGACCCTAGAATGTACTCCCTATTCTTCATGCGGTTATTAAAACTACTTTTAATATTTTCGAAACGGCTGATAAATGTTCATGTTTGTAAAAACCCTTATTCAACCTCGTTCAAAGGTCACTCGTGCCTTAACAAATGCACATGGTTTTTTGGTAACTTTCAGGTGCACAACTGCATTGCCTTTGGACCAGGGAAGAATGGCGACATGCTTGAGAGCACTCGCCTGATCGCTGAACGTCAGTTTGAGAAAGCGAAGGAGCTCTTCGCGCAGGCAACGCAGGAGTTGCTCTGCAAAAACGAGCACCTTTGCGTGGACTTCAGGCATCAATTCGTGGACATGTCAAACGTCAGTGTTACCTACGATCGGTCTGTCTATGACAAGGTGAGTTTCAAATTGAGCTGGGTGAGGAAGTAGCGAGGTGGTCGTTTCTCTAGCGTCTTTGTCTCTTGAAACCTCATCTGCATCTCCTCATCCTTCTACTATTCTTCCCTTTTCTTTTTCCTCCTTCGACTCCTCTCGCCTTCCTCCTCCTCCTCTCTTCTTCTTCTTCAGCATTTCAAGTAATCATATTTCCACATCAGCTTTCTCGATGAAGAGTGCCCCGATTGTCCACATGACTTAGGCTAGCAATGACTCTTTTAGAAATAAGGTAAACGTGGAAATGCATTCTTTGTTATTTTTTTTTTCTGAATCAGTTTGCTCCACAAACTGGACAGACGTGTCCACCGGCATTGGGATTCAGTTTCGCTGCTGGCACCACCGACGGTCCCGGGCCTTTTGACTTCACTCAGGGTGAGTTTGAACGGCTGAAGTCAACTTACTCCAGAGACACATCAAAACACGTCCCGTTAGCGCACGATTTTCCGACTATGTGTGGCTGTTACAGTTGGGTACAGGAGCCATGGAGAAACGGTTCTAAAGCATCAGGTCACCCAGCAAGTTCTTCCCCTAATATTGAATAAATAAAACATGTGACCAAGTGTTACATTTAATTCAAAATGCAATCATCGATGCGCTTTCTCCTCTTATCCTATGACTTTCATCTGGTAACAAGTCTATTTATAGCCCCATTATTGCAACGTTCGAAGAACTCACGAATGTCAGTTTTAACCACTTCCTGCCTCGTTTCAAAATCTGCGAAGCAAATGGAAGCCTAAGGAGCAAGATCTGGGGATAAGGTGTGAATAGAAAAATTTCTCCCAACCGAGTTCTACTTCGATCTCTTGTGACGTGATTCTTGCTCTGTGGGGTCGTGATGATCTGTTCTGATGAAACAGTGTTGTGAGCACTGATTGTTGTTGCATTAGGTGGTCAAAATTCAAATTTGTGGATTGCTCCTTGGTGATCCCACCAGATTGAACGAAGAATACACTTTTTCCAATGAAGTTCTCTTCTCGGCTGTGGCTGCGGGATCTTTCCCTTTACGACCCTGTCGCTGTCTCAGAGGCTATAAAGTTCAATGGAAGATCCATTTTTCATCCTCAGTAGCAAGTCTATCCAGAAAAGTGAAACCAGCTGGCGGGAATTGAGGGATGGTTGTTGTCAACTCGAGATCTGAGATTGTTTCAGACAATTCATGAAGCACCTTTTTTCCAGTTTGTTGAAGACGAAGACGATGAACAGTTGAATGGTTTAGACTTGGCTTAATTTCCAATTCAAAATCCACTGATAAAGCAGGATAAGCTTCTCCAAGGCCTGCTTCCTCAAGAAGCAGCTTATAATCAAACTCAACTGGACCGTGTCCTCTTTGATCTTCAGCTTCGTGGAGGGTAAAATCTTCAATTCCACTGCATTTAGCAAACTGCCCTCAGCAAGTTCTTTCATTCACACATTCCTATTCATAAACTGAGTGAACGTTGCTAGCCACTTCGTCGGCTTCTGAGTTTCCTTTCTTGAACTCCTGAAAAAACTTTATATGCATCAAATGATTTTTGGGTACTTGCATGTTATCAGGGTTTAATCAAGCAAATGTTAATTTTATTGTTCTATAAAACCAAATTTGGTCAGTTTAAATGCATCGGAACATAAATGGAATATTAAGCTCTATTAGACTTTATGAAAAATTCTATGAATTTCGTTTAATTTCATAGATGTAAAATTCAAGTAGAACTTATGGCGTGACTAGATGCATTATGCGTTCGCTTGGTTGAGGTATTGTGGATGCTACACCAAACTTAGTGTGGGACAAGACAAGATTTAGATTAGGAAAGAAGACAACCACTTACCAGTCTGAGTTGTGATAGGTTAGGAAAACTGAGTGTCGGTATTGATTTGGGTCTTCGCATTAAGGAGAAAAGGATCCAGTTAAAGACTTGTGGAGAGTAGCTTAATCTACCCCTTCTGATGAATGTCTCCTAATACGTAATGGGACTGATTTAACACTGGACGGAAAGGCGAGAGCGCAGGTTTATTTGAGAAGGTCAAGTTATAACATGAGGAGAATGGGGTATTTCCATGTGTCCCTGTCAGTACCCCGTGTGTGTCCAACATTTACTCGTTGCAGCATCTATGCAAGTCACGAGTTGAGTTCCGTTCAACTAGCATGGCCCGATTTGCTTGCTGGTAGGGCACTGATGAGTAGAAATCACTAGGTTTTGACGCCTTGCTGTTTCCAAAGCTTAACAGGCCTTGTTAGTGGGGGCCAGGGGAACAAGAACGCAGCAGTTTGGGATAGGCTGTTTTTGCATCTAGCAACCAAATGCTAAACACTGAGAGGTGAAATAAACCGAACTAAAATTATTTATAACTAAATAAGCATGCTATTCTGCAGGAATGACGGAGGGTACAAAGTTTTGGACTTGGATTAGGACCATAGTGGCGAGACCAACTCCTGAAATGATCAAATGCCATGTCCCCAAGCCCATTCTTCTGGCCACTGCGTTGGTAAGCCCCTTTCCACATTAAAATAGGTGATATTCCTTAATTTAGTATTTAAAATGAATGCTTTTTCCACAATATTATGGTTGAACTTTGGATTGGGACTGCGTGCGTCAATCCACTCTCATGATTAATTAACTATGCAAACCCAATTCTAAATATAAGCGCTATTAGAGGCTTGATATATGACCAAATAGGAAAATTCTTCCAAAAATTATTTTCAGTTTAATTCGTGCATAAACGAAAGAATTTTTCCATCGTATATGCAACGGCAAAGACCTATAGGTGTGATTTACCAATAAAACCAATGCGATTTATGACTGCAATTTTTCAGATGAACTTCCCGCATCCCTGGCATCCCACTGTTGTTGAGACACAAATCTTTTTAGTCGGACCCCTCGTGATCGTTGGCTTGCCTGGGGAATTCACCACCATGGCCGGTCGTCGAGTCACTAAAGCTTTAACTAAAGTAGGTCTACTCAACTGAACTTGAGCACACTACTTACGCTGTTGTAAGTAGAAACGATCACACTCCTTTCACTTTAAGGTGCTTCCAGAGGGCTCCATCGTTGCATTAGCCGGTCTTTCCAACCTCTACACCCACTACATAACAACGTTTGAGGAGTACCAGGCAAGATATTCCTTTATCTGTTAGGGACACAGAAGTGAATGATACAAGATGAGCATTATTGGGAAGAAATTTGAGCATCTTTTTACGAAAAGTGGGTGCTAACAGAAAATTTTGATAGTTTTTTTGTGAACTTCGTTAAAAAATTAAATGAAACAACCACCATACTGCAGCTTTAGTAATGAGGTTGCAGTGAGCTGATTTTTTACTCTGCTTGGGGAGGGTCTCCTCAAAAACCATTCTTATTATATCATTGATTGATAACACTTTTTGGTACTGCGGGCACGGATTGTGGTCACGGTTTTCAGGGGAGCATTGGGCAGCTTATTTTTTACGCCCTACCTTGGTTCGTTATATAAAGATAACCAAGGTTAAAAATACGAAAGAGTCTTAAGTGGAAATAGCGTAAAAAGTGCTGTATAATTCAACAATTTAAATTGTATAATGAAATATTCCGCTGTAATTTCGATATTGTGGTTGATGCAATCGTGGTGGATATTACTCCTCTTTACCCATTCGAGAGATGGATGTTACCAATCAAAGAAAAACGAAGGAGGTTCAAAAGGAACTTGTAATTAGCACATTTAAAAGGTCCTGATATGTGCCAGACTTGGAAGTTTTACAATAGGCCCAGATCGCATTGGTGATTAGTTACCACCCTACGTCAATAGACTCAGGTTTCCACTATTTTGACGTTAGGCCATGGTTTGGAAAACACGAGACGTGCGGCGTGGTTTTAGAATGCAGCACGCATCGGTCCGTGTGTGGGTAGTTAACATCCTGGATATTTGGGATGCCTGAATATTCTACTCACGCTAACCAATTGGTAGTCGATGTCTTGGGGAACACACCCACACACCCCACCTTCCTTTCCCATGCTGAAGTAGGCGTACGTGTACTAGAATCCTAAATCCCCGGAGGAGGCAAATCAGGCAATGAAGCAATGGCCCAGCTCTAGAACATCGGGGTGATAAGTTAAAACCATAGGTTAGCATAGGTTGAATTGAGCTCAAGTGCACTAGAGAAAACTACGAAAATACAGGTGGAGTTTATTCTTAGCTCAAATAGCAGGGGAGTAGGAAGTTACAGTCCACTGAGTTGAGCAGTGTGTACTATCGGTGATAATTTATTCAAGTTTCACCGGAGACACCGCCGGCTTGCAGTGGTTCATATGCCCTCTAAGAGAGCATTGGATGCGTGTTTATTTTGCAGTAAGGTCAAGATGAGCATGGAGATGTATATTTGTGTTTCTGGATGCTTCTAGGTTCAGCGATACGAGGGCGCCTCAACCATTTATGGGCCGCACACCTTACAGGCATACATTGAACAGTTCACCAAACTTGCCGATGCCTTGCTTTCTGTGAGTTTTACAGTGCAAATACGCGAACCGACTGTGGAGCCAGAACATGAAGTATGGTGGATGTTAAATAAAATGTTAGCTGACACAATGGTTTAGTTGTGTAAGGACTTAGTAGACGATTGTTTCAGCTTGTGAGACAGTTACAGACGTGTGGAAACGGTTGTACATGGAAAAAGAGCGAGACTCAGAAGACCCTTTCAGATCTTCATAGTCAGTTCAGGAACACCGACTTGGTTTGATTTGAACTCAAATGAAAAGGAGAACTATCAACTGGTATTGATAGGAGTGTATCCAATTGAAAGGCGTCTAGGAGAACTTGTGAAGGGGGAATCAGCATCGTCAGTAAGTTGTAAAAATTTACGGCGGTTAAGTGAAACAAGTACTTCGACTTCAGTATTCTCTCATCATTACTGAAAAAAAGATTGAATCTTTCAGAAAATTACCCTCCCAAAGGGCCCGGAACCGCCATTCCTGCTCGAATCAATGCTCAGTATCCGTCTTCCTGTTTTTCCAGACACCAAACCGCTTTTCCGAGCTTTTGGAGAGGTCTGGGAAAAGCCGAAGAATTCCTACCACAAGGTAAGACATCACTTAATAGTCTACTAGACTACAATCTTCCTCCTATTTAGTCCGACGGAGTTGTGAAAGCCAGTTTCATTGCTGGAGACCCACGCAACGACCTCCGAACAAATTCCACCTACCTCACAGTTGAAAAATCCTCCGCTCCAGACCAGTGGAACGTTGTTTACACTGACACAGACTGGGAAACCAAGTAAGAAGGTCTTCAAATAACCAACTTTTTCTAGATTCATTTGGAAGCGAATATATCACTGGGTTCCACCATGGTTTCATGTGGCAGAAGTCCAGTGGACCATTGATTCGCCGTTCAGGGGGTGCGAGCCGGGAACGTATCGAATCCGACACTTCGGGACGGCAAAGACCATCTTTGGAGGACTGATCGACTATTCGGGGACAACAGAGCCCTTTACGATATCATGCTAACACGTCTTCCATTTAATACATACCACCTACCACACAAAAAATATGCAAGACAACTGCTCTCTTTCATGTGATGAATCATCTTTTTACAAAATATCAGTAGTCAAACAGAGCGAACGAAGATGGATTGTTTCCAATGGGAAGTATTGAAGGGACTGGAGTTGTTGAAAATTCGGTAGCGGGAGAGGAATTCAGTCCGAGCGAACTCGTAGAAGGCCTGCTCCATCTGCCAGATGGGGTTATTTCGGAAGACCTCCTTTGTAGCCTCGCTGATCATGACCTTGCGCACAGTCTTGCGCAGATGCCAGAGAGGCTGATCGTTGATCTGGAGACTACGAGTGTCTTCAATGCCGTCGAGAAATCCCGGAAGGAGGTGGGAGAGGAGATGCATGAACTCGTTGAAGTGTTCAAGCACTCCAACGAGAAGGTAGTCATCAATAAGGCGTCGTTTAGCCGTGGCCAAAGCCTCAACGTTTCCAATGTTTCGGCAGTATGCGGCTGTACCACAAAAGAAAGGTATCTACAAAGAGAAAATGGTAGCTCGATAGTTAAGATAATGAGAGGAATGAGCAGAAACCCCCTTCGGAATATTCAAAACTGCTTAAGCGCTACCGCTAAGTTGCTGTAAACAGTCCTTTGCGCTATCATCACACCTAGGTTTAATCAAAAGCGACCGTATTTCAGAGAAACCGAACTGAAATCAACACAAACATAGCCTATTTAAAAATATTTACTACAATCGGGGAACCAACCTGAACCCAAAGGTTTTTTGGGTCACAATCTTCACCACGTTTTTGCACACACTCATCAAAGGTTTGATTTCGCAGCACCTCATCGTTCATTCTATATCGAATTTTGTTTGGTCGATGGTCATCACCAAATCGTATGAAGTAGTACTTCGAAACAAGTCTGTCAAGGGGATCTCGAAGCAAATTCATATAAACATAGTCGAACGGTGCACCGAAATCCCGAAAAGTAATATGGAAAAAATGTCCATGAACGAGTAGATTTGATTCTTTAGATAATTCAGCGATATCATCAACAAGATGTTTGTAGAAAATAGGGTTTAGAAACTGGTGAGGATTGAAAATGTTTGAACGATATACATGAAATCGGTTGCGAGAACTCAGATTTTCAAAAATGCGTACCACAGAAGTACCCCCGGATTTCGGGACACGATTAAATACTACGACTTTGTGTGGTGAAAGCGAATCCGCCAAAATCGTGGGAGAAATCAGTGGGAATGCTTCACGTTTGTTGATACTCAAGAAAATAATTATAAATAGACAAATCAAAAATAAAATCTTCCATCTTCTTTGACTATAGTAAGTGTTCATATAAATGCTACAATATATATGGATGATGGCGACAGCCACCCGACTAGTATATCGGATGTATAAACATGTCTGAAGGTCACATCTATACATAGAGGTAATACATAAAAATTAATTTATGTGTCAACAAAACTGATTCTACAATACCACCTCAAGTGTTTAGTAATTAATTATGATTATGAAATAAATCGTTTATTTGATTTTGGGAATCAACCTACGTGGCAACTTCTAAAGTACCTTGAACACTGACCGAGATTTAGTTTCACAAGGAAAGGCGATTTGAAGATGTAATCGTTCACACTTTTCTTCCTTGCCTATATACGTTCTGCGATCGAACTAGCCATCTCGATTCCACAGAGTATTTAATTTAGGTTTTCGTTCAAGCAGAGTAGCCAAAGTTGTGGTATGTCCTTGTTTTGTTTGGCATAATACATTATATAGATGTGATCGACCTTATTTACTTGCTCTGACGAAAGATGGAAAAGGAAAGAATCAGTAAGTGAAAATAAGATGAAAAGATGTTTTGACCCAAAATAACAATGCACATAAAGTTGATAAGGGTGCCTCACAATGAAGTTGTGGATTCTGGAAATTCTATAACGTTTTGGACAAAGGAGCTTAACTACTTCGAATGGGGCCAGTTTTCAGGACTCGTTTAAGTTTAAACAATCTCAAAATTATTCCATTCTGTCTATTTTAAAATGCTTTAGAAGTGTACCATCTGAATTCAATGATGAGAACCCCAACCAATCAGACAGAACACTCCCCTATGTAACGATTTTCGTAATCAACATAATACCCTTTTCAAACCATCATTGACGCTTCAAATTCCAATTCATCGCTATGGCACATGTTATCTATTTCTTAAATAAACCTATGGGTCTCTTAAAAATACCTGGATTTGCATGCCTCATACTTGGATGTGAATTTGAAAATTCAAAACAATAGAGCTGCCTTATTAATTAGCAAATTCTTCAAAACAATACAATTTCAATTCAGGATGTAATGAAAGTCTGTGAAAATATCTTTGGAAATAAAAATACAAAATTTTACGTTTTATCATCGAGTTTATGAGTTATTGCGAACATGTGCACTGTTTTTAATTTTTGTTTGTTAGAATACACTTGATTCCGGTCGGTAATACAAATTTCTTGGTCACGTTTAGGGGTGTACCGCATCTGATGTCGTTATCATCTGAGAAGCCGGTCACATTTAAGGATCTGGTAAGCATTATACAATGGGCCCATTTTCATAGGGCTTCAACGACCAAATCTTAGCTGCAGTCGAACGAATGAGTTGGAAATGTCCAACCGAGATCCAGGCGGCCTCTATTCCACCAGCTCTAAAAGGTCGAAATTTGATTGGCCTTGCTGAGACAGGGTCAGGTAAAACTGGTGCCTATATTCTTCCTATACTGCAGGTAAAGTTTATGTTTTTGAATCTTATCTCGTAGGAATTAATGGTTGCCCCGAAACATTATTTTGCTGTTATTCTGGCGCCCACCCGTGAATTAGCGGCCCAAGTTCAGGCTCAGTGTGCAGCACTAGGTGCCTCAGTAGGTCTTAATACGGTTTTGCTCGTCGGTGGAACTCCCATAGTTGAGCAAGCCAATCAAATGGCACTCAAACCTCCTCACATAATCATCGGTAGTTTCTCATTCCTGGGTTTCTCAATATCATACTTTTCAACAGTGTTGATCTAATTTTTTACGTTTTTTCAGCTACGCCTGGACGATTTGTTGATCACCTGAAACGCACAAAGGGGTTTGATGAAATCAAGTTGAAGAACGTCCGTTTCCTCGTTATCGATGAGGCCGATCGCATGCTCGGGTCCGACTTCGAATCGGTGATTGAGAAAGTTCTCATTGTCTTGCCACCCAAGCGCCAGACCTTCCTTTTCTCCGCCACAATGACCGAAAAGGTGTGTGCTTATTTCAAGCCCGGCACCGTTTTTTTTTTCATTTTAATTGCAACTTTTATCGAGTTCTATGTTTTCTATGGTTGTTAGGTCAGTAAGCTTCAAAGGGCTTCGCTTCGGGACCCTGTTCGGATATCAACTCGAAAGAGCAAATTCCAGACCGTAGAAAGCCTTCGGCAGTATGTCCATCTCGTTCCCCAGGCGCAACTGGAGACCTACCTCGTCTACCTTCTTCGTACCGCCTTCTCACCGATGGCATCGCCGATCGAAGGCCTTGAAGCCATCAAATTGACGCCGCCTGGGGACTCCGAGGACATCGATGCAGAATCAAGGCAAGCGCTACTTAATGTTTATAAGTAGACCTGATCATTCTGATTGCCTTGGCTTAATTAGGTGTGGTTTTGCCGAATCTTGTGTAGGATCGAGTCAATGGGATCAGCGATCGTTTTCACAAGGACGCGAGAGACAAGTAACAAACTGAGTTTGTTATTGCGTCAGTTCCTAACCACTCCTGTCATCACGTTGAACGGTGATATGCCACAGGCTCAGCGTTTGGGCGCTCTGGGGAAGTTCAAACGTCTACCGGCATCCTGTCTCGTAGCTACCGACGTCGCTGCTAGGTTCGTTCACACCTTTTTATCTCAACTTATGCTCTTGCGTTTTACTGGCCTTAAATCGATTATGTCCTCTTGTATAGCATTTACGGATGTGACCGAACTTGTGACGTAGGTACTATTTCCACTTTCAGGTTAATTTCCAACTTTTTTGGCCGTTACTACAATCTATAAATAAGCCGTCTTAAAAATCCTCTAGTTTTTTGTCACTTGAGTCGATCCTTGATTGATAATTGCACAATTCATTGCATTTTTTTTCAATATTCCATAGTTCGAAGGGATGGTTGCTTAAAAAGCACAAAACACCCAAGTTAGGTCTTTTTGTTCATGTTTCTGCTGACATTCTTGCTTGAACTGAAACGCTAAAGCAGTGACCACATGAATTAACTCATACTACTGTTGTGACTTTATGACCTCTCAACGTTGGCTAACCGGCATACCGATCGTTCGAGCTGGCTGTTTAAACCTCTAATCAGGATTTTTCTTATCTAATAGGATTCCTAAGCTCATTTCTTCCAGAATGTTTAAGTACCTTATGGTCACCATCGATATTAGACTCTTGGCATTTGGCGTGGACTTCATAGCGGACTTCGGTGAGCGCTCGTCCAATACTCTACACGCTATACTTGGATCTGGTCTAATATACCTGTGCCCTTTCTCCACCCTGTGTTCAATGGTTACTCTTGTGGTGAAGGAAATAGCCCCAATAGGAAGATATCGACGATGTTTGATTCTATGAAGCAGTATTATGAAATCCTCTTTGAATGTTTAACAGAGGTTCGGCTGAAATTCCCCTACCACCCGAGCTGGTGGCTAGTTCGCTCCTGGCGTCTTCCCTTTCCCTCCATGTCATGGCGGGACTTTCAAGCAAATTAAAGTTTCCACGCCAAAAAAATCTCTGCAGTCGACACGATCACTAACTTTGTGTTTCGCGTATGTGCGACGCAGGCGCAATTTGTCTTGGCTGCGCCAGAAGAAATTTCCCTGCTACCCTCCCTCCACTTTACTTCTTTTTTTGCAGGCTTTGGTGCTTGCGCTGTAAGGTCAATTGCGTCGTGTCTAGATTGCTGCCTCTCTTCTGCTTCCGACGCCGTCGCTTTTGCTGCCTTCCATTAGTTCCGCCTCTTGCAAGGGCTGAGACCAAGATTTTTTCCCCCTCCCGTTTACTTTTTTCGCTCTCTGTATCTCATCGATCGAAGCTAACGGCTGTTTGTTCTGTTCGGCCTTCCTCTGGCATTGTTGGGATTTTGGTGGCGAGCTTGCAGGCACGAATAGCCATCGAATTTTTATAGTGTTGGTCCTTGTGCTAGTCACTTTTATTGCTGCCTTAGTGTGGAGGTAACTAAAGAGTAAGAAATTGGAATTGCAGTAAGAACCATTTTTGTGATTTCGCAGTTGTCTTGTTTCATGCAACCCCAATCTTTTGCTATTTCTGTGTAGTTTATAAAATGTTTAGCGGTAAAGTAGACAGCTCAAAAAAGATCAAACCTTCGGGGAAGGCTTGAGAATAGCACTTTATTTCTGTTTTATCCGTAGCGAATTTAGTAGTTTTTGATGAGTGCATGATGAGATCGAGATCCTGAAGTTTGTCAATCACCGCGAATGATTGAGCGTATAGTGTTTGCATATTCTTACGATTTACTCGAACCAGTAAATGACTTTAATATTTATTTGATTTCGTTATGGTTGACCCCTTGTGAAATTTACGGCTGTCCGAAATTCCATCCATGTTCAATTAATCACCTACTTAATATGGTGCCCAAATTAACCTTTAATTTTGTGTCTGCATTTGGTTGAACAAACACCTCTGGTTCTCCACCTAATTGGCCAGCACAAATGCCGATTTTCAGTCACGTTTCCCCATGCCCAAAGTTAGACGGGAGGAATTTATTCGGCCGTGGGACGTTGCGGGCATTTATTCAAACCAAATGTTGTTAAATAGCTATTTCTGAAATTGCATGATTGGCATAAATTGCGCCAATTTTGGGTTAAGGGCATGAATTAAGGCGAAAGAGGTGCTGTATTCTAAATTACCCTGTTAGCATTTCCATATGACTTAGTCACGGAGTGACATACGATCCGAGACACATGCACCAGTAAGTCAAAACGGGGCACGGAAGCACACGTACTTGCGGCTAAGGGGGTCTGTTTGACAGCCCTCCTGCCTGACCAAGTTGGCTTCCGTGACGCTGCTGCCAGTTTGTCAAACGTGACCCACTTACAACACAGTTATTGCTTACACAAATAATCCTTTAGTTTTCTTGTCCTATGTCCAAGCGTCAGCCTCTTAAAGCATAGATACTGCTCCGTTGCTATGTAGCATCACTATACGCCGGGAGGTTACGACAAAGTCCGATAAACTTGATCCATTTAGAAAAAATGGTTATTTATGCTAATGGCTGGTTTTATCTAGCACTAAACGATTAGGCGTGTTCGTTTTTTGGGCTTAAGTAACGTAGCGGAACCAAGCTGAGTTTTTAGTGATTGCAATGACTTTTTCTAGCTCCAAAATCTTCGGTTTGCTCTACAAGGTAAAAAAGCATTCTACTCGATCTTTTCAAGTGAAATATTAAAAGCATCGGCCTTTTACAATTTAGTGATCCTCAACCTCCAGTCTATCTAAAACAGTGTAAAGTTGTGAATCATTGCAATGTTTTCCTATAAGTTAAATCTCATGCGTTGCATCTTTGGCATTGGTTAACTTCCTGCGAAGTATTCTCGAAATTTTAAAGCTTGAAACCGACTCCATGGACTAACTTGACAGGTTTGCACAAAAGGTTGTCGTAGTAGCATAGTTATTTCGATATTTGCTCCATCCGTGTGAATGTATTTTTAGTCTTCTTTTCATAAAGTTTGGGTTTCGGTAGACATCTAGGATGTCGTAGCAGTACGCAGTGTATATAGTGCACCTATAGAAGTCTGTCTGTTCTGCACGTCTGTCATTCCTTCAGTCATTGTTGACTCAACATGTTTTAAAGTAAAATAATAACCGAAAACACCGCCAACCTTTACAACATTTTGGTTCTCCACTTCCCGTGAATTTAGAACAGCGTTGTGTACTATTGTTTTTCTACCTGTTTCTTTTGTATATTCTGACTCTTGGAAGTATTAGCGATTTTTAAGAGCATAACCGAATTCATGGATTAACTTAATATGCAATCATAAAGGGCGGCATCAGTTTCTCAACGCTTGTTACATTAATGTTTTTCTTTTGGATCAGCCAAGTTCGGCTAGTTTTCGAAACCTTCCATGGTTCTCGAAGTATGGTCTTCAATACTTTATAACGAAAACACTATCTCTAGTCTCGTTTCTCAATTGCTCTTCCCATCACGCACCCTCTAGTGGTCTGGATAGTTTGCAATTCGGTCTTGTCGGAAATTATGCCATTTAATAAATGCTTATCTCGAGATAACTGTATTCCTCACTAGAATAATCCCTACCAACGATGCCATCACAATGCATTATTTGCTTTGGATGTTCTGCTTTGTCCGTCCTCTCTGCATGGCTCTGGATCTGATCTTTGATAGCTCTTTCATTTTATTATGCGCTATTTTTAATCATATTTTAAAAATCCTCCGACAGGGGTCTTGATATTCCACAGGCCAGTCTGGTGATGAATGAAGGCGTTCGGTGGGTTTAGGGACCCTCCTGGTTGGTTATCAAGCGATCAGCCTTCAGTACTCACTAAATATTGTCTTTAATATAAATCTTGTAGCAGTGCCATAGACCCCGTCATGGACCCTTTAGACGTCTGACTATTCTGCCTGTCTGTCTGGTGGCCGTAGCAATATCGATCATTCAACCATTGTTAACTCAAAATGTGTCCGTATCTACTCCTATGGTTTACTGAAGTTTGCTTTTTCTGAATCCTCCTGATTACTGATTCTTTGATCACACTTAACTCTTCAATACATTTAGTCCTCATGGATAGCATACATTTGATGTTATTTTATTCTATCCACAGGGGTCTGGACATCCCCCAGGTGGGTCTGGTCGTGAACTACGACGTGCCGCTGGACGCCAAGACGTACATGCACCGCGTGGGCCGCACGGCGCGGGCGGGCCGCCAGGGCGCCGCCCTCACCATTCTCACACAGTTCTCGGTGGTCTTCTACCTGCAGGAGATCGAGAAGCACCTCGTCGCCGACGCCGCCGGCGCCTCCGCCAAGGTTCCCGCCCTAATCGAGCCCATGAGCCCGGCCGATGCCGCCCTCGAAACCGCCGTAGCCGAGCTCAACACCGAGGTCCAGACCGCCATGGCTCTCGCTACCAAGGTGAGTCCGCACACTTACATTCCATAATCAGGTCATCTCGTAAGTCCTCTCCGAATTTTAATTAAATTACAAGTAACCAAGTGTTACATTCAATCGTCAACGCACTTTTTCAGATTAGCCATGACTTTCATCTACCAACAAGCTGAGTAATACCTTGTTATTGTAGAATTTTTTTTGGTTTTTATTCGAAGAATAACTCACAAGTGGCAGTTTAAACCTCAGTTTCCTGCTGCGTTATAAAAGCTATTGTCTTCAAATACTTCTTTTAAACTACGAAGCAAAGGAGCAAAGTAGGGAGAATAAGGTTGATGGAGGATTTTCTTCCATCCAAGTTCTTCGATCCGTCGTGACACGATGTTTGCTATGTGGGGTTGCGGATTACCACTCTGATGCAATATTGTCCCTTTTCGGTTTCCCAGAGCAGGTCTTTCTTTCCTCCCCAAAGCGTTGTTCAAACGTCATCTTAATTGATGGTAGTAAATTCGAACATTGAATATTGCATTAGGTGGCAGCAATTCAAAGTGGATTGTACCTTGGCGATTCAACCAGGTTGAAGTTTTTTCAACTTAACATTTCGATAAAGGATCCATTTTCTCCAGTCACAAGTCTATCCGCCATAAAAGGTGAAACAAGTTGGCGGTAATGGAAAAGTGCGAATGTCAACTCGTGAATCGAGATTTTTTCATACAATTCATGGGGAACCCGTTTACCAAAATTAGGGACTTTTTCAATTTTTTGAAGGCGACAATGATGAACTGTTGTGGGGCTTAAACGCCAATTCTGGCTCCACTGATAAAGCAGGATAAGCTTCTTTGAGGGCTGGAATGAGAAGCAGCTTATCATCAAACCCAACTTCTGAATATCCCGAACCACCTTCGGCTAGTTCTTTCATTCATACAATCCTCTCCAGGCACTTTTTGACTGCAGAGTTTACTTCCTTCCTTGAACTTAAAACATTCTGCCTCATAAATATTCGTTACTTCCATGTTAGCAGCTTTTCATTAGTTTAAAACGCATCAACATAAAAGTAAGTCTCAGCTGCATTATGCACAATAAAATGCTCTTTAAGGTTCGTTAAACTGATTAAAGTTAAATACGACAGAACTTATGGGATGTCCTGATACGTCAATTCTGGTTGCAACCTGAAGAAGGTACTCATTGTTGGCGGTTTATAAAAAAAATCTCGTCGTTGTAGTTAATTCTGTGGAAACTTCTACACAGACTGGATCATTGTTTCCTTTCCGAAAATTTGCGGGTATCGTCATTCTTCAGCTAACCTTTTACCTTATTGTCGGAGAAGCTATTAGTTGTCAGTATCAGTTATTGACTCCAGACGGTCACTGAAATAGTTACTTTTGTGAAACTTCACTCTAGTTGTTTCTTAATCTCTCAAAACGTGGCAGCCATAGACTATTGAAGGAGATATTCCTCATCGCCAGAAAAAACCGACGCCAGGAAGTTGTTATAGTACTTATTTTCGCGGAAACTATAGACTGGTATCATTTATCTTAAAAAGTTGTGGTTCAGCTCTTCTCCCAATAGCGTCGTACCTGGTTGTTGAAGAAGCCACTCGTCATCGCTTTGAGAAATCGACAGTAGGAAGTCCTTCAAATACTTTTCGTGGTAATTGCATTGCCATGCTTCGTTTGGGACACGTGGCTTATCTAGCCTATGCCAGGCTAAAGGTTATTTATATTATCAAAAAACCTTGCTTTACATAGCTCTCGCTCGTCATGTGAGTACTGTATTACGAAAAATGTAGTTCACCATTTATAGAGGGTTCATGTTTTAATGGGACTTCCGTCCAGCATTGTTTTTTTCCAGTAGGTGTGACATGTATAACTTTTCATACCGTAAGGCATCGACCATGCTCCATTTTCGCCTCAAGCGTCTTGGTTTTGCTGGATTAAACGAAAAGTCCAATAATAGTCCCTCTAGTGCCTGTTGCCACTCCCCCCTCACTTACTGTCATTAGTAAATTGACGACCACTTGAGTCTGAATAAGCCACTCTCCGTCCCTGAAACAGTTATTTACGAAAAATTCACATAGACAGCTTTCCAACTGACCCCAGTTGATAGGCTATTGGAGAAGCTTCATGTCTTCCCTTTTATTAATCAACGTCAAAAAATCATTTTTTTTTCTTGAGACTTCATCCCAGCGAGATCACCATTTTCTCCACGGAACAGCTGGTATAGTATTTCACCAGCTAACCTCTTGCCTCGCTATTGAAGAAGCTTCTCATCGCTACATTGGGCTTCGACCTAGTAATAGCTAGGGTGGCATTTGACCAACTGGCTCCTGGTTAAATTGTCGGAAAATCCTACTTAATTTGATTTTTGGTTGCCCATAGGGTACCTTGGGAGTAACAAACCGAATGCTTCGACTGAGCTTTAATTTCTAAGCACCACTGCAAACCGAATAGTGCATGTGGGGTTGAATTTTCAACAAATAGTGTATTTGTACATACATACAAACATACGTTGAGCATGCCTTGCTTCGGCTTGAAAGCACATCTCCCGAAGAGCCCAGTGTCAACACTTCGAGTATGCCACCACTCCACCACAAATCCGTCGTATGTTGCTGTCTTTGAATCGCAGAGGTTATCCCTCACTCATGATTTTTGTCTTGCTATTCTCAATCTCTTTGTTGGTACTTTATGAGTGGACCATTGAATATTACAAGAGGGTTTGTGAATTTTAAAGCCACTACGAAGAATACACTTTATAATCTGCAGAATATTCATGGCCTACTATGAAACTTTCCTTTGTGGTTATATTTCCAAGAAATGTGCCATTTTGGTAGCCATGACTGATAAACGTCGAAACATTGCAGCATATTGAGCGTGCTCAATAGCCTTTCCTGAGCGTCTGGATTGACCGTTTGGACTACGGAACATCTACTAAAAAGACAATAATAGATTATCTAGTGTCTGCCACCTCCCCCCAACATACCAGCGAATCGGTTCACTGTCCACCGTGTGACGAGGGGGAGAGGGGTGTGTGCTGCAACAGTGGTGGTGGTGGTGGGGGTTGACCACTTCATCGCTTGTCCCTGCCAGTTCTCTCATTGGCTGCCCACATGGTCCGTCGTTGCACCGCATTCCTGGAGTTGGCCGCTGCTGCTGTTGCTTGGACCGCTGCCACGGCGTCATTGATAAAAAAAGAGGTACCGAAGGGGAGGGGGAAAGGAGAAGCCTGTTTCTGGAATGCCATTCTCTCGATGTATGATTAAAATAAGGCAATGCTATCGTTGTTCCAGTCTGTTCTTCGCTTTTGTCTTCGTACCAGTTACCGACGCAATGCCATACAACTTCTGGGCTAATGAGAGGCTTGAGATGTACTGGCATTAACTAGGTGCTCTAGTTATTCGGTGTAAGTTACTAACTCTAAATGATGTTTATGTCCTTGGTGCCCTAAGAACTGGTCACCTCGGAAGGACATTGTTGGGCATTGTTACCTGAAAGATAAGTTCTCACTGATGAGCGCTTCGCATATGACTACAGTCACCGTTCGATACGAGACGAGTGGGATGCTCCGGTAGTGGGCTTCAGTTTCTTTGCTTTATTCATCTGTAAGCCTTTCAATGGGCCTCGTTGACATCACTCTAGAACCTGGACTTTGTTGCGGATATGAGTACCCGGAATACTATGAATCCGCTACCAGGGAGAGAGAAGAGGAGACGTGCGAACTGGAACGTTTAACAGCGTATACTAATGAGTAGTACACTCAAGTGGCTTTACGAGGTGAAGGAACAAGGGGCGAAATGACTCAGACATGGTTTGGCGACAAGGCGATCCGGTAACTAGGTTTGGGAAACGACTTTGAGAGCCGGAGAAAATGATGTTGATTAAGTCATGCCGCCACAACTTCATTCCAGCGTCTACCTGTTTTGGCATCCCTTCCTTACCCTCACATGGTCACATTTTAGAGTCCTGCTTTGAAGTGGTGTGAGGTGTACAATTCTCCGTCTATTTCTAACGTTTAATTACAATTTCCGATGGCTTTGTCACTAGTTTGTCTTGGAACTTGCGAGGTTTCGCCTAAATGAATGGGTGAAGCAGTAGTAGCTGACGAAGCCCTGTATCATTCAGAATGAACAGCGGATGCTGGAATAAGATTGTTGTTTTTTTATGAGCGTAGTTCTTAGATTTTTTGTTGCTGCACAAGCCGCGTTGCTGCTCGGCGGACCATGTTGTGTTTCTGCCTTGCAACGACAGCGTGGATACATTGTGCACCGCACTCGGATGGTACAAAAATTAATTCGCAATTCCTTGAATTTTATCGAAACCATTATTTGCTGTGATATTTCCAGAGTAAGGCTATAGTGCATTGTACTATACTGTGGTACTACGGTAACGCACAACTTAGTATCTCGTTTGATTCTGGTTGGTAAATCTTCGTTGGTTATCGTCTTTGTTTACGTTACATGTGATGGTGAATAACAGGCATCTGTATTTATTGCACTCTTCTTGCGCTAAGAAACGCTTTGATATTTTACGACTGCACTTATTTTGTGCTTGCGTATGTTTCGTCCTAACCGGTAAACCATAAGTGTTTCCCTCACTAGCAATTTCTCTCCTTCATCAAACATATCTGTTGCAATGCGAAAATGCCTTCATTAGGGCTCCGATTTCTTAGTGTCTCCGCCAACCCAAAATAACGCAAAACCAAGGCAGGTAGGGACGTTAACAAACGGCCGGCGGAAAACTTTTTTACATTTGGGTTGTGCTTACGTCTGTTCCAAATTGGTAATCAATTAATTGTTCCTACACTTATAAGTTCTTTCCGCCTTGAACTGTGTCACCTATTTGGCCCCGGTTTCTATGAGAAAATGGGTCCGTTAAGGAGTCTGTCATGGGTTATCTACCTCAACCCTGGTGGGGGACTAAGGTGATCCAATTCTTTGTTTAAAAAGTAGGCGGCCACGCCACCGAGGTCCGGAATAGGTACGCCGCGTTAGCTGCTTTTTGTCGTTCGATGATCGAGCCTATTGAACGGTTCTGTCAAAGAAGGAAGATTCAGAGTTGATCAGTAAATACTGATTGGTGTAGTGAGTTTTAGACGAGTAACGAGCTATAAGACAATGCGATGGATTCAGAGAGGTTTTATGGCGGATGTTTGGACACCAGTATGGTGGCTGAAGCACTGCCATTTGGTTGGTCTCCCATCCAGCGGTTAGAAGGCAATTGCGTATGCATGTCAAATAATGCGGTTTTCTGCGTGAAATGCGCATAAAAAGTGCACACCCGTGTACTGCTAAATACCGGCCCGAATGTGACATTTTGCGATTGGATTGTTGTGATTAATTACCTAAACGCAAACAAGAATGCATGGGAATCAGTAAATTTTCTCCCAGGTATTAAATGCCAAGATTCTAGCGTTTCGGGTGATCTGCATGTTAAAATCGATGCTCGGTTAAACCCCTATTCACCTTAAATGCCATCCCTACTGTTTTCCCGCAGCAAAAGTTATGTATGCTGTAGTAGTTTTACTTTCATGTACAAGAAGGTTCAAATCAAGTTATTTAGTGACAGAAAAATGTGACAAGTTTACAGAGACGGTATATGCTCTGGGTCAACCGTAAATGCAAGAAACTGACGTTTATCCAAACTAATCGGTTTAGGAACATATGAAACAACGGGGGAGCTTTATGTGACCTTCTGCAGAACGCTAAGGTATGGATGAATTCATCACCCCAAGATGTGTTTTAGCTTCATGAAGTTTGGGGTGAAAAACATTTCCCTTACCAAAGGCGTCATTGAGTACGTTCCATGTTTGCATCAATGTAGAAACAAACAAGCATACTTTGCTTTATGCCTGAAATACGTTGTCTTCGCATGATTTTAATCAACGCCTCACTAAAATTTCAAGCGATTGGTTGGTCGCTATCATTTCAAAAAAATTCACCACCGAGAGTGAAGGGAAAGAACGGAAGTTCACTCAACCAGACCCGGTTCCAGAGAGTTTCCTTTAACATGAGAAGAACTCCAGCGTTTTTCGCGCTATATGACGACAACGCTGATTGAAAGGAAGCATTCCTGAAACCAATATTCGATCTATGTGTTAATCCGGTGAGTCACCACGTTACTCTTGGTGCGCGTGTGGGTTTTTGGCAGGTGGGGATTCTCGCTGGTTTTATGACCGGCTTTTATAAGGTTGGAGTGGCAGTGGTTTTTTTCCTGACCGAATAATCCCAATCCGATGTACACGTCCTTCCAGCTTAGTATCATCTAAGTCGGTCATTCATTTGTCAATTATCTTGTTTTTTCCAGACCGTGGAATCACTTCGCAAGAAGTCCAAAGGAAAACGCGAGGCCTTCATGTCTGTCGACGACATAAAGACGCCGTCGACGGCCGAAATCGAGGTTCCCGCGGGCACCCAGCGGAACCAGCGCACCGGGTGGGCGAGCGAAGCCCCTACGGCACAGAAGGCGCAGATCGCCGAAGTCCTCGCCTTCACACGAGTCACGGAACCCCCCTTGAAACCGCCTGCCTCCGCCGCAGATGTTGTCAAGGTTCCACTGAAGTCCTCGTCTAAGAGGAGAGCGAAGCACCTGAGGAAACGCGAGGAGAACGACGTGCTGGGTGTAAAGAAGATGTCCACGAAGAAGATGGGGAAGAAAAAGCTTTTCAAAGGGAAGAAGAGGACATAAAGTGGACTGAATGGACCTCCTTTTTGTACAGATTCGTGTTTTCAGTCGTAGATGTTGAATGTAACCAAACTGTATGAAAAAAATGGGCTCTTTTTAATTAGTTGAGGTGGGGAGGTATTTCGGGTTTCTGAGTGAAAGAGACCACTCTTTAGCGACTAGTCATTATTCCGGGTTGTATGTAACTAGATTTGGCCTGAGTTCAAAAACAATCTAGCTTGGTAGGTTAAGCTCTTCCTGTCGATTCAGAAGTGATGGCACTCGATCTCTATTCCAGTAGGTCGAATATACAAGGATACTTAGCTAGAATATCTTAAAACATAAGATTTCTCCTGAGTGTAACACACACCGCTAAACAAGAACATCCGAGACACCCGTATGACTTATTACTTAAGTGTAATCTAATTGGCCAAATCAGGTCAGCCAAACTGTAGCACTGATTCATTGCACACATCTCGAATGAACACTGGGACGGACGTCTTCTCTCCTCTCTGGTTTCGTTAACTCAACATCTTACTTTAGGTAACTGGTCCCTCTGGGAAGAGAATCTATGAGTAGCCTTTTCTCTACGAAATAACTCATTGGACATGACACAGGAGAGGTCGAGTAGGTAATAAAGTATATTTATGGGACTTAATAGCGGGGACCTCCCTTTGCTATTCAAGCTAAAAATTCATTCTCAATGATCAAGATATCAGCCAAAGCCTACTCAGCTGAATTTTCGAAGCTTATTTTGATTAAACTAATTACCATATTTCAGTGAATTGAAGCTGGTTAACACGGATCCTAAATTCTCTGCTATGATTTATTTATTTAAAGTGCTGGAAGTTCGTTGACACCATACCTGATATTAGGGAAATGATGGAGGTCAGGTTTCATTCCTGTTCAAGACGTGGCCATTGATGATCATAGAATGTGAGACAGTTTCAGTTTAGTAACTTAGACAAGTCGTAGATGGTGAGGCGAATTTCGAAGTTGTGTGCAAATGAATCGATTTGGAAAATTTTCATAATTTTGCCGCTTATGAATACTTTTATTGGAACCTAACACAAGTGATCAAAGAAAACGAGTTTGTTCAAAGAGTCCGGACTTAACAATCTCCTATTTAACACTTGGGATTCTTAGCTAATCAGAACGCAGAATCATATTTTTAGTTTCCATTAAAATGATTGTGATCAATTCACGTCTCTTACGTCATGTTCAAATTTTGGAAAGCGATTTTGCGTGCAATTTTGCACGAATATTTGATCTTTTTTAAAAAGATTTAAATTACTCTCTGAAATAATAATTTCCTTAAAGTGTTAAGAGCTTATTTGCATCAGAAATGGAGTTCTTATTAATCCATGAATATTAGTAAAACAAGTCTTAAGCTCAACAGTAATGACATATTTCGTCTTAGTAGTTTCGATTCAAGTACAAAATTTTAGTGGATTCAGCCTAAGAAAAGTATTACATTCGCAAAACTAATTCTCGCCCCGATTTCCGCCAAGTGAAAATTTCTGCTGGGATGTTGGAGAATTCCTTCCTGTCTGATTTTAATTAAATGCAAACTAAATGAGATAATGCGTTCATGAATTTCTGACGGTGAGGTACAGTTGTGATAATTCTGTAAAACATTAATATATTTGTGAACAAAAAATACTTTTGGAAGAGTGTTGTTGTTTAAAATACAAATTTGATGCATAAAAATCATGTCATGATATTCGAAGAAGATTCATAGACACTAGACCGTATTTAGATATCTTCTTTAGTTATTTATCTCCATTAGTTGTTCTTTTATCGGAATAGTCATTCATTCGATTTAATATGCGAATGCTAAATAAAAGACATTTTTAAATCCTGATTCAAAAAATTTGTAAGTCAAATCAAAGTTCCCAATAAGGTGATACAAAAATAAACTACAAATAGGGCTACTAATAATTTTTGAATTGGATAGCTCATAACTGATCGTAAAAATTGTTCGACCTATGGGAGGGCAGTTGGTTTTTAGAGTGGCTTGCAATTAAACAATTAAACAACCGGGTGTCAGATTTCAAGTTATCACTGGAATGCTAAAATTCCGCTTAAGAGGTGCTATTGTATTCTTCCCATAATTTTTTAGGTGTAAAATGAGTCTATGAGAATATGCAAGACAGGGTCAATTAACTAGTAACAGTAATCGACGAAATTCCCATGCTATAGCGATTCCTTTCTGATTATTTTGCGACTCATCATAAAGGAAACGCAGTAATCCGAGTTTTATTTCAAGGCAAGTAACGGGTTAAATAAAAAAATTTATTTCCTCAAAAAATGTTCGTTACCTATTATTTTCCTGTATTACCCGGCATCCAGGAGTTAACTTTTGCAAACGAACAATCCTTGCTGAATCAGGGGAAAATGAAAAATAACTGATTCAGTCTGCTGGGCTAAATTAAATCCCACAAGTGATCGGTAGGTCCTTCAGTTATAGACAGTTTCACTCAGAATTTATTAAGATTGACTGCAGCAGCACCATGTCCAAATGCAATAATAGAAGGTTATTAATAAAATATTGAAGAAAAGCTTGCAAAAGCTAAGATACAGAGCAATACTTCCTTTAAAATATTACTGCTGTTCAATTACCAACAGTAGGAAACAGTGCCTGGCTTTAATTTATCGCAAGCGTAGATTGACAATTACCCCAGCTATGAAATTAAACGTTAAATAATTCAACATTCAAAATAAGGAATGTCAAAGAAAAGTTAAAGTCCCAGTCGTGTTTTAGTAAAGATATTCAGAGAGAAAAGTCAAAAATAAAAAAAAACAAAATTTGCCATTTACTTACACTTAATTGCATCCATTTCTAGGCTTGAATGAGCCAAATTCTTCTACCCCATGGTAAACAAGATTGAACTTCTTTTTCTCATCTACTGGAACTGCTGACACTTCCGGCTGGCGTAGTCACCACCACACCAGCGAATTCCAAAGCGATTGGGACTGGATTTACCTTTCGTCTCATCCTCTGGCCTCCCCCCTCCCTTTTATTTCATCCGACCCCCCACCCAACACCCCCCACCCCCACCCCCACCAGCCACCAGCCACCCGCTCCAACAGTCGCGCACGACTTCTCTGCCAACTGTTACTGCCACGTCTATTTTTATCTCCAGGAAATCAATGTGCAATCCCTCATAACTCCTGTGCTACAACTGCTTCTGCTGCAAATTTATCAAGTTTAGCTTTAGTTGACCGTGCATCTGTTGTCGGACACAGGTATTATTATTGGACAGATACTAGCGGGCGAATAGAAGGAAAGTTAATCGGTCTGCTGGTTAAGTAATTTGGACACAGCAGTACTGACCTCTGAGCAGACGCAAGCCTTACGCACAGATCTATTTGCAAGTTTATCACCCTATTTAAATACCGATTTGCTCAAAAACGATTGCTTTTGAAGTGAATTTTCTCGAAGCATAAGATGCAATAGAAACATCATATATAATGGAAATTTAGTTGGATAATTTCATTATTTAAAATCCATTTAGTGAAATATTCTCCGAGATATCTTTCGTTTGGTCACCAATTTGCAATAGCATCGAAAAGGGTTCATTTTTAAGTAAAACACTTATTTCCTCGTGCTAGTGTTAAATTTACAATTTCCTTCTTCTAGGAAAATACACTTTAACTACATTTGTTACTTTGACAATTCAAATTATATAAAATCAAATCATCTGTAAATGGAAAGTCAAAAATTCAAAATCAAGCTCAAGTACAAGTTTATCTGCAGTGCACTTTTTTTCTCTAAGTACCTGTTGTGGCATAAAAATATACATAGGAATGAAAGAGATGATTCTGTTACTGCAAAATTATCGTCTAGAACAAAGAGCTCCAATTTTAGAATAAAAGGCATTCCAAACAAAATTTTCAGTTCGTGGGACTATATTAAATGGGTTAAGTATCACTGAAAGTGACTATTATAAAAAAATTAAGAAACCTTAGTTATTTCCCCAACCAATCTTATCTACGAATCCTAACAGGGTAAGTCAAACTTAATTAGTAATATAATATGAAGAATCTACAGAAGAGCACATTTATTTCATGAAGCTTAACGGCGAGAGATTTTGAGTTAACATATACGTTTGAAAATAGAAATACACGGTAAATTTTTCAACTTAGGTACCCAATTAAAAAAAATCTAGTACAAAATTTGGCCCAGTCTCAAGGAATTCCATGCTTTTTATGAGAGCGGGCAGGACAGGATTTAACACGCACTAGTTATTATCATTAAGTTAATATTATCTGAGTCATCTTTCATTTTTTAGTCTTCCTTGACAAATTAGTGAATTGCCTCTAATTGGTTTCTTAAAAAGTGTGGATTTCTTTATGGACAGGGCTTCCAAATCAAAAAGTCAAATGAACTTTATTCTTTATTTCGATGTGAAGAGTTTAACATAAGTAGTTATCTTACAATTGCCTTTCAAATAGCAAAATCGGCCCTATTAAATAACATAATTTTGCTCCTTGTGAACTTCCAATAACGTAGTGAATTCCTCTGGGGTGTTGTAGATTGTTTAAAAGATAAGTTCAAAACCAATACATCTTTAATATACCACTCCAGCAATATCTGGTAATGTCAAATTAAAATAAAAAAGTCAGAAGCCACGATAGAAGCAGCAACAAGCCAGTCTTGTTCATATCGTGCCATTTTAATATCTGGAATGATATTATAAAAGGTACTAATTAGAGAAGAAATTAGTGCTCGTATTTGAGAAACCGGATTGTATCCCTAGACGGACAAGTTGCATGAACTTCGTTGGAGATAAGGTGCAAAGAAAGAAGGCTTTCAAACTCGCTACCTCGAAACTGATGATTAGAAGTTTCTTCACCCGCCAGAGACTGAGATGCATCAGTCAATAAACAAGTTGCTTCGAGAGTCAACGGGTTTATTTAGTGAGATAAAACGATAATGAACCTACGAAGGTGACTTTTAGGGGCATTTTTGGGATTTACGCCTTTTTCGAGTAGCATTTCTTTTTGACAGGACATTTAATTAGTTTATAAAATAAATATACGGATAGATGTCTCAGAAATTTTGATATTTTATTTAGGTTCAGTTTAATCATAAATAATGCCTTCAGTTATCACTATCTGTGTTATAAGAAGGAATTTGGGTTTAGTTGCTGTATTTGTCCCATTATTAGTTCTATCAAGCAGAAAAGTGATACTATCCACCTAGATTTCAGCAACCATCGTTACTCGTGAATCGATATTGATGAGAAAATACAATTACGAAAGCAAATAAAGACAAAATTTTCAGTTAATTATGTAGCAAATACACAAATGATAAGGTTGGAAAACGTGTAGTTATTCCAGCCGGTTCGAATAAATAGATTGTGCTTGCACCGGGCATGCGAACGTGGCATCCTCAGTTGCCAAAAATAAAGCAAATAATTGCTTTTGGAAAATAATCCTCTTTTTTATGTCCCGAGATTTGAAAATTGAGGCTAATCACTCAGTTGTGGGAAGTTTAATCAAGAAATTCATATTCTCTAAACTTTGGAATTAATTGTGGTCATTTAATAGCTTTTGCCAATTATAAGGGAAATACATGGTAATCTAGCTGAAAAGTGACTTAATTTTAATGATTGAACTGTCGTTATTATTACTCTGAAGGCTACACTTATCAAAATTAAAGGCTTATATATTTTGTGTCCCACTTTCAATTTGTGCCGCATGAAATCCCTGAAAAAAGTATTTGTTATTCATCCAAATCTTCAACTGCTTTCTTTAAATAATGTTTTCCCGATAAGCAGATACCACTGATTCCTTTATTCTTTGTAATTATGAAAAGAAGCCCTACACTGAGCCTTTATTTTATAAAGAATTTCGATAAATATCACGTTTGACTGTAGCTACAGGAAAAGGCAATGAATGTTTGTTTAACCATGCTTTGCAGTATCGGGCTTGTGATTGCGGGATTCCGTTGACGAGAGCACCCTGTTGGCGTCTTCGGAGAGGGAAGGAAACAAATTAAGCTATACCACAGGCTGTATTAATCAAACAAGCAATCCAAATATGAACTATCGTATATTTCATCAGGGATGCATGTAGAGAATATTCTAGCTGTTTCACATATAATTAAATATATAATTTTTTGTCCAATAAATCTGATAGTTTTATCGAATTTGAAATGAAAAGGATAATAAATGATACTAAATTGTATAAGAAATCGGCTTTACTGATTTTGTTTTGTATTACCTAGGAAGTGAAAATTAACCAATTCGAGTCCATTTAAACAGAAGATGCAGTCAATTAAATGGTTGAATTGCAATTTGCCTAATTATTTTTAGAAATTGTATAACTTCAATTTCGAATAGATCACGCTACAATCATTCGTATTTCTCTATACGAACGCTAATAATAATTGTAAATATATTGAAAGGACGCATAACCGTTGGATATTTGTAACAATCCTATGTATAAAACCATAAAAATTGCGATGTTGCCTGTTTTAGAACAACAAACCCTCAAACTATTTTCAAAGGTCAGTATTTCCACTTTTTTCGTTTATATTTAATACTGAAGAGATGAAAACAGTTTTTCAGCCAATTTGTGAACTTGTTCATCATTCCAAAAATTAGATGAGCTCCTAAATGAGCAACTAGCAGTTCTTTCAGATAAGAAAAATATTACTTTTACTACGCCGTTTAAATAAAACTGAATATGAGGGGTAGGTTACATTTAATCTCCATAAAAGCCTAAGGATTTCATTTTTCAGAGAAGCCGGACTGTTGAAAATGGTAAGTCTTTGTTCAATTTGCGTTTTCAATGCCTCAAAGTCTCTACAGAGCCTGCTGAAACCCCCAGTGGCCATACGGGCAAAGTCAACAAGCTACAATGATTTCAAATTTAGTTTGCTACCGTATGCAGTATTCAGAGAGTTTATCTTCAATATCGGTCTTAGGAGACCGGAGTTGACTAGTGTACTTTCTCTCAGAGACAAAGCTATCGATCAGGAATTGTCGGACGCTTCATAAGACATCACAACATTCTAAAAAAAGCTAAACGGGCGCAAAAAGAGGATGGATAAATGGAGCCACAGTCCATGCCAGCCTTTTGTATCCTATACCACCTAAATAAATTTATTCGTAAGTGCTCTAGGGCTATATATATATATTACGTCACGAATCAGTGACAAGTTCATTACTCGAAGTGCGTCAGCTTTCAACGATAACTGAAACAATGGAAAAAATGAATTCGTTGTCAGGGAAGGGAAATAAAGTGCCGATCTTAATAGTTAGTCTTTAAAAATATAATTTTCTGAAGATATATCCCACCCCTCCCTCCCAAAGAGCAACCACTTCGCCTCTCATTCAGAAGATAAGTTTTGGTATTGTAAATACAGCAGGGACTACCACTGTCGGCACTGCAGGCAAACGTGCCACAAATATCGTCCCTGCGATAAAAGTAACAAAAGAAAGCACACTACAGCACTCAGATATGGACGCCTGGATTATGATCTAGCAGACTCTGGATGACTCTATAAGTCAGCGCCAACCCTCGGAGATATGTCACCGTAGATATTAGCGAAGAATCAGTTATGCTCCAACTGGACAAGGGGTCCCCATACCTCCATAGTAACGTGAAGCATGTGGAAGAACCTAGGAAGACCACAAATGGAACCATCAGAAATAAGCCTATCCAGTGCTTCCGGTGACTAAATTCCACTACCTGGGTCAATGAGATGCCGAGAAATAGGTTAGGATAAGTCTTGCCTAACCACTTCCTACATCTTTACCATCAGAATCAATCTGACCTAGAAAGATAGGGTTGATATGCTACAAACTCTAGTGTATGACAAATAGTATTCAACTGTAAACTTTTGGTTGAAAACCCTCAGTCGAAAAAATGTAAGCCCTGTAATTATATAACGAGCGAATGTTCATCTCGCATAGCAGGCAACGCCTAAAATGACATTAGCTGTTTTATTACTTGTCTTTATTTTAAATACCGGGATTTCGACACTTTATGGTCTGATTGATGTCGCCATAGAGTTTCATCATAAATTAGGAATAGATAAAATTCTGATTGGCTTTTAATTGTAAAAAAAATGGTTCCGGTGATTTAGGTTGATAGTATTATCAGGAATGTCTGTATTTTCACCGAAATCTAAAAATACGAAGAAAGAATACTAATGTTTTCAAAGGGACTTTATTCAATGAGAGTGGATTCACCACATCTTTGAGTTGAGATTTAATGGTCTACAAATTAACATAAATGAGCTGAGCTCATCAAAGTGCTGGAGTCTAGGTGAGTTCTCTTTTCGTTCAGCATTCCCTCCCTACAATATCGAATAGTTTAGCAGTTAAATCAAGTTTACAATCTATATTCAATCTCATATTTTGTCTTCTCCAATTGGCAGCATGAATAAACGAGCAATAATGATTCCCTTTTCGTTTTCTAATCAAACGAAAAAGAATTTTCAAATTAATGTTAAATATTATCAGCAAATAAAGTTTTTGAAACGAATCAAAATATTCGACGAAAGTAGGAATTTTTTGTAAAATCAAAATCCCTTCATCTTAAATTAAGCACCATTGAATCAAAACCTATTTTCTCATCCAGCTGGACAGTCTGATTTCTTGTAAACACGTAAAAGAAAACAACCTTCAGGCGTTCTTCGCTTTTTCCGGGTATCTACCAAAAGGTCGGTGCTTATTAAGTGGTCACAACCATCATCAGCATCAACAGTTTGACTTTAAAATAAATTTCGCTCAGAAGGGACCCGAGGGGGGGGGGGTTACTCCAGGCGTCAGTTCCCCCTTGGTCATACCCTAATTTGATTGGCTGCTATCGGATGATCAGCACAGCACACACGGTATCGATGTTTCATGGCACTTCCGCACCGGGCGGCGCTGATTGGTGGCCAGGGGTTGCACCAGCGCACCTGGGGGCAGACGATCAAACGTGTTCACCTCAAGAGGGCTTGGGAGGGGAGAAGGCATTTCGAAGACAGAAGTCTTCGAGGCATCAAAAGGGCTCTGGCTGTGGACATCAGATAAACAACACACGCGGTTCCTTTCACCAACAGCAGCGATTCATTGAAACACAGGAGTATCAAGATTAACCAAGGCTTTCGGATTTGCATCACGATTGGTGGGTGTCTATAGTACATACTGAAGCAAAATTAATTGTGAGTCTATTGTCCTGAAAATTTGTAGCTCCCATTTTAAAAATAGCAAATATCCTTTTAATTTAACACATTCGAGCACCAACATATTCAATTCGATTCGGCGTATTAAAGAAACATTGTTTCCGTTTTTCCATTCTAATTTTTCCTCATCAAATTTTGAAACTTTTGAGGTTGTTTAATACAGCCTTATTAAATCATGTATAATAAATAAGATGTCGCTTTAGGCAACCGTTAGAACTTTTCTTCAGCAGTAGAATATGGATCACATATAATTGAACTTTCACTCTTTTGAGATTCTTTTCTTAAATTAGATAATTTTGAGAGGAATTGTTTTGTCATATCATACTCTGTCAGCATAAAGAGTGACAGACATATTTGCACCATCAGCTTTTTTCGGTGTTTTGGTTTAGTGCAAATGCCAAAACTAAGGTCCCCATATTCCTTTCTTTTGCAATATTTTTTAAGCTTAAACAAAAGTGTTTCCTGAAAAAGATACTTGGCGCGATCATCTTTTTTGAAATATCTACTCATTAGATTGACATGATTTTTAACCCCACTTGCGGTTGTCAAAGTTATAATTTCCAAGCATGAAGTTACTGAATATCATGATGAATGCACTGACGTCGAACATCGAGGCTACGCTTTGAAAAGCAGTACGGATTTTCAAATAAATCAAAAAGATACCGAACTAATGCTGGATTTTACTGTACTAATTAAAGCTAGCAACATGACGTCAATTTGAAGCAGGTCCTTGAGGTTTCAAACAAATAATTCTGTTTTCATGCTTGACTTAGCCTTCTTAGCATTTGCAGAAATGCGAAGAACGAATATGTGGATTTATGCTAGCACATGACAAATGGAGGATAGTTATTGAGAACATTTCAATAAATGCATTTTTGCTCTACCAATTTGGATAACACTATGATAATTTAATCTTTTAGTTCGACTGATTTAACGTGAATTGGTTGATATTGAATAAGCATGCTTTTGAAGTACATTAATTAAAATAAAATTCGGGACTGCTCGCACTATATGAATTAATTTTTTCGTATCTTTAAAATAAGAGCTTTTTAAATGTTGCTAAACTATGAACAGTAATTCTGTTCATAATTAGTAATTCCTAATTTATAACGTTTTCCATAACCTCCAAGCAGAAGACGAGGGTTGATTTCCACTTTATTTTGTACATTTAAAAAATTGTGAAATATTTTTTTATAATATTTGTAAAAGCTACGTTTTATCACTTGAGAATATCTTGCTTGGTATGCATACAGGATGTTGTTGGATGTTAAAAACTACATCTACCACAAGATGATGGTCGTTCAGGAAACAGAAAGCTGGAGTTAGTTGATATAATGTGAAATGTTGTTATCTCAAATGTTTAATTTAGTATTGATATTTTAATTTTCTATACTTAAAGGAATACTGCTAAGATACTGATTTGACGAGTTTCACTTGTTAAAGTATAAATATACAAGTATCTCAGATTAAATACAGGGATACCCAATTCTGAGATAATTAATTGGAACATGAAAAGGTGATAATGATTATAGCCAGACAAAAGTGCCCGAATACTAGTTTCAGTTTCAATTATGCAATCGCTATATGAACGGAAGAATTTATAAATTTGTCTCACTAAATTTGCGTTTTTCTGATATTCAGAGCAATTGGTTTATGTTTGACCCCTTCCCATCTTCTAATCTTGGCATAAATTATGTTTGTCTCCGAATCAGTTCAAATCTAATAAGGCTATGATGCATAACATGGCATTTCTGAGGCAACTCGTTGTTATTTTGAAAGATTGAAGCTTGTTTTTTTTAAAAATTTTAGATCCAACTTATTCTCATTCAGCGACAAAATGTACAACTCATACTACCAGTCGGTACGTTTTGAGAGGCTTTTTAAGAATTTAACTACAGAAACCACCATCCCAAACTAGACCAAAATCTAAGCATATGTGGCATCGATTTCTTGCCCACTTATGACGATGACCTGAAGTGCAGCAAACAGAAATGGAAACAGAGGTTGAATCCATTTGATTGGCCGGTTGTGAACCTGCTTGACCTCGTGCTAGCAACATCTGATCCAAGCCCCCATTTGGGCAAGGTTACGGGGTCAGTGCTTAGTTAGCCAATGAGCATTTGGGGTTCGGAACTGCATATATAGTGGCCCCATAAAAGCCGTGCATTTAATTACACTTAGATATTTTAACGATTACATAAATTTCATGCTGAATTTGAGGATATATTACATGGATTCAAATTTTGGGTCAAAGTCCATTGAAAGCTTCTCATCATAAAAATCTTCGCATTCGCGCGATTGCAGTTTAGGATAGTTGAAATATCTGATAGAGGGAGTGTTAAAAAAAGCTTTGCGCTTTAATTTAATGGATAAAAGAGTGGCTTTATGAGATATCAAACGCAGCTTACAAATGTGGCTAGTGCGATAAAATCCAAGGTGTGGTTGTTTCGAAAGTCATATATTTCGCATTCGATCTTACAAGCGAGAGGCTAAAGAAGACCAATGAACTTAACATTTCTTTTATCGCAAAAAATAAAGGATATCCTACGGGTACTTCCACCAGGAGGAAAAGTAATTGAGGGTGGTGGTGACCACATGGGAATGCCGCAGTTAACATGACTGGACAGCATAGTAGCCACCAAATTTGCTTTCGGCTATAACATGTCTTCAACCAAATACTTTTTTAAAGATTACTGAAAGTGAGGGATTCATACACCATGTAATTTATGAAGCAAGAAATTCACTTTTAAAAAGTATAAATAGATAAATAAAATGTCAACTAAAACAATAAACGGTGGGAAATATTTTAAATTTTAGCGACCAGAGCAACCAAAAAGCTTTGGCCGCAAACTCTTGGGCCATATCTTTCCAGTTAACATCAAAGTAGGTGAAAAACTAACACCTCGATACACAATCAACGCACTAACCATCAAAAAATAGCTGCATGCCATTTATCTAACGAAAATGGTAATTTGTCATTAAAAGTGGATATAAACGATCGTTACTTCAAGATTTATTCTATAATTACGCTTAGTCCCCCACGATCAAGCTAGCCGGAAAACAAATTTTGACCAAATATTTAAATATTGCGAGGAAAAGTTAGAAAATATCACTGGTCCGAGGATTTAAACTTTCTCGAGACAAAGCTTATATATTTTTCAAAATTATTGTTTTCGGAGGTATTTAGCATGCCATTCATAATCTGAAGTTAATAGATTACTGAAGCATTTGGTTTAATAATATATTTTGGTTTTATAGAAAACTTGGGACCTTAAAGATTTCCAATTACTTCAACTGAAGATGAGTAATAAATCTGGTAGCTTGTGATGAAGAGCGTAAACTATTTAAGTGTCAGTGGGTTATGCATGGAAGCGATGCTTAATTTCTCAAAAAGTCAAATTGCTCTAATGCGCTTCTTTGAATGAGATATAAATAACAGCTGTTTTGATCGAAACTTCTTGATACGATGCTTAGTAACTCATACCCTAGTAATATCCATTTTTAAAACATCGTTATATACCTAGAAGTTATACTCAGCTTATCTAATACCTAATTTTTCAATAACTATGGTATGTTTTTGTACTAAGAATAAGCATGCTTTTTTAAATTTTGTAACTGAAAAATCGGAGTCGGTTTGGGTAATCATTAAAGATATGGCTCGATTGTAAAATATGCTTTTTAGAATTTTATTGTTGCAAGCAATGAATTCAAATATGGGTTTGCATTTTTAAATTTACTGTCTTCAATAAGCCTAATTGCTGATGCTAATGTGAGAGGTTGATTCATAATTTGCCTCTTCTGACGAAACCTAAAAAGACGTCAGGTAAAATTAAATGAAACAAGTTGTGGCTGGCCAGCGATAAAAGATACCTTCTCAAAAACTCACTTTCTGTTGAAAATGAATCCACTTAGATTTGTTATTTTAAAACTGGAAAGATAATTGCACTACATAACTAAATTTATTTTCTATTTACATGCAATCTGTGGATGATCATTACTGAAACCACCTTACTAATAAAACTAGAACTTCTTTTTGCGCAGCAAATTACGTGAAATATGTAAAAGAAACAAAATTGTGAGGACCTTATACCATATTAACTTTATCGAGATTAATGACATCTAGTCAGATAAGACTTCAAATTCCAGTCATTATTTAAATCTGCCACTCTATAACCATTGTTTTCACTAATAATTTCTCCAAATAAACAAAAAAGACGCTTTGTTTTCAGGTTAATCCTGATGAAGAACACGGGGAGGAGACTAATTACGAGGTACATCCACGAGAACGACTTCTAGCTCTAGACCTCTCCATATGCGGATGCATCTTGAAAATTGGCTCTAGCGGATTCAAACGATGCTTAAGAATAATTACGGTTCTGCTTATTTGCTTAGAATTTACCGCTTATGGGTCCGCTTGAGCGCTTTATTTTTACGGACACTTTTATGTCAGCTTAACACGCTTCAGTAAAATTGAAGCTCAGTAATAGATATTTAGCTTGAACCTGGCATGCAGAAATAAGTTTTTGAGCAAATTTATGATTTTTAAAAGTTTTTTGTCTCATCTCGTTGTTGCCATGAGCTCAGAAGCATTTAGCCATGCTTTAATTATTACTTATTAAATGTGTTCCAACAGAAGTCACTTAAATTTGGCCCAATTTTGCTTTTCGCCAAGTCTGGTACGAAATTGCATTTAATTTATATTCCTGAAATTACCGGGCTTGTTAATGTACGGTTTTAGACCAAAGCAACATTATCTATGTTTTAGGAATAATGTGGCTTTTGGTATTGATCAAAAGCATCCTTCAATATTTAAGTAGAAATCAAATTATAACTGCTTACTCCAACAAGATGCACTTTAAATTTCTGAAGTACTTTATTTCATCTAAAGAGGATTTGACTTACAATTCATAGAATCTTAATAGTATATCAGTTAGTTATATACATCGAATTGAAGGGTATTCACATTAAGTCAAAATGATTACAAAAAAATAATTAAAAAGCATTTGTTTGAAGCAATTTTTACATGGAAGTGTCAGTTCTAATATATTGGGATCTTTTTCAATGCAGTGCGGCTATGACATCGCCCACCCTTTAATGGTTTAGTATATAAATTTTCATTTTCATTTACAGTTGAAAAAAATATATAATCAAACCTCTTTCAAAATGTGAAAAGTTCTCCTTGATGTACAGTCCCATTGGAATTTCGAGGGACCCTTGAAGTATTTAGGACTGAAATAAGTCAATTTGCCGGTTAAATTAGCTTCTTAGTTTTCTCTTCATAAAATTTCAAATCATTTGTCGTCAAAACTACATGCACTAACCAAAGTGACACGCATGCGAGCCTGCTTTTGGGTTTTGCTCTTCGCGACTCTGGGTTAGTGCTTGATTGGTATTTGGTATGGCGCCACTTTCCAGAGCATCTCAGAAAACCAGGAGCAGTACCGGCAGATGAACGCCCTGCAGATGGCCAACTCGAAGACGGCGGCGGACGACGACGAGATCGACTACAGTTTCTCCCGCATGTCAGTGAGGGAGCGCCGCAAACTCTTCCAGGCTGACGACGAACCTCGCTCCGTTTCTCTTTACGGCACTCGTAAGTTTTTTAGGAAGTGGGGTATTTTCGCCAGTTTATATTTGCTTTCCTCAAATCAAAGATGGATCGGTTAGGCAAGAATCCGATTGGAGTGAGCACAGTGGCATGAGGACAAAGAATTCTGTTAATAACTCCTGCCGGGTTAGCACCTTGATTTGAGTGGTAATTGGGTGATTGAAAGGACCAGTCATTTGGTTTGGGGGGAGGGGGAATGGCTGCAGTTTATGCAAGTGAACAAGGAAGATGACGTTCAGTTTCTGGCCTAGAGCACATGATACTGAGAGTGTGTCCACCGAGCCTCCAAAATTTCTCAAAATCCAAAACTAGTCTTCCGTGTAGAGGTAGATTAGATGGATCATCATTTAAGACACAGCATACACGACTTATATATATACAGTGAAGAGGAGCACCGATTTGATAAGACACAGTTGCAAGGATGAAAAAGTGATTCGAAAAGTGTGTCACGTATTTCAAAGCTTTGATGGAAAAGAATCCCAATATGAACGCCTATTGGATAGGAATAACCAAGAAAGTTTAGATTTAAATTGGGTTAAGCCAGTATTATCGATCTGAGAGCCGACTGGCTAATGTCGATTGGAAATAATCAGGTTACCGTCTATTAAATGAAGTGCACCAGTTCGTGAAATATTCATCACTTCAAAATTATCATTTTAAGGACTTGAATACAAATTTTGGGAATTTTTGAATCCACTTCGTAGATTATCTAAATATTTAACTCTCTCTGACACGTGTGCCTGAATGATCTAATAATTAAATGATCTATATATTTTCTGTTATAAAATTTTTATTCTTGTCAGATGTGACGAAAGGATTTTAAAAGGCGATTCCGAAAATGGTGCATGTTAAGATAATTTCGTGGTTCAACTAGCTAATTTACTGCATATATTGCATTGATACATATTTTAAAAATTTCAGGGTCATTTTTCGATTCACGTGCTAATGAGAATTTCTTGACGTAGAATGATGAACACCTGATTAATTAAATGTTGAAGGCTTTAACGGAAGTGCTGCTATTTAAAGTGCATCAAAAGATTAATTTTTAAAGAACGATATTTCTGGACCATTTGTATCACGTATATTTTCCTTATAAGTAAACAGAAATAAAAATGAGGCAGAAAATCATTAAAACTTATTCAGTGGAAGCACAAAATTCCGCATTCAAATCTCTCTTACTATTTTCAACTTCATTGCTTCCAACTGCAAAATTGGAGATTTGATATATTGCATGATAATTTACTAAAAAGTTTTTTTCTTTAACTTAATAATCTGTGTTTTCCAAGATTGTTGCCCTTTCATCTTTGCTAAATTCTCAAGAACTCACACAGTTGAAAGGGACAGCTAAGTGCGCCAGTATTGGAAAGCCCAGAAGCAATGTCGTATAAATGCAGTAATAGACCAACTCCTCTGCTTCAAAGCATCTTAACGTTCCGTCGCCTTTTCTTCTTCTTCAGTACCTCGGGGTCCCGTAAGCCGAAGTGTGCCGCGCTACAACGGCCAGGCGACGAACCACTTCATCTTCTCTCCCAACCCGAGCGCCAACTACTACGAGCCGCAATACCAGCCGCAACAGCAGCAGCAGACGGTGACCTACCGCCAGACAACGCAGCAGACCTACCAGGCCCCGCCGGTGCCGGCGCGCCAGTCGTGGAACAGTGCCGTGAACTCGGCGCCGCCGCCAATGAACCGCCGTTACTCCGCCTATGACGTCCGCCCCACCACCAGCGCCTCCGTGACCTCCACGCGCACTGTCGAGCTGGAACCCACGCAGCGACCGCAGTCGCTCTCCAACTATGAGGTCAGAATCCATCCCTACCACCTCCAACACGCCTACTTTGTTTGACTGCCATTGGCTCAGCCCATAATTGGACCCTAGAAACGCGTTTTCAATGCTAAAACATAAATCTTCTCCACGGGACAAAGTAGCTACCCCATATAGGGTGAAGAGTCTCGATCCAAGATTGTGAAGAGGTGTGTGTGTGTGTGTGTGATTTTAATTGAAACTTCTGCTTGAAGGAGTCAAAAAGTGGCGTTGATTGGGTTCATTGGTTAAGAGCTAAGCTAATACTACTTAGTTCCTCAAGTTAATTTAGTTCGACGAGGGAAAAAGTGAGAGTCGATAGAGTCAGGAAAAGTTCACATCCTCTGCAGGTCACCACAAACTCAAATGAAGTACTTTCATGAAAGCAAATGGTAAATAGAGAATGTCACTGGAACTGAGAAAATAGTGATTTAGAGTACTAATCGGATCTGAAAAGAAGGCAATTTATTAAAATGGCTATAGGAGGGACTTAAAACGATTACGCTACTTTTGATTATCTATATCCTTGTAAGACTGAAAGATGATTTTACTAGTTACTGTGAACGAAAGTACACTGTATTATAAGCAATTGATGTCAGATGTTCTTTATAAAGTTGAATCCCAATAACACCAACATTATCTCTAGGATGTAGTCTACCCGATAGGGGAAGTTTAACCGTCCTAATCATGATGGAAGTGGAGACAACCAAACGAGAGTATTTATTAGAAGCATGCTTACCAAAACGTTGATCAGAAACGAGTGTGTGGGGAACGCACTCAAGCGGTTTTGGGTGGTGTAGGTACAAGAGGTCATGACCGAAAACTTAGATTGGAGAGGGTGAGTTGATTGACTTGGTAGACCGGGCTGTGTGTCTGGGATGCTGTCCAGTGTCTATTTTGTAGCGTCCAGTAGCCACAAACAAAGAACACTAGATGATAAGTAATTGATGCTCGGTGTTCTTAAGGCTAAATCAATGGTTCTCGCCATAATACCTAGGCATTCTAGTTGCTTCAACAGCCGTCATCCTAATTATCTTGATTCAACTAATTACTAAAATCATGGACCTAAATAATGCGACTTAAATAATTATCGACGAAACTGAGCAAATCAGTTTGAACAAGCAAAATAAAAAATTCATCAAAATTTTCTACGACAAGCTTTTCTTGCGAATAGCGACTTTTGTTTAAACCCATTTATATCATCCCGGAATTCTATTATTAGGAATAGTAATCTACATTTTAATCAAAGGCATTACATTCCAGGAATTATAGATTGCATGCTGCTTTTTTCAAGAATTCAATTCACTTGAACGCGATTTCAAAAACAGTCGGTTTTTAATGATGATTCACGCAGAAGGATGCACAAAGCAACTGTGCATGTAATCCACTCAAATCTACTTTTGCCTCCGTATGACCCAGAAACCGCACCTTTAATCTGAAGAAAATTTTAAGAATACTATTGATCATAAATTAGACAGTGGTTTAAAATGTGATCATTCGAAAATACTCACTAAGTTGCCGGCTAAAGCTTTAAAACTGGAAACGCATTCATTGTTAAAGGAAATCATAAATTAGAAATGACCAAGTCATCATTTGTAGTTTTATCAGCCGCAGATGTATTCTCCTGTTCGTCAGTCTCGACCTCTGTATCGATCGCCACCGACGGTCACTCAGACCGGTGACCAGACAGTTTACCAACAGGCCTCGCAACAGCCCGTGGTCTACTCGTCCGTCTCTCCAACGCGAGTTGTTCGACGAACCAACTACACGTCTCTGAACGTGCCGAGGGAGCGAGAATCTACGCCTCTTTGGTCACCTGCTCAACCGCTTAGAGTTCGGGTCTACAACAAGTGCGTTTGAGCAAAGTTTTAATTGAATTTTGCCCTTATTTAAGACTTGAGGTTTCCCTAGGTGCTTTTAAATCGGAGTAGGGAAAAGTTTAGCTTCAGAAGTGCTTGATCGATTTTCTAACTTGTGAAAACGATACGATTTAATTAGACCAACTAAACATAGATAAATCAGACTGTTCAAAAATCAATAAATGGTTTCAATCTAAATCTTTAGTTGAACTGCATGTGATTCTTGGGGGTAGAATGGTAATTAATCGATAATCAAAACGTAGATGTGAGTAAATGTTAGGCTGCTAGGATCAATGCACAATAGTAGAAATTTCGGAAATATGTGCTTGATTGCATTAATGATAGATTATACTAAAATAGACACCAAAATTTGGAAGATTTAAGGAGAGAAATGGTTATTCTACATGCTTATGTGACTAAAATTCTAAATATGAGAGATCAGAAAGTGGCTTAAAGGAATCAGGTTCGGAAGAGGGACCGGGTTTTAAGCTAACAGGCTGCTTAAGTCTACTTAAAAAGTCTACTACTTAATAAAATTTGTGGTATTTTTTAAGTGACAGGTCAGCATCATCGCCAGCTCAGCCGACACACTGGACACAGATATCACCCGCTTATCCTGCTTATCCTGCTTATCAATCACGACCAGGCGCTAGTACCCCTCAAGTAAGAGAAAATCGAGTCATTCGCTATTATTTTGAGTCAGAATTAACCAGTTGGGTTCATATCTAGGTGTACCGGGTAATACAGAGCCCTAGCAGGGTGTACCCTCAGACTTTCAATACGTCGTACAGCAGCCAACAGCAATACTACCAGGCACCACCACAACCACATCAGAACCATCAGCAACAACAGCAGCAGATTTACGTGCCACTGACTCCAGTGCATCGCCGAACGCATTCATCACCTCAATTCCCTCAGAAATCCATCACGATCTACCCAAATTTGCGTGATAGACAGTTGGTGGAACTACCAAGGCAAGTCTACCAATCAGCATCGCAGCCACGTCAGCCACCGCGTTCTGATTGGACAGTGCTTCAGCCAACCAAAATCGCGGCTACTCAGGCACAGTCCAATCAATCTCGGCCGTCGTTGTTTGGTCCGCCTGTAAGACAGCACATCTCCCAACCACCACCGCCACCTCCTCCACCCCATCAAGGCCGTGTTGCGACTTTGCCGAATCGACCTCGACCAAAAGTAGTGAACAGACGGGATCCACCATCACCGGATGTTGATATCGGGGCGACCGAGTTTTAGACTCGGATAGAACATTGATAAATAGATTGGCTTCTTCTTCTTCCTGGGGTGTTTTTCGAGCTTATTGATTTCTTGATGCGCTTAACCCTCCTTCCAGCTGTCAAACAATTGAGTTGTATTTGTGCAAGACTGGTGAACACTAGATCTTCCATGCCATTCTCCTCAGGTTCTCTTCGGTGTTGAAGTAAACTGCAGTGCCTTTTAGAACCAAGTCTATTCGATTTCGGCTACTTTATGAGGAGGAGAAATGGAAGATGATATCTGAGCAGTGCTTTGCCACACGTTCTTCTCTTTTGCTCTTTTAAGTGACCCTTGATCTCATAAACCCTCAATTGCTGGTGCTTTTAAGCTTCTTTACTTCCTTTCAGATGGAAGTAAGCCTATGCGAATCCCCCCCGCCCTACCAGTGTGGATTGCTTAGGGGTGAGAGAAAGCCTGTCCACCAAACGTAACAACCCGTTTCAGCACATCTCTCATGCTTATCTCTCTACTAGGAATAGAGTAATTATTTTTCAGCCTATGTCTTCCTTCTGTATCTGGGATGTGCGTTATAATTAAAAAACATGAAAGGTAGAGTTTGGTCTAACTTTGCTATCATAAAATGGCATTACTAATGAGGGTATTTGAACAAGACGGTTATTTTGACGTTAAACAAAATAAAGACATCCCGAATATATACAGGAATCGATTTACTTTAATTTACATGCATCATGTTTGTATATTCACAATGTCCAAAAACATTTGATCGGTATAAAAGTGTATTCTGGATAAATTTGGGTTTAATTAGAAGAAAGTTGATGAAATAGTATTTAAAAGATATGCATCATAAATGAGTTTGCACTAAATTTTAATGAGATTTCATGAAAATAACTACTAGTAGTCGCTTTTACATATAAAAACAGGTGAAACCCCGGAATGAAGCTACATCGAGCAGATTTTGCACTTTCCCCTGAGGAAAGGTCTCCTAAAAATTTCTTTATTTCTGTGGTTGATTTGTTACCTGATCGAAATTCTACTACTGTACATGCCTATATTATCGACTTGACTACAGCTACCTGCATTTCCAAGTAAGCATTGGAGTGTAACCTAAGCTCCTCACAATATTTTCTGTGCCAGGTTAGTCAGATCGCCCTATGTTATGGTCCCAACTTCTTCAAGCTATAGCAATTACCCACCCCAACGTGTTCACTGTTTTCAAGGGGAGCATGCAACACGAACTATATTCTGATCCCCAATTTCATGGGCCGGTGGGATTCGCTGCCAGTACGGAAGTTATGCACTTCCCTTACGAATCAGTTTAGGGTTCGCCAGTCACACCTTGCCCTAGTTTTTTCTCGAATACCCATGAAGAAGAAAGGTTTTCGTTTTCGAAGGAAACTGTATCTGAAAAAGCAATAAATATTATTTTCGAAAATTTATTTGTAATATTCTGTCTAATGTAGTTGGTAATATCTCAAAATTAAGCTATGCTGCTGAAATATCCAAGTAGTAAAATAGCCTGATGAATTAGATGTCTGTTAAACAAATATAAGTGTATCATGAATAATATTTTCAGCAATTCTTTACATCCACCCAGGCCTAAAATGCCATTTTAACATACATTTTAATAGTCAAGATGAATCCTTAACTCAAATTATTTATGTTTTTCGTAACTTTTTTTTCAGGCCAGCAATCGATTCCTCGACGTTATCATTTGCATAACCCAAGATTAGTGCAAAAAAGACAGCATCTTTAATGAGAATTCCAAGAAGTGACTAAACGTTACTCCAAAGCTGACTTGAACTTAGGTTTAAATGGTCCACCATGTAAAATTTTCATTAAGTAGCGTAATAAGGATGACTAAAATAGTAACAAAGCCCACGGCTTGACATAAAACCGTACGAACCTCTAGCTGTCTGCATACTCACAGAAATCCAAAGTTATACACTGTGAGTAAATGAATTTGGGGATATTTTCCCATTAGGAGGACAGGATACATGGACTGAAAAGGTAACGAGCGTTCGATGGACAAATGAGAACTTTCTTCTAAGGCTGGATAATTGCAAATTACATAGAGCAATCTGGCCAGAATCTGTTTCTCGGTTGCGACAGAGCAATTTGAACTTTTAGATGTCCAGGGTTTGTTTATTGGCTATATTACCACATTTTTATAGTTGGCAGGCTCATTTCGTGTCGGAAGTGAAACAAATCAAGTGGTCGCTTCTCTTCCTAACGAAAACTCTGAGCTTCATAAGTTGGCATCTGAGAGCTGACATTACTACAAGGAGTCATTCTTTTTTTGAGTACAGAGCTAGGACATGAAGAAAATTCATTTTTATTGTTTATGCTGTTAAACTTAAAATTAAACTTATTGACACTTACAATAAAAAAGATAGAAGACTCAGGTAATTTCAGTGGTGAGAATTGCATCAGAAATGACAAAAACACCATCAGTCAGTTTTGCCAAGTGGTCCAGTTCCTATCAATTCGGTGAGGTAGTCATGGTTACAGAGTCTGCACCAAGTATAGCATGCAATAGAAAACTGAAAACGAAGCATTTATTAAGCCACTCCTCAGAGGCCTGGATATAAATGCAATCCAGCGATATCTGGCTGTGCCCTCTAGTTATTGGTAGCTAGGTATGAGCACGAAATCGCCCTTCAGTAGAAGAGACTTTGTCAAAGGCCCAGTAGAGGGTAACTGCAAACTGGAGTAAGTCCCCAGTAATTATACCTTGTTATCTTATGATTGACTGCAGCTTGGGAGCAGTATGATTATCCAACTTCGTGCTTCTCCATAGCAATCGGACGTCGTACACCTTGAGCTGATGTGCTGGGTGGCTGCTGTGCTCTCTGTTCTGTTCAAATTTCATCATTTAAATTCAACTAAATCTAAAGGGTATTAATGATATATAATGGAAGTGAACATCATTTTTATGTACGAATGCACTGAGACTAATCGTATTTCGTTGTACAGAACAATTAAAATAAATTTACTTTATTAAAGCCGGCACGGGACCCATGTATGGCCCGCTGAGTTCAAGAAAGGGAATTCAGCGGCCAACGAAGTGACTAGAAACACTTATTCAGCTTTTAGAGGAGAAGAAGAATATGTGATTTAAAGAGCTTACAGAAGATGGCTTGCGAAATTCAGAAGTAGAAATTTGCCCTCCAAGATAAAGTTCGGATCGAAAGACGTCCAGTTGAGTTTGATGATAAGCTTCTCGGGGCAGCAGCCCTTGAAGAAGCTCATTCTGATTCATTGCTTGAGGAATTGACAATTAGGCTAAGTTCAGATCATAAAACTGTGTTCTTCGTCGTCATCTTTAGAACTCGAAAAGTTCTGAGCATGAAAAATGGGTGCCTACTCACGAATTATCTAAAAACGATCTGCACTCTCGAGGTGACATCTGCTCTTCTGGCCATCAACTTGGTTCACTTTTTGTGGAAAGACTTGTGACTGGAGACCGGCGAAAGAATTGATCTTTTATCGAAAGAATTTTGCAATGGTGGAGGTGTTATTCAATTTGTTAATAGATGGAAGGAATTCATAGATAATCAAAGAAGTACACTGATGGTTGAGTCTTTAAGTAAGTGTAACACTTGGTCATTGGCTTTATTAATTCAATGCTCGAACAGATGTTTTGTGATGACCGGATATGTCGCATGGGTATCAACTTAGCAGCTGCAAGAAGGTTGCTTTATTGTGAAGATTCAGTGGCTTTTTGCTTGAAAAAACAAACTAGCAGATCCTGAATTCGTTGTACTATGGAAAATGATTTACTCTTCTTATATCGCTGATTGGATGACGACCACATGCGATCGGTCTGCTTAATCGCTCAGAGAGGTAACTATGCAAATACGATTAAGCGATCATCAGAAATGGAGGTTTGGGTACTTTGTATGGACTCAATCACTTTTTAATGAAAATGATATCAACCTCTTAAAATCAGCCCCCTTTCAAATGGGTGGAGCAACAAATGTTGCTAAAGTAATCACTGGGCTGTCATGTGACGAAAATGAAATTATTGCTTTTGGAGAACCCATTCTTTTAGCCTAAAGTGCATCCAACTGCCGAGTTATTTGAAAAACAGCCATCATCGAATCTACTTTAGATGCCCCACTTTATTCCACCTTGGCACTTCACTTCGTCATTGGCTCCACTTAATGCAGACTAAGCAATACAGTGCTCTTCGTCCATGCAGTTAATTAAAAAACTGTTTTTACCTACCATACATATCCCCTAATAAGCACCCACAAAGCACAGTTTTTGCTCCAATAGCTGCCGCTGTCCCCTAAGTAATCAAATTGACTAGAAACCGGTGTCGCGCATTGTTTAAAAGATGCATTCATTAGGTCTGGAAGTGAACATTCATCAAGGAAATCGCACTCTTTAAATGGAGGCACTTCACTTTTCCAGGCTAAATACTTGAAAGAAACTTTAAGGAATTAATTCAATTTATTCGAATGGATCAGCTTAAGCGATTCAAATGTATGCTAACAATTCCCGTAACAAGAGTGTCAGTCATTATTCGTGGGTTATACTCTAAAACCACTGGAACGCAAATGCACTTTTGGATGTCTCCATGGAAAATAAGGGGCTCCTTTTTAACCCCTTCTGATAGCTTACAAATTTTCCTTGAGTAATTAATACGAATTTAGGGAAAGAGATGAAATTACGCTCGGATCTACTCGAAAGCCCTGATGATTTGTACCATCGAGACATCATCTATAAAAACACGTCACCTGATGTCATGTGTCCACCTAGAAACTGTATTCTTTTCTTCATAAAAGGGCATTCTTGGATAAACAAATCGATTTATGTCGTCAGTAAGTCAAAACTAGGCAAATGGGTCGATTTATTAGTTTGTACACATGTCATGAACCTTGCCACGTAACCAAAGCCCTTTGGATCGTCGCGATGTGGTCTGAAGTGCAAAGCACACTCGTGGTTGAGATACCCCGGAGAAGCACAGGGGTGTGTTACTTCGTCGGTTCGAACATAATTTCAATTATTGGGGAGGGGCTGTTCAAGTTTCCACTAAAATTCGAAACAATTCAATTCCATAATATATTTTATTTGTCTTAAATACTTAGTTCATTGCTACTTGGAATTTTCAAATAAATTATCGCCATTTTTGCTTACGTTGCATTCTATCCTTTGTGAACACAACTTTTCATTCTTTAATACTTTATAAATGATTTTAAGTCAGATTTAATAAATAAAATATTGTAGCCCAAAACATACTCTCAGAAATGTTAAAGCATAGATTCTACCATAACCTCAAATGTCAAATATTTTCTTGGCAAGGTCGTAACATAGTGGTAATCAGTTCCAATTTAATTGTTAATAAAAATAAATTAATGTCTATGTTATTTTAAGATGCGTGTTTTTTATTTGTCACTTTGAAGTTAGAGCTCTTTAATGACTTTGATATTACCCTCGGAATCGTTTGATCCAGTGTTAATATTGATTCCTGATGTAGATTCAATATTACTAAATGCCATCTAGGAAATGTTTGCAAGAGGTGCTGCACTCATTAAAGAGTTTTACATGTGTGAACTGCTCCAAGATATAGCAAAATTAATCATGTCTTTGTCTGAATATTCCAGGAAATAGGAATCACCAATTATGGTAAAACATGAAACTGACATTGGGAAATCATCCAAGTTAGTCTCTTAGTTTTGCACAAAAGGAGTGTTTTGCCAAATTCCCTTTGCTTTGAATAGCATAGGTTCCTCCTAGCGTAAAATGACTGAATAGAGATGTGAAGTCTTGCATAATTTAACTAAGTTAAACTTCCATGTACCATCGTTTGAAATGCACTGTTGCAGAGTTAAAATAAAAATTTTTAATACGAAAGTACAAATTAACCAAATGGACTTTGGTCATGTGGACATTAATACATTTTTTCGAAAGGGTGAAGTTTAACGCTGTGGTGTTTTTATCTTTTCAGTAATATAAGCTGTCTATTATCGAAATTCGGTATAAATACGCTAAAGGATCTGCGTGTTTTCATGCTTTGGAGTTGTTCGAGGCAAAACACAGGATCACAGTTTTGCTCATACAAACCAGCTGATTTAAGGTCAACTATAAGGGCCTCGAGCTGCCATTGGTTAATTTCGCAAAGACAATTTGCATGACCATGCGTTTTCGTGCTTATATGTGAATTAGTGTGTTTTTTCTAACACTTATTCATTGATTTACTTTCAGTTCAACTTCTTCAGGCTGCTTACGTCAAAATGGCAAGAAATTACATGAATCCCACTACGATCCTGTTTGTGCTATCGGAGTAGCAACTTAGTGTCTACCACATAACGGTATTTGGATTTTCTGAAATGTCCCTGTCATTAAACTGATTTTTATCAATAACTATTTTTGTAATGTACCTAATGTACATTTATGGCCCTTGCTTGTGAAGTAAACATTGATCCCCTTTCTAAGAACTCAAGAAAATCCCTAGCGAAAAGATATCACAGTAGTTAATGGTAATTCTAACTAATATGTTAGATAAATATCAGTCATATTCACTCTCCTTAACTGCCACAGCTATTTGGTAGCCTGTATAAACGATCGACCCATATATTTTATCCTAATTGATAAAGGAGGCATGATTACTTTTGCATTTATCTGGGTATTTTATGCTAGGTCCTCATTTAGTTTGTCATTTTTGCAATGAAACCTATGCCTATTAGGTCTAAATTCATTTTAACTGCAGGTGGTCTATTAACCGATAAATATGGCTAGTTTCATGATGGCCATTACACAATTTCATGACATTTCCTATCAGGTCAACTCTGTAACTAGTCTAAAAATAGTGTTTGGTTTCCTGAACTCAAACCATTTGAACGAAGTATCATCGATGAAAAAGGTCCCATAACGCTAGTGGTAAAAGTTGCTTTCGTTAATCAAAATCATTCATGTGTATTGGTGTACTGTAGTAATTAGCTATGATCGACGTATATTTGGTAAATGATAAATATTACGAGATTTTATTACTGATCCACGAACAGTTATAGTAATTCAAATAGGGTTTCAAACATGAGAAATCGCTTGCTATGGAAACAAATATCCAACGGATTACCACCATTCCTGGGATTCCCATTTTTACTCTTCGTTGAAGTGCGTAATTGTAGAAACTATGTGAAAGCAATTGCCAAACCAACTGGGATTTTATGAAAATCGAGCAACGTGACATTCTCACAGGATCTCAGGTCTCCCTCTTGTGAGAAAATGTATCGAGCAGGAAATGCGTAAGTTACCAGGGACCCGGCAGAGTAGTTAGCTGAGAGCCGCTGTTTATTTACGTCCATTGATTAATGGCCAAAGCGTTCGGTAAACACTGTAAAAAAGATCCGGTATTTATTAAAGAATCGCAACGGAGACTGCTATGCAGATGTTGCTAGTAGTAGATGGTAGTGAAGTTTAAGCAGAATAACTGGGTGCACTTGTAGAGCTGATTTTCTCGAAATCATGCAAAAAGTGTGCAAAGAGCTTGACATCATGGTTCGTCGTGTGAATGGAACGTTTCTGTTTCTACCATGAAGTCAGCATCAGGTACAGTCTGCTACTCCTCATACAGGCGTCACAAGCATCAAGGATGTGCCAATGGTAGTTGTAGGCATTCATAAGAATCAGTTGATTATGACAGGATAGAGATATCAGGTCATCTTTTTAGACAAATCCAATTTTTAATAAATAAAATGAGCAAAAAAATGTTGTTTTGATTAATAAATTAATCAGTGATGTACTTTTCCAGATTATCTATGACTTTCTTCTGTCTATTAGCAAGTTTATCAGTACCTTCATTATTGTAAAATCATTTTATTTTTGATAAATCGAAGAAATCACAAATGTATTCGTTTCAACCTCTTCCTAGAACACTGTAAAAGCCATTTCTTCCAATGTATTCAGTTTTTACCTACCAAACAAATGGCAGTCTCTAGAAGCAAGGTATTGTGGGGAATAAGGTGGTAAATGAGGAATTTTCCCCTTCTAAGTTCTATCTTTTGCGACGTGATTCTTGCTGTGTGAACGGTAGAGCTGTATTGTTCTGATGAAACACCACTCTTTTTCGACTCACTAGGGCATGGGTTTTTTCCTCCTCAAAACTCGATTCAAACGCAGCCCTAATTTCGGAAAGTAGATTTGAGCATCAGTTCTTGCTACAATGGACGGTAACAGTTAAAATTGTAATATTCCCGGGCGGTCTCATCAGACTGAAAGAAGACTAACTTTTTCCCGCGAAGCCCCCTTTTCGACTGTGGCTATGACCCCGTCGCCGTCTACGACGCTTAACGTTTTGATAAAAGACCCATTTTTCGTCAGTCGCCAGTCATAAGTATATTCGCCAAAAAAGGTGAAGCATGTTGGCGAGAATAAAGAGAGGAAGTGATATCGTCAACTAGAGATATGAGATATTATTCTGTGACATCTATTTGAAGGTGACCACGAGCAGTTATATAGTTAAAACTAAGCTTAGTTACCAATTCCTCAACTGATAAAGCAGCATAGGTTTCTTCAAGGGCTACTCCAAGAAGCTGCTTATCAACATCAACTGGACGCTGTATAGTCCCATCTCCCCTCCTGAATTCCGCAAACTACCTTCTGCAAGTTCTTCCATCATCATTCGCACATTCCTCTCAATGAACTGAGCAAATATTTCTAGCCGCTTCGTCGTCTGCTGAGTTGTCTTTCGTTAACCCACTAAACATTATGGGCCTCAAGGTATTCAAGAGCACTTCCATGTTTCCAGATTTTTATCAAGCAAATTTTAATTTATTATTTTGTAAAACAATGTTAAATAAGTTTAGATGCATTTAAACGTTTAAAAATAATGCCTAGCCTAATTAGATATTACATAGATTTACTTTTATATGATTCAATAAGGCATAAAAACGACAAAATTAGATAAAATGAGTAGCCTGGGATGATAGCATGGTTCCCTGGCATAAACTTTAGTGGATAAATACACTTCATTAGAATGGAGCTGAGTTCGTTCATGACAACCGATAAACACTCATTTCGAAATCATAGGTAGGATAGTAATTCAAGAGTTGGCAATGTTTTCGTGGTAAATAAACTCAAACCATAATTCATTTGGCTACTTCGAAATTTGCTGAAGATTGATGGTGTTCTTACGATTTTGTTTAATATGTGATATATTTACTCGCTTGCTATTCATCAATTAAGATTACTTACGTATCCTATCGTTGAAATTTCTGAGAAGCAAGTTAATATTATTTTCTGAAATAGAATTCCCTGCATTTCAGGTCTCTATCGGCCAAAAGTAGCAGGATGCCTAGCAGGCTTTTGGCTTAGTCTTTTCTAATCGAGAAAGTCTAATGCGAGGACACTACGTTTTACTGTTCCTAAATGGAAACCTACATCCATAGTTGACTTCTCTAAGCCCTATCATCTTTCTCCTTAGTAGACATCGTCACATTGCAGTGTTTTCAATATCACTAAACTAAGAGAAAGTCTCTGAATAAATATCCATTTGCAGTTCATTTGAATTACATAGCTGCCTTAATCGTCATAAGACTTGATTTAGGTGCAGAAATCATTTGACAAATTACTGCTCTTAATATGTCAAGAATGTCAACACTTCTGTCTACTTATACCATCCTGTTGTCTTTTTCATTAAGAAGACTGGATTTTCAAAAGAAGACAAACGGCCCTTAGCCTTTTCTAAGGTCCCAAATGCAACCCTCTGTCTGCGAAACGGATCGATTGCGTCTTGCGATAATGAAATTTTGTCGTGTGCTCCCTCTAACAACAAACACGTTATGCGCAAATTATACCCTCGTGTGTGCATTGAACAACAAAGTCAATTGCACGCATATAAAGTGTGCCACTCCCAGATGTCTCCTTTGCAATACCTCTGGTGTAGATATGTTAATGCCCTGGGGAAAAGAACGTATTTCTGGAATTCGCATCCATAAGAGCAGTTTAAGTAACATCTTATTTTTTACACTTCTCATGAAATGATACAGACATTTAAAAAAGGTGATTGCTAAGAGGATGTTTACCACAAAAGTACCGTATCTATTCTCTGAAGGTTTGAAGGAAATCGAGTTTACTCTCCCCAGCTTTGATTCATAACATCCAAACAACTAATTTCATTTGTTTAAATGACAGTCGTCATTAATAGATTTTCAAATAATGTGTAATTGATTAACCCATGGCCATAACAGATAAATTCCTCCGTTTTATGATCGAATGACAATGGTTTATCTGATTCTATTGTTAAAATAATTTCTGTAACACCGATGGATTTCAAAAAATAAAACTTTGAAATCCGAATTTCAGAAAAAGTTCGGTTATAGAATTTAATAGCGATTTTGCTGTTATGTAACTGTGGCGTACGGCTACACCAGGTAAGCTGCCCAATAGGAAGCGCTATCCACAACAAATCGCATTCGAGAACAACTCTCTATCAACCAATCAAGAGGCGATTCTGCTCAGCAGAAATCAGACGTAGCCTATTTTAGCATCTCACACCACACGCTAAAGACACACAGTTCCCCAATAAACGTTCCGCTGCGCACGCCTCTTCTCTTCTCCATCCGGGAGTGGGACGAGCTTAAAGTGGGTGGTAAATCCATCTTGTAAAGCACTAAGTGTAGCCTATTCCGCTACATAACCACCTCAAGAGTTCCTTCGGTACACCTTTCTAACAACGTTAATTTAAATGGGTAAGGAAACTTTAAAGCAATGAGAAATTATTTTCGAGAAATCTGCATCAGTTCAACAACATCTGATAATTTTTTCCTTATCCCTTAGAACAAATAACCATTATCAGTATCAGATTTTTTAGTAAAAGAACTACATTTGTATTGAAACCAAGGAGCTTTTTATTTAGAATGTGGGTCATCAAATACTATATTGCTGATTTCACCATCCAATCCAGGGACTTTCAGCCCTTTTAAATCTAAAATAACTTCAAAACCAAACTTGCGATTATGCCATTTAACTAGTGCAAGTATAAACAGGGATTTAGAAAAAGTTTAAATTCGTATGTGAAATTTGGTTACGAATACTTTGGCAGAGATTGTTGCGAACGTCTGCACTAACCCTTGCCTGAGAAAAACAAGACAGAAGTGAGATAAAATATACTTGGGAAGATCAGGGTAACTCTCTTAGGGCTTAGTGCCTAACATATTGATCTTGTCTATTGGCGGAATGTCACAAGTCTCTAGCACACTTCCATTCTCACGCTGATATTGACATTGACTGAACTGCTGCCACGCTGCTGCCAGAAGTCACAGCTGGGCACAGTGAGTCACTGAGCTAAACATCCTGATGAAACTCTGGGCTCGCAAAGGTCCCTGGATAGGGTAACTTTTTGCCAACAGCCTGCACAAACAGTGATGTGACATGAACTCTAATGTAAAGTATGGAGGTGCTATGTTACCTAAAATAGTTCAATTAGTATGCAAGAGAGGGGACGCGTAGCAACTCCAAAGTTTATTCAAAAAAGCACCAGGCGTCATAGTAACGACTTAAACAACTGAACATATTATACAGATAATTATAGTTTAAGATAATCAGAAAATCATTAATGTAATTTTCTGGAGATTCGTGAAGCTCAGTTCGGTTTAAGCTAAGCTTGAATGAACATCAGGCTAAGTGATCCAAACATGAGTAAAGTGCACTCTTCTCTTCTTAAATGCTAGTCTTATAGGAAAATAAGTTGAAGGTATCAACCTGCTTAGCCTACTTCGATGTATCATTTACTTTCTCTTGGAATTCTTTTAAGAAAATTTAGAGTGAGTCAACTAAACTTACTGAATCTCGCAAATACCAATGTGGCGTTGCAATTCTTTCCCACTTGCAGCTCTGCTAGCGGGTGCTCTTTAAAACGGCCAATTTTGCAACATTAAACAAATAGAATAGCCACTATAAGCATATATGTCTTTTTGTAACAGTCTCCTCCTTTGTCTTAAAATACATTTTAGGAACTATGAAGAAACGTTTTTTGGTACATGAGTTCTGGCATGAATATCTCAATAATTTATGCTTTTGAAACTTTCTTAAACCACATTTTGGCCTGTAATGTATTTGTAGGCATTTTCTAAACACATCCAAACAAACATTATGTGTTTTGTACCACGTCTTTACCTAACATTCGTTTAAAAGGAAAGCGGAATCTCTGGGGTTAGGAGTGGAAGTGGGTTCTATTAGCTCCAAAAAGGCTAAAAACTTTGGACTCATATTCTGACATAAATGAAAGAACCTCGCTTAAAGCCTATCAGTCAACTCGACAGGTTTAAAATATCATCCCGTGATAGCAGCTGGAAATAAAGGCTCTCCTCTTCCTTTCTCCCTCCGGAATGGAAATATCTTAACGAGATAGGAAATTCATCCTGGAGAGAATCTAAATGTAGCCTCTCTTCTACAGAATCAATTTAACCCTTAGTGTAGTCGTATTCATTCTGAAAATATACACAAAAAAGTAGATGCAAACACTTTTACCTAAATTTCCGAATCCCAGAAATATTTGTCGATCACTAATTTGGCACAATCAGGGGTGCCGTATTTCAGCCATTAAGATTCGAGAGTGGCTGCAGCTCTAATCTGTTTGGTTGTTACCATGATTCACATGATTCTCATCCTCTTGTTCACGATGCCCTGAGGAGGAGATCAGTTCACGTGATCTCTAGAAAATGCAAAATTTAAAAAATTTCTGTAAATGTTTATTTCAGTTTCACGTGTTAGGCGGCTGGGTTTGTTATTATAACCATATGAAAGTTCACAGCACGTGGACAAACAAATAATTTTTGGACAACTTTTAATTTTTTTAATTAGGGTTAACCAGTGCTATCGAATAATCGAGGCTTTTAACTTCAGTCTACAAAACAAAAGAATTTGGATTTCAACTGATCTCCGTTATTCATACTGTGAGAATCTCAACTTCAAACATTGGGTGGTAAATAATTTAAGATTTAGAGAGCGTATCCATTTTAGGTAAAGAGTTAGATAATTCAGTTAGTTAGAAAGTTTGTGTCCTCACTTTGTGCAAATTAAAAGCAACTGGTGTAGTTTTTTGGCTTTTTCATGCAGACTAACCGAGGTTGAGGTCAGGTTTGTTGGAGGAATGTCTTTTTGCTAAATGAACAATTTCACGTTTTCAAATAGTTCTTATAAGTGCTACGAGGGTTTTCGTCTAATCTTGGCAACAAGATTTATTGTGAATCAGGTGGTATCCCTGAAAAATGTTAACATAGAAATTAATTTAAGAATTAATTTCACGTGAATAAAAAGGGAAAATTTTAATTTGTACAGGCAATCATGACGTATATTGATATGTATTAATTTTGAAAACGGGTCCAAAAAAGGAAAACTAGTCCATCAAACAAAAAAGATATTATTTTCAGGAATAGTATTACTTCTACTACACAAATTACTATGCAGACGTTTCTATTCAAGAATACCATTTGGTCCTTTAACAATGCAGCAATCCAACCGTAGAACCTTAAAAATGTGGTTTCCTTAAAAAAGTTATGGCCTCCGATACTGTAACAGGTAATTTTTTGACCAAACATTGTGCTAAATTTAGCCTTGTGAATTGGTTCAATTGTTGTAGTTGAACATCCCCTGGATTTCTATGGAAAACCTCGCTGCATCCAGTATGTGAGAAGAATGGCCACTTTCTTTTGGCTCGAACAATATTGCTGAGATTATTAAAGACCAAGGCTTCCACAACTGGTGATTTCTACTTACCATTACCCATCCACAAGGTGGGATGATAATGTTGATTAAACATAATTCAGAGCGCCAGTATCCAGAATAAGCCCATCTAAACAGCACACTGAGTAGAATTCCTCGCCACCAAGGCGTATAAATACTGGCATGCACACTCTAGATAATGGTGTGGCACACGTTTACCCAATTCCGCCCACGCTGCACTTACGCTGAATCTGACCTATGTTGGTAGAGAAAGTCAGATGCATAGGAGAGAGATTACCAGTCTAGTAAGTTAGCTCCCAAAGCCTCTATTCTTCTGGGGTTAAATAATCTAATTACTGGCGCCATTACATGAAGACGTGAAACGACCAACAGAATTATGAGATGACTGGTTGACGCAGTCTGGATAAAGCATGTACATTCAGCGTTGAGGTGGTGGTGATAGGGGCTACCGTTTTCTCTCAAAAGTGGTCTGACGCTTACTGCATTCGCCACTGATCCTCTTCTCTCCCCCTAGTTATATTTTTGATTTATGATGTAGATAAAACAACAAAAAGTGGATTTTGCCACGGTATCAACCAGGCCACAGAGTTTGGGGTGAATACCTACCCTTGGTAAGGGAATACTAATTCGAGATATTATTCTAAGAAGAATTTCTTACACAACATGTAAATTATAGCTAGAAAATCCAAATGTTTTTCTTTAGTTGTTAGTTTGAATTAGCATTTGTGGTTATATAGAGGTCAGTAAACAGTTTTCCCTTAAAATGGATCATCCTTTTAGATCTAATGCAAAAACCAAATTGAATTTTCAGTAATCTTGCAACTATGCTATTTTCATCCAATTAAAAGCTGTGTGCTTTTGGGAATTTTTTATGAAACTATTCATTCCACACCGCGATCTCCAAAATCTGGGTCGACATTTTCAGTGAGCCAATTTAAACATTATTTATGATCAGGGAGTGAATATTATAATTTAAAACGAAAACCTGGATTAGATGTTCAAAATTAATTACTATTGTGTATTTATGTACTAACTATAAAGGCATAATTAAATAGAGAGACAGAAGGATTAAGGAAACATGTGGAACAGGTTAGACTATTTTAGGTCGCACGAGTTGAATTCAACCGGTGATGACACCGAATACGGTTTCGCCAATTGTAAAAGAGTGGGAGATTTTCGAGTTTCGGCAACTGCTTAGTGTGATATTGAAGCTACGTTTGCCATCTCCGAGTCACATGAGTTCCGTAATTTCACATGCAATTAAGCACGGGATCTGTAAATCTAACTCATGGTAAATTATTCATAAAAGTTAAAGGAACTATATTCCAAATCTAGCAACTTTTTGGGCAACTTCCAACCACAAGTTCTGGGAAATTCAGGGTTCTTTGAGAGAAATCCTTTTGGTTTCCTTCATGAAGCCACCATCAAATGGAACATTTTCCTCCCTTATTGTATTTGTGAAAGAAAATTAGTGACCAATACGTTAATTCAGCCGATTGCAACATCTAAATTTGAGGTAAGTTGGGTGTGATGAACTTCTATCTTCAGAGTATTTACTTATTAAAGGAAATCCCATTAATTCTTTCCCATTTTGTATGATTTCTGGAGTTTAACTTCTGGATAAGATTTGCAATTGATTTTTGTTTAAATAAGCTGTGTCCGTCTTTCTGCTCTGCATTCCATGGATTCCTCTGCATTCTACTACAGCCTTTTTAGAGTTCGTGAATAATCCCTAATATAAATCATGAATAATATCAGAATAATTAGTTTCAATAACTTTAATATCTGACGCAATGATCAAAATTATGCGTAATTTATCACTTAGAGCCATAACATCACTTCCAACTACGAAACTAAGTAGATAAATATTAGAGGATTGAAACACTAAAGGTTCCATGAGCGTTTAAAAGTTCAGTGCAGAATATCAGATAATGCTGTTTATTTCATGCTGTGAAATTCGATAGCTGAACGAATCACGAGAGCCTTCACAGAACCTTTGCATTAAAAGTAGTTAAAAACATATTTTTGAAGCTAATAGTTGCGTGCTATTGTTGTGTTCCATTGCATTATGGCTGTCAACAGTTAATGGCTAGGGTTTGTGCAATAGAAAAAGTGCAAATTAATACTCTATTAACATTAGTGATGAATATTTACCGGTCAATGTCGACGCTCTCGAGTAGACGTTAAAGGCCCATTCCTACCTTTCTGGGTTAACGTAAAATTCCACATAACTCGTAAAAAGCTTTTGTTGAATTTAAAAGATTCTTAAAGCTGGTCTGTGTATGCGTTACAATGTGTATTTATCAGGTCTTAGCAAAAGGTCTGTCCGAATTTTGACTTAAATTGAACGAAATTTGAAGAGTAGTTCATAATGTATAATGGACTTAGGCATTTTTTGAATGTTTTGATGCATGTAAATTGGTCAAATTGTACTTTTACAGAACCATAAAATTAAAATAAGCTTTACTAAAACCTTCGAGGTACATCATGCTTTATGAGTTCACGAGAAGAAGGAAAAATCAACAGCCGATGAAGCTGCTAAAAAAATAAACCAATTTTCAGGAGGTGAAAAAGAAAGAACTTACATAAAATGGCTTGTAAAATTTACAAGTGGAGATTTCCCTCTCAAAGGAGATGAAGATCAAACTGAAAGACGTCAAGTTGAGTTTGATGATAAACAGCTTTTTTAGGAAGCTTAACCTGCTTTATCAATTGAGTTGGAATCATACAATTCTTCTTCGTCATCTTCAAAAAGTTTCCTGGAAAAGTCCCTAACTTTTAAAATGGGTGCCTCACGAGTGTGCATCGGAAACAACCTCAAATCTCGAGTTGTCATCTGCAACTCTTTTCTCGCCAACTTGTTTCACCTTTTTTGATAGACGGCTCGTGGCTAGAGACTAGCGGAAAATGGATCACGTTTTATCAAAATGTTAATCGCCGTAGACAGCGACGGCTTCGTAAAGTGAAAGGACCACAGCCACATCCGAGGACGGAATCCTCTTAGGAACGAGATTCTTCTCTCGATCTGGTGAGATCCCCAGGCAATAACCCACTTTGAATTGTTACACCTAATGCCTCAAGAGTTAATGCTAAAATTTACTGTCAGTAATTAAGACGGCGTTTGAACCAAGTTTTGAGATAAAAAGACATACTCTTGTTGGGAAGAAATTCCACAGCCACCTTATTCTCCCGACTTTGTGTACTTTTCACACTACCATTTGTTTGGTAGCTTACAAAATCATTTGGAAGGAACGGCTTTTGCAACGCCATATGAAGAGGTTGTAACTGACATTTGTGAGTTCTTCGAATAATTACAACTAAAAGAAATCTCTTTTAATTGTATAAATGAGCTTGTTAGCAGATAGAAGTGAGTCATAAATAATGAGGTAAAGTAGACTCATGATTGAATCTTCAATTGAATATAGCATGTGTTCGCTTTTTTATTCAAAATTCGTACAGAGCTTATCCTATGACCTGATAGATTGTAAAAATCGTTAAGTATTCACCTTGCTCAAAAGTCAAATATACTCTATTGACATAGGAGAAATTAGCAAAATCTACTGTTGCTGCTGTCAGTTTCCCTGTTGAAAGAAACATTTGTCGCAATGAAAACATGTCTCTGTGAAATTCTTGTAGAGCTAACTGTCCTCTCTATTACACCGCAGAGCACCTGGCTCATCCAATTGTGTTCTTTTAGATGGCTTGGTAGCTGCGAGGTAGCACAAGTACTCAATAATTTCCTGGACTGCTCCCAAAATCAATTATTAAGCAAACTAGGTCCACCACTAATTGTGTCTCCAACTTCGTCCAAGAGGTTGTCTTAAGTGCTTTCACGTAGCTCTGTTCTGTGTACTCACCATAATAGTGGCTTTGCAGCTTGCTCATATTTTTCTACTTTAGTCCAGCTTTATTATCAAAAGAGGATATGAAAACTCTACTGCCATGTGCTATCTTTCCATGCTTTATTGAATAGACCTGATTGACCTCACGCGAAATGCCTAATCTGGGATGACCTCACCGCACCTGTTCCAGGCTTATCAATCGATAATTCCACACCCCAATAACCACTGGCAATTTGCTACCGTCGAATCGGTTCCGCCTCAAGAAATTTAAAATTAAAGACTCTGAAGTTGTTATTAGATTCATCTGGTAGTCCTGTTGCCTGGTAGTCCCCGTTGCAATACTCCAGTTCACACAGTAAACATGTTGCCATGATACACGCTATTCATTTATGCATTTCAGGAGGGCTACCGTCGCCATCCATACTACGTAAATGATTGAGATTGTTTTTAGCTTTTAAAGGAAGCCCGGAAGGCGTAAACGCCTCCAGCACATCTGTTAAGGCAAGCCTAGATACTACCTTCCAGTGTTCTCATCCTAATGAATAGCCGCAGGGATCTTGATGGAATCTGAATGTTTTCTTTGTGAATCACTTGCAAATAAAGCCTGGAAACTTATAGAAATCGGATGCCACAAAATATCCTTTCAGAAACGCTGCCCCAGAATTATCTGACTCTCAGTGTCCTCTTGAAGTCATTAACTTATAACTGTCATTTACTAAATGGAGGACTTGCTTTACCTCCCTTGGCTTCTTGTAGTATGGGTTGAGTGATCCATCGCTGCTTTTTGAAGTAACCATATTTTTTTCAGGCTAGAGAAGTCCCTCAGTTGTGATTCCTTCTACACATTCTATCATTTCAGTAAACTGATAAGTTTGGAAAACCTAGCGTCTTGTCTCTTTAAATAGTGAAGAAAATGATAGCTCAATGCTGCAACTGTGGTTCAGCATAGCGCACACTATCTGCGAATCGCAATAGTGTGATGCACGAATATGAAAGTAAAAGGAACTATTTTGTTTAAATAAGAACGAATAAGCAGTAACCTTTTTTCAAGCAAAGCCACATAATAACTGAAATTATTTCATTTGCAGACTCTGTAATATGCAGCAAATAATCTTATTAGGCCATATTGTGTCAGTTAACAGCCCCTAGTATTGTTGTCCTTGTACTACAATTAATGGCTCGGTCACTGTAAAGGAATCGATTGGCGAATCCAGTGCCTCACTAGCTTGCGTTTTCGGAACCAATATTAGAACTCCGATTTAATGGGCCTCAAACTACTGGAAAATCCATGAAAAGTAAAGTGAGGACGACCCTCAAGAGTGGACTTGTAAATCATATCTAAATTTTAATATGTTCCAGATGGGACCTACTTAGGGGTTAGCACACGGGATGAATGCACTCCAGTGGTCTCTTTGAATTCCATTCAGAATTAAACGCCTGTGCATTTTACAACATTAGTTTTTTGGTAGTTCTTTCCTCGTGTAAATTGCCCTTTTCCTGGACTTTCTATTTTGATGGACGAATCAGTTACTACAGTTTAGGTTAGCAGTTATCATTATAAAAATTGCAATTTTGTAATCTTGGTAACTGCTGCTTATTAACTTATCTGGCTAGTTGACGAAGATGTAGCAGAGCTAAGCAGTAGCTGCGTACCTCTCCTATACCCAACAAAGGTTAAATGCATACCACATACCTGGTCGCCCAGCTAGTTTCCTTTAACTGCGCCGATCGACAGAGCGACCAGATTCTCCTTTTTTATCGAATTCCTGCTCCGGACTGATGTCCGAGGCAGGGATAAAATTTCACTTGCTTTGGAGGAGGTGAATGTCCTCGTTTTGACCTGCAATTGCGTGCTTGTTGATTCAGGGCAACTGCGCAGGTCAATGACACGTGTCCACTTTCTCTTCTTTCGATACGAAAGTCACCATGACACCCTTAGTTAGCCAGTACTGTCTTGTTTATCTTATTCGGACCAGCTTATGCTGGCTGCAAATGACTCGAAGCAACATCGCTCTAGAGTTCCGCTATTTTATCTTATTAGTAAATGTACAACAAATGAGGCAGGCTTAATAAAAGTACCCAAAGTGACTAAACATCTGATTCGAAAATACATGTAATAACATACACAATAAAGTTGTTGTGATACAGATACTTCCATTGTACAGCTAAGAATTAACAGTTCATTTTTCGAAATTTCATGAATCTAGTCACCAATATATTAAAATTGCTCGTACAGCTTCGGGACTTGGGCCAAATGCGAAGAACTTTTGAATAATCAATTATTTCTGTATTGCAAATAACTTAATTGCTGGAATTCTTAGATTTTTGTTACATATTTGAAGACAATAACTAAGGCCGTTAACATTGCGTTATGCCTTTCTGCAACATAATGAAAGCTCTCAGCTTTTTTGCAAGTCTGGAGTTTTTATCTACGTTAGTCTTTCAAAAAATCCATTTCAATTTTTAAACCGTTAGCGGTCAACTTTTCAAGTGTAGTCAAGATTTACAAATCGATAACTACCTAGTTCATCAAGCAATATTGGTGTTTTTACTTTTGCCTCGTTTCACCATTTCTTGACTGGGTTTCCCAAGGAACTACGTGCTTTTACCGAGTAATTTACTGATTCCAATACTAATCAGGATTGCCCATTGCCGAGCTAGACCCAACAAATTTGTAGGCAGCTGTCGATGTTCTTCATTCACCCTCTATTTCTTTAACCTCCCACTCAAAAGTTCAGGCTTACATGTCATGTTCGACAGTGGCTTAAGAAGAGGTTGTTAACTTGGCTCTTTTTCCTTAAAAGCATATTTTTGTAACAACTTAAACACAGCTTTGTCGTGGCTGCAGCTCCGTACATGACGGTCACCTGACTAACTGTGTTCCCATGGCAAATCACAGAGACATCCTAGGCGAAGCATTGCTTAAGCTGGGCCTTTCACATCTGTGTGAGGCAAAGTAGATTTTTTGATCTATCGAAAGTGTTCAAGAACTATATCGCTAAAAATGACTGTATTACCACTGAAGATTGCACTTAGAATTAGCGATTAGTGCATGTGAATTTTTAAAAATGCATTTTTCTACCTGTACTCATAAATCTAAGTTTTTGGTGTCCTTAAAATATTGCCTTCTCAAAAGCCCCCTTTTCAGATTAGCCATGGCTTTTATCCCCTTTGGGTGACCTGAAGTCTTCGTTAAACCGTCTAGTGAAGAGGCCAATAAGCTAGAATAAGCTTTCTTTGCAGCTAAACTTTCAACGGTAACTGCCTCAAAGGAAATCCATCTCATTGCTTAGTGGCTGAATTTTCATTTCATACTCTGACTCCTGCCACGAATCAACATTCATCTTTCCAGAAATACTAATTTTCGGTCCTCCTACGTCAAAAGCCTTAAGCTCCAATCATCACGACTTCCAAGAGACTTTACTTCTACTCTCTGAAAAACCGGAAAGGCTTTTTTCAAACGCGTTGCATTTTAGGCTTCCGCCCTTGTATTTTCCAACACAATAAGCTACTTTCGTGTGATAATCTCGTTATCGCCTTAAAGAGCGCTTTTCTATCGAAGATTAATGAATAACACCATTGCAATCTAAGGACCTAATTCAAGACCTTATTTCAAGCTCCTCCGGCTTGATAAATGACTTCCCTCTCTTGTCCTTGTCCAGACATGCGAGTCGTGTTTTCGTATAAACAAATTATCTTGACTGTAGTAATGGTATTTATTTTCCTTATGCAACATAAGTGGTGTTTACATCCCCAATTACTCCCCGACGAAATGACCACTGGTTTATTTTGTCAAAAACAGTTCTCATCATGACTATAGCGAGATCGTTAATGTTGCAATACGGCGTGATATCCAGTCTGACAGAGAGGGCTCTTGACCCTCCCAAAAAGCCTACTCCTCACGACAGTCTTCTTTTTAGTTGGCCAACTGAATATTATTATTTAACTAACTGAAAACACTGTTGTATTCCTAAATCGCAGAATTACTACGACATACGGCTGTACTAATGGTATCGATAGGTAGAGATTTTAAAAACCTGATAACAATCATCTGTGAGTTCATGCCTAGTGCGCAAAGGGTAAAAGAGGCTTAGCATTTTTCAGTACATATATCCAATCAGACTCGCGCCCTTGAAAGTCGCTTCGCAATTGGTGGCTGTGTGAAGGAAGAGGCTAATTGTCCTGGTAGTGCATACGTGATGTGCACTTTTGCCTGACCCAATAACAAATCGATATTTTTGTTTCCTTTCTAGGGTGGGCCTACGATGATTAGGGAATAAACTGTTGCATACTTGTAGCTAGGTTGACTTATCATCAATTTTGAGGATTTTGATTTCCACTTATAGACAGGTCATGTACACCTAATGCCTATAAAATTTTCTCTCATAAACAAAAACAAGATTACAGGGTTTATTATCATTTGGTTACTGCTTAAATCGACCCATTCCCAACAGTGTGGGCAATGACATTAGTTGCACTAGTCAAATAATTTTGGTTTATGCTTTTTGCAACGTGTACCATCAAGCGTTTTATGGGTTCAACTTTTCGAAACAGGAAATTCCCTGAATCGTAGTTTAAGTACGTGTGATAGAACGAAACCTAAATCCTATCAATATGTCATAACTGGCGTTTTGAGATCGAAAATGATTTCAATTCTAAAAGTGTGTCCACGTGTGCTCTATCTGATTCTTTGTTGTTGAATTCAGCACCAAAACACTCGTTGGGTGATTGAAAAATAGTTTCATAATATTTTAAGCTTAGTATGTTCTCTAATGGACTGATTAAATGTGTAATAGCAAATTTAGGGAAGACTTTTCAACCAAATGTTTGAATATTGTACATCAGCAGCTATAGAGATTGTTCTCCTTTATTTTCCGATCTGTATACTGTAGGTAGGAATGAGGATTATCTTTTTCGCACAGTTGCCAAGATGCGGCAACGATAACGTTTTAGATATTGTGCCCCTGAAATACCTTTCAACCAGCAAACATCTTCCGCTAGCAGAGTAAATGACTGGTTCTGACATCCTTGATGCTGGAAATTACTCCTTAAGTGTCCACGTGGTGTTATTTCTTCAAGAATTCATCGAAGAATTTGTAAAACACTATCCGATATTTTGTAGGTTATTTTTGCTTATAAAGTTCAAAATTTAACGTGGTAAATATTTACTTCGTAAGTGTTACTCGCTCCCGCAACCATGCGGCAGTATTTCAACGAAAATCGCCCCATCTGTTCGGAGTAGAGGTTTTTGATTTCACAGATTCTGAAATTTGTTTAAATTCGAGAGAATGCCCAGCTCTTCCATTTCAGAAAAGCAGAATACACATCTTTACCAACAAGATTTTAAAATGAAGTTGTATTTTAAACCCAAATTCGTGCCTTTAGAGAAGAATGCCGCAGGTTAAAATATTTTCCAAATTGTGGTGTTTAATAATTTTATGTAATCCATTTTTAAAGTGCATAGTTGTCATGAAGAGGTTTCATGATGAAATTTTTATTGCACAATTTGTCGAGAATTGAAGCTTTAATAATAATTATTATAATTATAATAATAATAATTATTATTATTATTATTTGAGTCATAGTTTCCCTTACAAAAACAAACCTTATAAGTACAGCTGTTTATAAAATAATGCAGCCACTATGAATTCGTTTGTTAGGTTAATGAAACATTAAGTGTTTATTTCTTCAGAATTCAGTTCAATCGATATCAAAGTTACAAACCTTTCGATAAGCCTACGATTGCTTCTATCATAAAACACAATCAACATTTGCAAGATACTTGGGATTTTCTAGGGCTTAGAGGCATATTTTTGAAGAGAATCCTGTCTCAAATGTTTGTTTACATTGACGCTAAAACTAACCTCCTTTCCAAATAGCTTCTGCTTTGACGGATACATTCACCTACTTTCGAAAACACTAAGTACAAGACAAATATCTTCGGTAGTTGACAAAGAGAAAATTCATGAAAATATGATAAAGTACCATCGTTTAAGTATATGTTATTTGAAATCACATAGCCATAAGGTAATTTGAGCTAGGTTATCAACTCCAAAGCGCTAATGTTGCCTTCGAGTTGTGAAGCCCATTGGAAATATATACCAATTAAGTCTTGCATGGATGAAGAATTGATTTTTCCCTTTCGGAGTGTCAGATTTCAAATTAATGCTACTGATAACGGCGATTATTGCAACAAGAAGGTAATTTGCATAATTGGCCTATCGAGTGTTTTTAGTTTAACTTCCTACTGGTTTATCATAAGACTAATGGAATTACTGTTAAAAACCAGGCTAGTGACTCAGTTGCATTGTGCTATCCAAATTTCATCAAGAATTTTAATTTAAAGCTTGAACTCGCTTAGTAAAAGATGCTTAAGCATGACCTTTTGAAACTTTTCTTCATGTTGATTTGAAAACATTATAAGGACTAAAGTAGGTAACTACTTTACCTTGTGTTTATTAACCTAAATGTGAAGCTTAATAAGGACTTGCAGCACAAGGCTAACTTTTACGATGTAGTTGCGTCAGGTACGATTTGCTTCTCGTCCTTGATTAAATGATTGATAAAGTTGTCAGTACTGAAAAACCACTAGGCTCCGTGGTTTTTAGTGTAGTTGGAATGCCTTATACAAAAGCAAAAAGTGGTTTAAGTTGGGGAAACCAACACGAGGCATGATGGTTCTCAAGGCGGGCTTTAAATAGGTTTTAAATCATTTCTGCGATTTGTAGTCTTGCGATAACAGGGCAAGGAGTGAATCGTTCACCTGGAATGCAATTCACAAATTCCAAGGCACTCCATTACAAACTACATGTAAGACAGGTTGCAGATCCCCTAGAGGCAACTATTTGCAAATCTGACGTGCTAATTAGTATCCCCATAGAAATTTAATTTTAGCCGAAAGTGCGTAGATAACATCCACCAAAAAGGTAACAATTCCAGCTTTGTTAGCGAAACCCCCTGCCCCATTAAAATAAAACTCAAGTTTATTGTGCGTATTTATTTTTTTTGTATTTCAAAATATATTTATACCTGACACATTTAACGTACACACGAAGAGAAGGAAGAGAAGGATAAAGAGCTAGCATACGCATAGAGATTGACCAAAGAAGATTAAGGGGAGGGGGTGGCTACAATAGATATCGACCGTAACTAACAGCAACAGTGCAAGGCTAACTCAAAGCACACAAACACACACTCAATGACGGATAAATGTCCCTAGTGAAATTGGAGGTGGCGAACTGACGAGTGAGAGAGAGATTTCGCGGTTATCCTCCTTGCATCTAGGCCACGCGCACCTTCACACGCTGGTGAGAGTGCCCGATTCTGCCGCCGCCGAAAGACCACTTGGTGTGCTTGCGGTCCAGCGGGGCTCTAGCAGACGGCAAAGCCCCGCCATAGCGGCGGACCGAGCGCTGGGGAGGCTGGCCACGGGCCGACAGCATCACGGAACGGTGCGCAATAGCCGCGGGGGCCGCAGCGATGGCGGAGGAGGCGGCGGGAGCAAGCGCCAGGCGCGCCGAAACGACGGAGGCGGCTCGCGGAGGCGCGGGAGGGACGTGGACGGAGCCGTCGCCGCTCCTGCGGACCACCGCAGCGCGACCGCGTCGTCTGGCGCCGCGCTGCCGTCGGGGAAGACGTTGTCTGGCAGTCGCGCCGGACCGCGGCTGCAGAACAGGCGGTGAAGGCGCTGGGTCAGTGGTGGGGGAGTGGTCGGTTAAGGCGGTGGTTGGGTCTTCGCTATCAACGTCGGTCTCTGCCCCGTCCGACTCGTTGATGTTCATCACGGACCAGTCAGAGGCTGTGGAAGAGTAGCAATAACCGTAGAGAAATGCAGTCTCTAATGAATTTATGGTCAACCAGACCTTGTGACGTGAAACAGCGCACCTTGTTTATAAACAGCAACGCAATTCCCGTAGGTGTGCCTAAGACAAACTTCAAAGTCAGGATAAAAATGTAAGTGTGCAAATAGACATGTTTTTAAATGATGAGTTCCCAAGTCGATATTCGATAATATGAGTTCCAAAACGAAACTGAACGGCTACCGTATCTGATCTGAAAAAAATCATCATTTATTGTCATATCGGTTGGCAAAAAGGTGTAAATAATGATGAAACAGAGTAACAATAAAATATTCCGTGACATCATGATTTAAACCATTCCGATGGCGATAACACCCCTTCCCTTTAAATGCGCTCAAGCAATCCATTCATCAATGTGAGTATACTTATCAATAAAGAACAGTAAATCGTAGTAGTCAACTTTTAAACTTTGTAAAGTGAATGAAAAATCGATTTGTTATTCGGGAATCACAAACAGCACCTTCTACATGAATTACAGTATTGAATAAAGGCAAAAAGCAAAAAAATGAGCAGCCTCTTAATAATCGAATTTATAAATTAATCAAAATTGACAGAGTTATCATCGAATTCATAGGAATATTTCTTTTAAGACAGTAATAAGTGGTACTGTAACTTAGGAATAATCAATCGCACTTACAATCATTAAGCACTAAGAATGAAGTTAATGAGATGAAATACGACTCAGCTCAATATAAAAGCAGAAAACGATAAATTTCAACGACTTATAAAACAGTTGAAGTTTCCCTGGTGCTTCAGGCACTTTATGGCAATAAAATCGATTGATAGATCCCCTATGCGAAACTACACATGAACTCGTGAGGACTAATGGAGATTTGCATCAGAAGAAAATATTTGAAAACTTCATACGAGACAATTCAAAACACCCATGGGGAACATTTCGAAAATTCTCAGCCCTTATATTCAGCAAGTGCATTGGTGAAACGAGAGAAGTACAAAACTTTTTCAAAAGAGATTTTAATAGATTTTCGCGATAATTTTCTTTTAATAAACTTACAAATGCTTGAGGCATCATCAGCTTCAACAATTTCTCCATCACTGTGAACGAGCTGCCATGAATCCATGATTAAATCTAGGATAACAGAAACCCAGCGAGTAGATCGGTCAAATCAGATAAACAGCCTGTAAGTAAAGTGTATTAAAGTGGGTTTAATAAGTTTCACCTGTGGTACTTGCTCGCTACAACCATTATATGTAGATTCTTGGTCACCAAATGCAAAGTACAGTGGACCACCAAATTATTTCCAACTTAAAACAAACAAAAGCTCACGCAATGCAATGAGTTTTAGTCAAGAACACGATAACGCATCACTTCAGGTCATGGATTTGAGAATTTCAACAACAACTACTACTAATTATATGCAACCCTATAAATGGTTGTAGGGAGTAGAAAGAGACCGTTCCTAATGTTTTCTTATATGTAATAAGACGCCTAAATATGTACTAAAATGTGCATACTCACATCTGGTTTCCAAAAAGGAAGTAGATTAGGTTAAAAATTCGATAGATTCGAAAGAACCACTATTTAATGAACAGCGAAACGTCCTTGAATCAGCTGAGATTCAAGAAACTGGGTTGGGCAAGTTTGCGAAACAAAGAGCAGGTAAACATGATTGGTAAGTTAAAACAACTCGTTATATTTTCCCAAAAAAAGCAAAAAATAAAAAGCACATTTTGCATGCAGAGTAAAAAGTTTTTTGAAAAAAATTTGTTATTACTGTTCCGGTATTGTCAAATTCATTTAATATATAATCGACTCGAGTTTGTATGCTTTAATATGAGCGTTTTTGAAGAAATCAGATAGGAATGACTAGATAGGATTTAAAGTTATTAAGGTTAAAATAATCTGCATATAATATAATATTAAATTGAAACAATAGGCTTTTGTCAAGAAAGAGTGCAAAATTAAAAAAATTGACTCATTTTCCATCTTTCCGTTAGAAAAATTATTTCTTCTCGTTCAGTCAACTCCTGAGGTCTCTAAAGGTGACATCATCTAAAAACCTTTTACTGAAAAGCTTATTTAACTCCGATGTTTCCCCATCATACTTTATAATTTATTTTATTCTTAGGCCTCATTTTAGTTCTTCATTCCTAATCTTGGCAGCATTGTACTTTTTACATTCTGTGCATTGGACTACATGGCAGTACCCAAATTCGCCATAGGTCCCAATTACAGCTCAATAAACCTTGGTTGCTATACACTTCAGTTGAAATTTAAACGAATTTGGGTGATGATTCCTACCTTGAAGCATTCACGATGAACACTCTTATGTTTCTTAAACATGAAAAAAAATCGAGATCGTGCAACTAGACTAAGACCTGTATAGCAATATAGCATTTTCAGAAGAGATATTTTAATGTTTGGTAGCCATTCAGTGAATTATCGTGAATGCGATCCAGTTACAGATACACCATATGCTCTCTCTCTCCCTCTCTTTTTTCGTAGTACAAAACCGAAAAAGCAGTTTGCTGTTAGCGGACGTCTGGCTTCTTGGCATTTCATGTCGGCTCGCACTATTCGGCACCGGCCCACCTTGGTTTATGGCTATCCAATGTCCTTATTGACTCACACAGAGTGCTTCATACAATAAGAACACGCTTTTACCTTTCCCAAATACTCTAAGGGCAAGACAGTCACAAAAAGTTATCTTTAAAAGTTTGAGCTCATTCTTCACTCATGGTGGCGATGAAGAAGTAGAGAATAGGTGGTGTGGCGGCCCGACGCCAGCTAGGTCGTCTAGAAAACCTAATCAATATCATGTTCTCAGGCTCACACAAAGCCTGCCAAAATCTAGCCACCGGACTCCCCGACGCCAATCGAAGTGTGAGTCACGACCCCTTGTACCTATATCACAAAGCCGCTTGAGTGCATGATTCAGAACGAACACGGGTTTCCAATAAATGTTCTGTTGCTCACGTCTTCTCTTCTCCCTCCGGGAGTGGAACCATCTTAAGAGGGTAGTAAATCCATCTTATAGAGAACCTAAGTGTAGCCTATCCGCTGCAGTGGTTACTGGAACTCCTAACCTGATTCATCCTAGAAAATGGTAAATTTTATCATGGTGATTTTCACAGACGGCCTGTAAAAAAGGGAGGCGATAAAGGACTTCTAACTAGGATTAGAAGTTAGGAACATTACAGACTATTTCACTATGCTTGGACTTGAGTTGGATTCAGGTACCTAAATGGAATTACTGGTCATTTAATTATTCTCGGGATGATAAGGCAGGTATCCCTTAATCGGTTATCTGTTTAACCTTCACTGGACTCCCCAGATCTTCATCCACTCATGGACTTTTATGCATGGTCGGACACTGCTGAGAAAGGCACTAAGCACCGCCGTGATGCCAGTGCTACAAATGTTCAGTTAACTGACGTCAGGCTAAAGAAAGCTTCAGAGGAGACCCTTCATCCGGAGGAAGAGCAAAATCAGAGTGCTCCGATTTGAGGTTGATATAATTTCTTTGCCTCCTGATTTCCTTCAAAATCTATCCACTAATGATGATAATATCAAATTTTATGGTCAATTCTATGTATGTAACGGTAAATACTGACAGTACTGGTTAACTACATCCCTTATATTCCTCAAGGATCTTTTATGAGTTGAAAATAACCATCTATTAGAAAAATCAAAGTTTTTACTCTTTCCTGTAACTTCTCAAGATTTAATCATTGTTTAAAACCTGAAGACAACCCTAGCCTTATTTAGCTTGTCAGTATTTCTTTTAGTCTGTAATCTTTTACCTAATTTGCCACCAAATTTCAAGGACTATGCCTGGGTACTAACTCATCCAATCACCCTTCATAACAGTATAAACCAAAGTAGTGCACTCTGCACACCTGCAAAAACAAGCTTAGTTGTATGTGGGAACCCATGGAAAAGGGCAGCACTAGTGCTCCATCTTCTCTGCGCAATGCTTCTCCACCAGTAAAAAGGAATGGGATTGAGAAGAATCAGGAGAAAATCAGACAGAAGACTCCTTCGCGGCCCATCGGACGGCGCTGTAGCTCCTTGGTGGATCTGAAAGATATTCAGGCGGTTGAGAAAGAAATGAGTGGGGCACGGCGGGTGTCCAAGTCCTTCTCCGGATTCGACCAGGTCGACGGTGTATCAGGTGACTTCAGCTGTGTTCCGGACTTTATCCGACTTCATGGGGACGGAACGCCTTCCAGCCGCAGCACTAGCACCAGTACCACCAGCAGTGAGCAATCTTTCAAATACAAATATTAAATTTATCCATCTGAAATTTGTTCATAAAAAGTACCTTTTTCCCTGAGCAAAGGCGATCGAGGATGTGGTGAATGTCGATTATTCATTATTCCGATTGAAAGAAATTAAATACCCTATAGATTTTGATTTGAAAATTATTGTTAAGATTTATCGACAGAAAAGTGAGCATTGACTCAGTTGGGTTAAACAAAAGTCGTAGTGGCTCGACAAGAATCGTTTCATCCTGCACACATGGGACCAGGTCATTGGGCGTGCCTTACATATCTCATTTTGTAATCGATTTAGTTATTACCCTAGTGGATTACAGTCCAACATGCCATTAAACTTGGGTAGTATCCTAGGCCTTTAGCTTTCGTAGCTGTTACAAAGTCCATTCTTTTTGATAATTTAATTTTAATGGGTACGCACCTTTTCTATCTTTTCAAAGAAAACGTTTCTGCAACAAGTATTTTACCAAATTTTTCAGTTTAAGCCTTTCAAATAAGTTTGAATTTGAGGCAGGTAAAGCGCGTTAAGAAGAGGGTTGATGGACAGATATGGGCGCGAAATCGACAACTCAGGATGGGTAACTTAGAGAGGATTCATAATTTCTAGTCTTTAGCCTCCACGAAAAAGCGAGAAGGATTTGGGCTTTGTTATATGAATAAGGCCACTCCCAAAAATCATATCATGAAGATAATATATATATATATATTATTGCCTAAGGTATTCATGGGCGCTTACCCGTGAGTGAAGGTCATCCATGGGCAACAGGTATAGGCTGTTTTTGCCCCGTGTAACCAAAACTCTACACTATGGTTAGATGAGCCGGGCATCATGCTTCGTATAACTGCTACAGTTATCAGCACTAGCATAAGGCAATTTTAGTAGCGAAAGGTTAAAATTAATGTCACCCTAACGATGTCGCCTGAGATGAGCCTAATTGGCTGAAAGAATTAAATGATTGGATGTCCAAGCAGACTTTGCTGTTATACCTTCGGTGGTTAGTAGTTTACTGGTCACCTCCTCACAGTATTTAGAGATAATAAAGCAAAAGTCTTGAAAATTTCTTGAATAAATGCATAGCATATAGAATTGGAATTACTAAAGTTGCATGTGTTGCGTATATTCCATCCTGTGGGTTCGTCCTTATTACTAAAGTGCAGCTGGGGGAGGTAAGGTCAAAATAATTTCATGTGGACTTTAAGCTCCAAAGGTAATTAAAGTTCACTAATCCCAAAATAGGTGGTTTTATATAATTTTTGTGGTTTGGCTAAGACCCAACCCTCATCACTGGCTAGTGCATACTCAGCGTCACGGAGCCATGCAGAAGCGACAAACTGGATACCGGACAGCTCCCCAAAGCGAGCCAAACCAAGTGACTCAACTACCCTGTGGCCCAATCAGAGTTCTGAGTAGAGTCCTTAGTCCTCATACCGCACTTCACCGAATGCTTTTGTTCCCCTCTAAATCACCATGCAGGATATGCGACCATTAATCTCAAATCGTATTGCCCAGCTGTTGATCAATGAACTTGCCGTTCATTTGCTCACATCAGCACACTGCAGGTAGACGCCCTAATGCGCACATCTACTCTTCGCGACTCCTCATTTTACCTTGAAGTGAACTTTAGTGTAGTCATCCGCTGCGTAAACACTAATAAAGTAAACATCATCATCGCTGCGACGTGATTATCAACACTGGACAAAATATTTTGACGACATAGACATCGAGTTACATGTTCGCAACAATGGAACTAAAAGTAAACGTATATTACCAATTTCGCGTCATTGAGCATTATCAAATAATGAATTCAGTTGTTTTGTGAGAAATATGAGAGTCTTGTTTGAAAATTAAAAGTAGTTGTTCACTAAATAGACTGGGAAATAGCACTATTAAAAAATAAGCGCCGCCAGAAATAGTGTCTATTACTGCCTCAATCCGACCCCGCAACCTCCAACAATCTTCTCAAAAACTGTTGCTTTAACTGTCTTCGAATAACCAGGCCTACGTAGGGTGGGCCCACATTTTACGGTAGAGCGGTGGGTCAATGTATGGGAAGTTCGGTAGAGGATAAACATTGTGGGGAATGGTGAGAAGCAGTAAAAACGGCTGAGACCTCTTCTTCGAGAAGTTCAGCCCTGCTGGCCAGTGCAAGGCAAGGAGGTAGCGAAGGTAAATGGTAGAGGCTGAAACAGCATTCATTTAAAGGGGCAAAGCCTGATTTCCGGTTCTAGGCTCCCACGTCAAACAGTTTTCTACAGCGGTTCCAAGAACTACGCCGTCAGTTGGCCATCACAACCTCCTCGTAATCTTTTATTCATTTCGGATTTTTGTGTCACAGTGTTTAGCGACCACAATCTCCACCTTATGCTGATGTTTCTCGATTCAGGTGGGTTCAACTCATCATGCATTCCCTTTGCCACCAAATTCATGGAAGATAAATAATATTTTTAACTTTTAAAGAAATCATAGTGCTTGTAAACACCTTTAACAATATTGCAATAATAATATCCAAAAAAATATTCTCCAAAATTTATTCTAAACACTACATACCAGAGCGGGTATACAGGATAATATCAAGTCCACGATACGTGTTAGGTGAAAAGGAAAAGTGAAAAGTGGATGGAAAAATTTTAAACTTTTCAGTCAAGTTCCTTTGCTCTATGAAAACCAAACAGTTTTCAAACCAAGCTTTGGTATTATGTCATTTAGAAACTGACAATTGGGCAACTTTTGCGTTGGAATGTATTGGTCTCTAGGAATGTGCTCACAAAACAAATCTATAGAAAGTCACGCACAAAATACTACTTAATATTATGCTACAATAAAACTGACTGCAGAATACTTTCTTAACAGCTCATTAAGATAGTTCATTTGTTTATTTGTATTGGTCGAGATGGCTACTCATTAGCCAATGTGCCTAACTGCAGTTAATTAAATTAATGGTGACGAACAATAGCAACCTATTTCTCTTCGCTGGCTCATTCATACACAAAAAATTGCTAGAAGTGGATGCGATCAGCCTGGCGGACCATCGAGCTTGGCAACTTATGGACACAAAACAGGACCCAATCTTACCACTGCTGAGTCTTGTCAGATAAATTTGTGCTCTTCCCTGACTGCCTTGTCGAGTTAATCCTCTCGTAGTTAAAAGATGATAGTTACAAATCTGAGACAGACGCCCCTTCGATTGTATCTGGTAGCCCCGTAAGTTCGATCCGAATTTTATTCTTGTAAATTCAACAGAAATTAAGGAGTATTTATACTTTCTAATCAAGTTGACCAACATTTCTATGTTTAGATTCAATTAGACTGATTGAATTTTGTTTTGCAGAACCTTATAATAAACATGTACTATATTAAAACCCAATTGAAATGGAGGTACCCACGAATCAGTTGAGGCATGTGAGGTTTTATGAGTTCAGGCGAGGAAACTCAGCAACTGAAGCGGGTAGAAATATTCACTCAGTGTGCAGAGAGAATTGTTTGAAAAAAGAGAAAATGCAGAAGATAGTTTGAGAAATTCACAAGTGGAGATTTCACTCTCAACGACGTCCAGTTGAGTTTGGCGATAAGCAGTTTCTCGAAGCGGTAGCCCTTGAAGAAGCTTATTCTGCTTTATCAGTTGAGTTGAGATTTGCAGTTAGGCTTAGATCAAGCCATACAACAGTTTATCTTCAAAAACATGGAAAATTTCTTAATTCGGAAAATGAGTGTCTCGTCAAGAAATGTCTGAGTTAACAATCTCAATCTCCAGTTAACATCTGCTCGCCTCTCCGTTCTCGCCAACTCACATCAGCTTTGTTGGTAGATAGAGGACTTGTGACCGGCGACTGGCATAGAATGGATCACTTTTTATCCAAACGTTAAGCATCGTAGGCAGAAGCAGGGTCGTAAAGGGGAAATAGCTCAGTCACAGCCACAGCCACAGCCGAGAAGGGGACTTCATTCCACCCGATCAATCTGGTGGAATCGCCAGGGAATGATGCACTTTGAGTTGTTGTCACCTAATGCAGGAACAATTAATTCCTAGATCTTCTGTCAACAGTCAGGGCGTTTGAAATAAGCTTTGGGGAGGAGGAGGAGGACCTATTCTAATGAATCAGAAAGTGATGATATTATATCGGGGCAAAGTAGCACGTCCCACACAGCAGGAATCACATCACGAAAAATCGAAGAAGAGAATTCCTCCTTATCCACCACCTTATTCCCCTCCCGACTACCTCGCTCATCCCTTGCGCTTCCATTTGTTTTGCAGCTTACAAAATCATTTGGAGGAGGAAGCAGCTTTTGCAACGCAGCAGGAAGATGTCAAAAGTGACACTTGTGAGTTCTTGGAATTAAAACCAAAAGATTCAAAATTAATAAAGCTAATAATAGGCTTGCTAAAGGAAGAGAGGAAGTCATAGATATTCAAGGAATTTTGGAGTTAATGTAAAATTTGGTTACTTGTTTTATTAATTCAAAATTGATAGAACCTATGGGGTGACCTGGTAAATTCCTCCACACTAGAACCAATATGCAGTGATGCTTGTAGATTGCATTTGTAGGTTAGAAAAAATCGTCTATGGAATTCGTCTAATGCAATTTTCCCTTATCAATGACGAGTTTTAGGTGTTACAAGATCCTAATCATCATTTACCTTGTAGGTAGTGGCTAACTTGGCATTTTGTTAGAGAACTAACGTCGTTAAAATTAACGTTTAGTGGCCCTTCCTCTCAGACCTACTGCCCAAAGCGCAACAGACATTTGGAGCGACTGAGTATCGACTTCGGTGGATAATTCTTCCTGTCTTGCCTATTAGTTTTGTCTGCGGTTTACGAGCAGACGTTCCTTCGAATGTCACTGAAAATAGCAGTGTAAACATCTGCCTAGCCCTGAAATGAAACAGAGAGGCTCCTGATTTGCCACGGTTCAACCAATGGCATCAGTTAGAGATTTTATACTCCGTTCAACTTTTGGCCAACCACAGCTTTTTAGGTCCCATAGAAATAGTTGAAAAGATATATTAGAATTATTTCCTAGAGCCAGATGGTAAAAGAGATTTATCTTCGTAAAGGAGTGCCTAAGGAACATTCACACCTGATCAAAAACATACACATTGTCATTCCAGAAGTTCTGTCCGATTTTCGAATAAATAAAACAATTGACCAAATTTTACCTTTAATTAAAGATTGATTTTTCATTTTACTTTCCTTGATTCCCCATGACTATTGAAAGCTTAGTGAAGCATTCATTATAGTTAAATACTTTCGGTTTCGTTGGCAAGAACTCACAACTCTCAGTTTGAATAATCTTTTCCCGCGTTGCAAAAGCTGTTACTCCAAATGATTTTGTAAACTACAAAACAAACGGAAGTCCGAGAAAGCAGCAACCGAGTTCTTCGATCTTTTGTGGCGTGATTCTTGCTGTGTGGGATGGGATTGCATTGTACTAGCGGAACATCATTCCTTTTCGATTAACTAGAGCAGGCCTTTTCTCCTAATTGCTGACAGCAAATATGAGCATTAATTGTTGCTCCGATAGGTGGCAACATCTCAAATTGCATCATTCCCCGGCGATTTCACCATACTGAGAGAGGAAGAACCTATTTTCCCATAAAGTTCCTTCCCTTCTCGTGGGCAGTCGTTGAGGTATCTGCCCTTTACGACCCTGCCACTTTCTACGAGGCTTAGCATTTCAGTGAAAGATGATCCACTCTTTGCTAGTCGCCAGTCACAAGTCTATCCTGCAAAAAAAGCTGAAACGCGTCGGCGAGACTGGAGGAGAGAAGGGATTCGAGATTGTTTTCCGACGATTCTTGAGAAGGCACCCACTTTCCAAGTCTAGAAACTTATCCTAGATTTGAAAATGGCAATGATGAGCAGTTGTATTGTTTGAACTAAGCTTAACTTCCAATTACTCAGCTGCAAAACAGAATTTTCTTCAGGGGCAACATGGGCAGACGGTTTGATTTACATCTTCGTGGAGAGTGAAATTTCCACTTCTGAATTTCGCAAACCACCTCTTCTGCTAGTTCTTTCAGCATTCACACATTTCTCTCCGTAAACTGTGTGAACGTTCGTTGCAGCTCCATTAGCTGCTGAGTTTCCTTCCTTCAAACCATAAAATATGCGCCTCAAATTTGTCTTGAATATTTCCGTATTAGTGATCAAGAAAATTTTAATTTTAATTTAAATGCATCTAAACACAAAAAGTACCGTTCATTTCCAATAGAAGTCATAAATAATCCTTACATGTCTTTTAATTAAAAAAGGTAAAATTCAGACATAACCTGTTGGACCTGGTACAATGTGTTGACTAATAATGTCGACAGCATGAGATATTTTTCATTAGCCAGTGACAGTTCCCAGGCAATTTTCAAGCATTAGTCCACCAGAGCATCCCGTCCATTTAAATAGGTCATTCCCAGATGTTTTGGTGCTTTAAACTCCAAGTGATAGGTTTTTGAAGCAAATTTGAAATCGGAAATTATCCTGGTAGGTTTGTGAATATTAGAAAGTTTTATTACAATATACTTCCTCCAAAATGGCGAAATGAGTGCTTTAGTAAAATCATCTTTTGAAGTAAAACCTTATTATAGACATTCTAGTTTTGTTCATTATCTCTCTCATTTCTGAACAAACGACAATGAATTTGGCTAAAAACAGGCATTTTTACATGAAGAAGCGCGATCTAGTTTTGATTCTGCAAATAAAATTTACAAGCATAGCTCAGTGAGATTCGGATGCTGGTCTCAGCAACCAACGTAATGGCCTACCATTTATCATAGCTCTCAATGTCATCCATGAATTATCAATGAAAATGATTCGAAATCCTGGTGGTTGTTGCAATAACTTCGCTGCAGCAGAGCGCTAGCAATGTATAAATCATTTAAATGAATAATGCAGAGACATTTATGGTCTGAAAGCCTCTTAAATAATCCTTCAAGATAGATTTTTATCCATAACTTAAGCTGAATTTCCCCACTAGCTAATAAGGAATTCGCTATAATTTCGATTCGATTATTAATGGTCTTCTTGAAATGGCTCATTTTTCATTACCTATTTTACCTATTGGAGTCATGCTGTTTTCATGGGCACAATTCAATTCGGAGCGAGTTTTTTGATCTATAGTAGGTATGGTGGCAGCCCTACACGGAATAATCAGGTGTATTATTCCGAAACCAGATATTTTGATTATTTTTGGATTGTGGAGTCTACAGAATATAACGATAATTGTCTAAGGCACTTAAGTTTTTGCTACAAGATTAATTTCATCTTTAATGTCAGTACCACTCCCATTGCCAAATAATGAGATAAAAACACGTTTGTTTTAATGAACTATGTATTTAATCATATCAGCAGTAACACATTTTCGTTGTTGTCAATATATAGTCATCGACGCGTATTAAGGAGCGATTGTTGAAGGTATTTAACCAAGGGACGTTGCAGGTTTACTTACGAGAGCCGTGTGGAGTTTTGCTGAGATGTTGCGCGTTGATTCATCTGGCTCGCCCTACTGAATTCGCACCAGTAGTAGTATGCACACACTCTCGTCCCCATTTCAGTCGTAGTAGAGATGTGATAATACATTAATTATAAACATGAAAAAGTACGCAAGCTCAAGTAAAAATTAAGTCGGAAAAGCTATATAGAAATAGCTGCAAAAGGAAAACCCAAAGTGAGAGACAATATAGAGATACTGAGAAACGATTTCACTGTGCTTGTTGGTGAATTTTGGTTTCTGAGGGGCTAGTCCTCTTTCCGAGTTCCGGATGTGGACTAAGACAAAGAATGGAGACTGAGACTACGTGAACCGAAGGATGACACTGAGGGAGACAGAGATGAAACTCATCGAGATAAACGCAAGTTAAAAGACATCCGATTACGTAGATCGTGAGTTGTTGCTTTCTATGACTAGATGCCTAGGTGAGGTGACTATAGTGTGTGTGTGTGTGTGTGCATGTCGCTGCTGTAAACGTAGCCTTCTCTGTCAGCCAAGGCGATGAATAATTGCCGAGGTGGCGACGGCGGTGTTTAAAAAAAATAGGAAAGACTGCTCCGTTGCGGTGAAAGGAAGGTCTCAAACTGGAAGTACAAGACAATAGACAGAGGTGAAAGAAAAAAGAGACGGATTTATGACAAGGAATCTGAAGGAGTATGGAGGGAGAAAGTTAGGAAGTTAGAAGCGATGACCGAAATCCAAACGAACTGGAATGTAAGGCCTGAAGGCTATTGACCGATGCCTGTGCCTCTAGCGCTCCGAGATGTTCAGTGCGCTGAAAGCCTGTCCGAGGTTCGATTCACCTGAAGTCTTGCCAACATCATTAGCCCAGAAGCTGTTGGTGTTGTTACTGGTGGTATTGCCATTGCTAGCACCATTGGAGGAGCCCATCTTCTGCGAAGTCCAGAGATCGTGCAGATCCTGACTCAGTCCCAGATCGTCGATTAGGCCATATTTCGTCTCTGATGGCTGTTGTTGAAGAGCACTTCTTGGAGCGGCACTGAATCCAGATCCACCTCTAACTGAACCAGAGTTGACGTCCAGACTGTTAAATCCAAAGTTGGAGCCACGATTCAGCGATGTAGCGGTTTCCTGATGTGACAGAACCTGTTGTTGCTGGAGGTACTGACTATTCTTCAACTGGAACTCGGTACGAATCTTCTCAAACTGAGACCACATAGGATTGTTCACCAGATTACTAGAGCGCATTCCAAAACCACCGAGCGAAGTTTCCGGGTTGCCGTAGAGGCCCATTCCAGGTGCGTTGTCCAGGAAGCCATTCGAATAGTTGCCGATATTGAAAACCAAGTCGTTTGAACGATCCACTGGCTGGAGGTTGCCGTAGAAACCGTTTCGCGATGAGTCAAATCCGAAATTGTGATTACCATACAAACCTCCTCCGTTCCTGTGCAGCTCGTTCAGGCGAAGCAAGCGGTCGCACAAAGGCGTCTAAAATGAGAATATTTAGCTTTTAGATAATTAGAATTCTTTTTCTAAGACATAAATTTTAATGAAGTTATAGGTATTCATCACGTGGTAATTAATTAGTACCTTTTCATTGTGAGCAATCATGTGAACATCATAATTGAAAATGGATACTTAACTTCAAGTTATCAAGTTATCATTATCATCTATAGCGACAAGTGCAGAGCCTGTGGTAGAATCCAACGAACCTGACTCGTTTGAAGTGAATTTGGGCCCAAGGCGTCCATCAGCTGGGAGTTGTAAGCCGAGTTTGGTGCTTCGCATGGAGAAACCAGTCTGTGTGGACGTTTGGCCTGGTTCTTCAGTTTCGTTGATCCAAACTTTGTCGCAGCAAAGGTGGCTGCCGTGAAGCTTGGAGTTATGGTCGGCTTTTGGATGAATGTAGTGGAAGCCTGTGGAAACGAAGGCTGGTTCTGAGGTCCAGTGTGGAACTCAAACGGTTGGAGGTCCCCACTAAGGTCCTCGGTATTTCTCACCACCTTTGTGTTGAAATCGCCCAAAGGAAACTGGTTTTCAATGTCCGATTTCGCCTGCGATTCCACATTTGACGACTGCTCGAAGAATCCTGCATCTCCTGAGGAATCTGTCGTCTTCACACCGACAGAGGAATTCGATTTACTCTCCGCATTCTCCTGGGAATCTCCAACACTCCCAGGGGATTCGACACTCCTTCGCGGCTTTGATGATTCTTGACCCTTCTGGGTGGTAGAAATCACATCCTCAGGTTCAGTGAGGACACTAAGAGCAGCTTCCGTAGCAAGGTGGGTTTGAACCTCGTCCAGCTGCTTCTTTGAAACGTCTCCGGACATAGTTTCACCATCTTTATCTCCACTTGCACTTCTAGAATTTGCAGAGTACAGCACCTGATGCTTAGTTTTCGTCCAGGACCCAGATGAAGAAACCGATGAAGCTGAAGAACATCCCGAAGATGACAGACTGGTTGAGGTTCCATTATTCCAGGGGGAGGTTGCTACGTTCGGTGAAGGTTCACTACTTCCATACTGACAGGCGACATGACCAGGATCTATTTGCAGGACTAGACCGGCGGGCAAACAGGCCTGAATTTCAGTCCACTCCAGACCACTGGAGATGGCGGCTTCAGGGAAGACGAGATCTGTGAGAGGACCACTCGTTTGGAAGCATCGATGACCTGTATCTTGAGGGGGTTCTGCGAACCACAAGGGCTGTAGTTTTCGAAGCAGACAGCGCTCCAGCTCCTCCCCGAAATTGTCCACTCTTCTGCGAGGGAGTTTTGTGTAGAGGTGGGAGAGTACGTAGTTCACAGCAACGGAGACCTCTACATACATTACTGGAACCTGAGATGGTAATGTTGGTTTAAATGTTCTCTCTAAAACGTACAGAAATGGTGGTGACACAATGAGTGAGCCCTTGTAAAACACCTCTCTCGTGCAAACAGCGCCAAGTGGTCTCGTGATGCGGAAAGGATCGATAAACAGGGCGTCAGGCAGGAATTCCGAAAACAGCGCTCAGATAGCCTAACCTGTATTTTATCACTTACTTTCTGATCTACCGAAGTGAGTATAGGGTAACCAACTTAGGTGGAATGGGAGAAAGTGCTTACCACAGGTGGATCAATGAGTGCGTTAGTTGAGAGTCCCGTTTTCGCGTAAATGCTGCTACTGCTTCTGCAGTGCGTACGGCAGGAGGAGGAGGCTGGCAGAGGGGAAAAGAGATGGACGGTTTGGTAGGGGAGGTGGGAGACGCACAACCAACGAGAATCGCCCAAGCGCGCAGGCACGGTAGCATGGATGCACGTGCGTGAGTGCGGACGTGCAGCAGCACTGACGCACACCGTGGAAGCTGCCGGCCGAATAGTAGGGGGAGGACTACGTCAACGGCGCTGATTGGTGGGGATTTGGTGAGTGCAGATGTGCGTGCGTACGCTTTCGTGGCCGTAGGTGTTTACGTTCGTCCGAGATGGACTGCTGTTCGCTGCGTAAGCTTGAGGAAACTTGGCTTTGCTTGCCTATTGGTCAACGAGAGTTGGCCAGAAGAGAAATAAGTGATAAACAGTCGTAGCCGTTAAAAGTCGATAAAGTTGCTTGAAGTAAAAACTCTCCTCGGCTCCCTCTTTTTTAAAACTTCCCTGAGTTGTTCTACTAAAAATATGTATGTATTTAAAATTTAGGATTAAGTAGAAAATACGAAACAGCGTTTGATAAATCGTACAAATTTGAATTTTAAGTTCACAGATGATTTTGCGATTGATTGAATGAGAAGTTGATCGATATACACATATGAGCAATATATAGCTAACAATATGATTGTGAATATTTTCATCAAACACTTTTTAGTGCATATAAGTGATACCTTGTCGAGATTTGAAGATAAAACTTGAGAGAAAGCTTCCTAACCAGCTTTGTCGTGAGTGTTCCCTTGGTATGGCAATCTTCAATATAAATTAGATTACCTGTATGGTCTGATATAAAGTATATCTCTGTTACATCGGTTTAAATGCAGTTAATCGACTTTTGGTTAATTTAAAAATGTCTCCGGGTCGGAATAAACTAATACCACTATAAAAGCGTTTGACCAGATCACTGAGATAATGGTCTACTCCCCTTCGTTGATGTCTTCTCCTTCAAAGTCTTTTCTCTAGGCAATGCCCCCAACCCACCAATCTCCATTGGGGAAATGACCTTGGCAACGAATTTTTTATTACTTGCACGCACGTGCCTATAAGCGCGCGTAGCTAGCATAGTTGCCATGTCTACGGCCATTGATTTTATCCCGCTACGCTAGACACGGCATTTACTTGCTTCGTGCGTGTTCGCCAGCGTTGGCACGGCCTCGAGCGTGCCACCAGAGGTACAACTGTTCGCACTCCCAAGGTTGTATTGACCGCGCCCACGGGGATGCAGCGATACAGCACTGCACTAGCTAGCTCTCACACACACACCGCACCCAAGTGCGCTCATACGCACGCAGATCTTTGCGTGCGCGCGTAGTGATTGACCCGCTGTGTAATTAAGCATGACCTTGGTCCCACCAATCAGGGTCGTAGGTATGTCTTCTTGGGCGAACGCCTCAGCCAATCAGAGACTACGACGGCTTCCCTCTCAGATTTCCCACGAGGTTCCTCTATTTTACGGCCCTAAATCGACTTCATTTAAATGAAGATTTCCGAAAATTTATGTAGTTAATTATCTTTGAAGTTTATGCAAGCACATTTGTGGGATTGGGAAGCAATCACACTTTATAAAACGCTCTTAAATGTAATTCACTTGAACCTATTGGTCAATTTTGCAGATTAATTAAAAATCCACTTTTTTGAACATCTTTTAATAAGTCCAAATTGGTTTTTAGTTTGGTTTGCACGGTTTGTGTCTTGAATTGTAAACTATAATATTTTGTCGAAATGATATTACGGCTTAGGCTAATGGTAGGGCTGACCATAAGAGCCGTATTCTATCCCGTAATTCCTTGAAACTAGACTACACTACCATCTTTACCGTATCCACAATCCACTAAATAAAGCTATAAAATGACACTCTACTAGCATCCATCAAGTGCTTTAGAGTACCTTGTATCACTATCAGAACATAATTGTTATCTTAATCTGCGTCAACTCGTCTGCTATTACAACTGAATGGTTGTCGCTTGCTTCGACTAATTTTTGTCATCGTCATCACTTTTACCCTGTCATTTCACTGAGTTCAGTGGAGACGATTTTACAAACGCATGCTTTTAACACCATTAACATCCATTGGCTATTCCAAGGTAACAATATTATTTTCAGCCAAATTTGATAGTGTTTATATTCCAGAGTGGTCCAACTCTAAGCAAAAATTACGTGGGTGGGCGAAGATAGTTCTTCTTCTCTGCTCATTTTATCCGTGCCTTGTTTTTATCCATTAGCTCGAATGCGAACAAAGTGTGTTGACCCTAACCTACGTGTAAACAGCCATGATCTGTATTCGAATAACTTTGGGAGGAAAAAGTCCAGATTTGAGGTACTAAATTGGCTGATGGAATATTAAGCACTCAATCGAAGCTTATGTAGACAAAAATGATCGATCTAGCCTTGTTTTGGTTCAGATGAAGTGCGGATGTAAATGCAAAATCCTACGAGTTTCGTTCATCAGACGAACGGAGAGCGAGTAGCCTTCGTGATGGTTTGTCTTAAATGCTTATTCTATTAAATACGATAAGTTAAAAGCAAATATCAATTACGTAGAAGCCCTTTTGCGAGCCTGAGTTGCTCAAGATCGTTTAAATGATCGATAAATTGCTCTCTATATTGAGCATGAGATGTTATTTATGTCCGAGCCGAATCATTGTTTTTCATGGCCACTTGAGTTTTGACAACCAGTAATGTGTGCCAACTCATAGTGGTCTGTGCGCTTTTCACTTCAAAATCAACCAAGATAGCAGATTTTATTTGCCACTTGGCAAATAAAGCAACAACAGACAGTGAGAAAACATCGACATTCTCGGGCCTGAGATGAGAGGATATCCGACTGCTGTTTTCCTAAATTTAAAAGAGTATGAGGAAGAGGAAGAGGAAGCAACAAACAAGTTTGTTCACATGAAGCGTCCAACTGAAAAGGGTACTGGTGGTACAGACTGACCAGTTTGTAACAATGATCAACATTCACCTGGTCTACTTTAACGACAGTCATTCGTGCAAACTTATGAAAAACATCGACAGGATTACGTATCAAATTGTTTACCACAACAGTGAAATGGGCAAGACTCAGTGACGCTCTGATTTAGGCAATCATACTAGCAACAAAAAGGTGCATTCACACATTTTGAAAAGGTGAACAGGATTTTCCAAGTGTTGTTTTAACCTTCAGAATTACCTATCAACCTGGTTCATGAATCCTAGCCATGCACGTGCAATTTAACATTTCTGAACCAAAATGGACCATCTCTTACACTTTCAGGTATGATAATAGAACTATTGATCTCATGATTTGTTGCCTATTCATTTTAGTGCATCTCAAAATGCCACAGTGTTTCCATGACTTGTACTCATTTGTTACTACTTTTTACCTAGTCAGTTTTTTAACCAATCAGAAATACTGGTAGTCAGCCCAGCTGATCCCTATTGTGCTGATTCTAATTTTGGATACTAGACATATTTTACGCGCATCATGTGATTGCGCGTTGGTATCGCCAGTGCAAGATGTGTCAGGGTGTGAGGGAAGATGGTGTAGCCCGGTATCACAGCATTCGATGAAGCTAATAAGAGTGCAATCGACGGAGGTGAAACCAAACTATCTCCGCCGGCCACCGACCGGTACAGGAGCCAGAGCGAACGAGCGATGGGGAGGAGTGACTCAGACCGGCGTCCTCGCAAATGACGTGTTACCCTCTCATCCCCTGGAATGCCGAAGGGGGAGGGATGAAGGGGAGAAGGGCAAGGGGCGGTAAGAGTGCCAGTGAATCACCTCCACCTCATCAGCTCTTGCGATCAGCACAAGCCAGCTTACTAATCGCAACTAGAGGTGACTCCTTCGCCAAAGGCAGCTCTGGTTACTTACGCACCACCTTTTGCACTTATGAGATTGGGAATGAAACTGGAGGAAACTAATTTCCTCTAAGCCGTACCATGTTGGATCACTCTAATTTCCAATAAACTAGGATTTCATTCTCCAAAACAATGCTTTGAAACTTTTTTAAACCGCTTTTGACAATTTTATCTCATCCGTTTCCATGGTTGAACAATGCCAATCTGATACTCATTTACCTTTTCTTTTGGTGGAAAAAAAACTATTTCAGTTCCCATTGACGATATTTCGCAGGTAATTATGTCCTCAATCAGTTGTAGCTCATAATGTGCCCCCTCGTTGCTGAGGCGATGCTAACACTTCGTTTTTATTGGGATTTCAGAAATCCCGAGTTAAGAAAAACATTAGGTTATTGTTATCTGCCTTAAATTTTATGCATATTATTTATTCTATCTCAAGTCTCTTGCATGGTTTGATTTCCGTTAAAACAGCATTCAAAAAACCTAGGCTGCGCTGTACAACCCATCAAAAGAGCACAACGACATTAGCACTAGCTATGGAGATAAAATGGGACTCGGTTGTTAACTAGAAAGATGCTATTAATAGGAAGCAAATACAATTGAGAAGGAACCTTGCTATCAGCGTGAGGACTCAGATGCCCAGTGGTCACTATCTCTGCAGTTCCCGTTTCCCCTTCTCTTAATATGCTCGCAGTTAAATCAGCCGAAATCACTCCTCCTGCTTGCGATAGGATGCAATGGCAGCCGTAATAGTAGGGCTAGTAAACCACCTTCAGTTCAGCAACTTTTGCGATCAACACGAACAACGTTACTAACCACACTTCCAGATGGCTCCTTTTGGACATTCTATTATCAAATTTGGTATAAAAACGTAAATCAAAAACTCACTTTGAGTTGCAGGCCAAGAAGTCTAGTCTTCTTTACTCCTAGAAAAGCCATTTTCTCAATGTGGTATTTGTAAGGCTTTGAGAAAGGCGCATCTTATGGCATTCCAGTCGTTTTTGCTTTAACCAGCGAGGAAAAACCGTGAACCATTTGATGGTTAATGGCCCAGTAATCCTACGTCATTAGCAAGGGGCAAAAATAGGCCTCCCTAGGAATCATTTGTTGGCTCTGTAGCTTTGGAAACTTTAAAGCAGGAGCCGAACTGCGAAATTGTGATGATCTTGAAATGGAGATCGATGTTGGATATTTTTACTGGAGACCAAGTATAACAAGCAGAATACTTGCTTTTCATTCTATTTAGACTAAATTAAATCTTGAACGATAGCGAGCGAAACTGCGTTACTGGCATGATAAGACGTTACATATAGTCTGAATTATACCTTCAAGGTACAAGCATGCAAAAATCATTTTGAAAACAAGATGACTGTATAAGCTAAGACAAAAAGTCGGATCTATTGAGAGGACCATGGACACTGTCCATACTACTGATAAGAGATGTGATGATAATTTGCACAGGAAGTGGGGTTTGATTCATGAAAAATATCTGTTAAGATACAATTAGTACCGAAACAAGAAAATAAGAGGAAAAATTGATCAAAACAACACGATTTTTAAGGGACGTTCATTCGGCCAATAAGCGTTAAGCCAACTTTTAAGGTCCAAGTAGCATTTTCCTTGAAGAATATTTGCGATTTTTCAAGTGATCTTGGGTATTGGTATTGAGTAATCACGAATGAGCCTGTTTCATTAAATAAGAACCTTGGGATTTTTATTCAAGCTGTACTGAAATGAATAGTACGCTTTGAATAAAACGCGATTCTATAACTGCCCAGGCATTACTTGTGACTTATTAATTGAATTAGTGCTAATTAAAGACTCATTCCCAGGGTTCCTAGGCCTGACACAGCACCTATTTAGGGCTATAAATGAAGAAGGATTTACTTACTTGCGAAAAGATCAAAGAGGAACACTAAACCTTCTTTTCGTTCGGTATATCTCTTATCTTAATAGTGCAAAAGGTGGTAGAGCAATGGCCAGACACCATTGGTGAGTCACCTCAGAGTGCGATTAGTAACCTGGTTCGTGTTGATCGCAAGAGCTGCTGAGGTGAAGATGACTCACTGGCTCCCTTACCACCCCTACCTACCTCTGTTATCCCTTCTCATGTGGGAAAAACGAATGTTATTAATTATAAGGAAAATTGTTCTTACAATGACAACATCAGCATCAAGAGTACTCTTTTATCAATATTCATTTATTACTAATAACTTCAAATTGATAAAAAAGAAGCTCTAGTTTATTTTATTTTTCGCTAAATTTGAGGCGCAGATTCTTTTATCCTAGGCTCTTCATAGTGTTTTCGTAGTTTACTAAAGTTCCAATAAGATTTCTGGTAGGGAATCTAGTTAGATACGCGACTAGAACTGAAATAAATAGTTAGATATGCATGAAATTTAAGGCAAAAGAGGAATCTAGGTCAGAGAACAAAGAACCTGATATCTTTCTCCGCTGAGAAATTCTGATTTTCGCTAGAAGATTAAAGGTGATCTACTGAAACAAAATGTTGGCATCACGCCAACATAAGAAATATTTTTCGATTTTAAGTTGAATCTAGCGAATTCCATTCAAATCGTAAAACTAACAACTCCTTAAAAAGCTTCAAGAAATCACGTCTCCTACTAAAAGTAAAGCACTGACTGTAAAATTCGTATTCGTAGTATTTATTTAATTTCCTTCCTATTCAATCGATAAACAAGGTTTGCGGAAGATTAACTAAAAATGGGTGTTTCCAATATTATTAATTGGGATAAAATCTAGATCAACTAGCAAGTACGGCTGTCAAAAATTCTAGTGAAAACACAACTGCCGTAAAAGGGTAAATTGCTGTTATGCAATTAAGGATTCGATCGGAAAATTTAAGAGAAGTCTGTAGCACCAAATAAACGGACGTACAAGTTGAGACCCTTTCTTGAGAACGAGAATTTCGAAAAGCGATTCTCACTATAAGTGGTTAGAATAAAATTGTGTTATTTTCTGTATTTAAGTCTATATAAAGAAGCCGTATTAACTAATGTTTGTACTACTGATTACACATCAGTAGAGTTAAGGGACCAAACTAGAGATAGTGGTACTTAAAATTTTGATATATGACAGAAAAAAGTGGTAGGTATCATACTACATAGAAAAAACAAGAATTTCGAATGCATTTGGTTCCTTATTAAGGACAGGCAAGTTCGTTACATTCTAGTTCACTTCACAAAACCTTTCAGTAAATGTCAGAGAAGAAGAGCAGTCTTGATTGAAAGTACATATCTTACTTTTAGTAAAGTTATTTACCGTTGCTTTATTGATTTTGGTAACAAGGCTTTTCAAAAATGCGCACTCTGGAAATTACGATATCATGCCTTCTGTACGACACCTGCAAATTCCTTCCCCCAAAAGCCTTCCTGCCAAAATATCACAGTGACCACCTCTTAAAAAGATCAAAATAAAAATAATGAAATATAGACACAAGACTACGGTTTGTTTTTCCCACAAAAAAAGGACAGGGAATGGGGCTCAGGACGATTATTGAAGCACTTCTAATGAGTTATGTCGAGCTAATTATTGATCGACATCAATTTTCATTAAGTAGTCAAGTACTTCCTGCCTTCTTAAAATGTTCGAGGCACCTGCAGTAAAATATTCTTTTAATAACTTAATGCAATGAAATTAATCCCAGAGTTGCGAAGATGATTTCAAATGCGAATAAACCAGTTGAAATATTAGTTTTCATCATGAATACTAATATGCAGTAAATTAAGAAAATCAATGAAGGCGATATAAAATCTGCCAAATTAACGAATTATTATTTTTGAATTCACTTTAATAGCTAGTCTAGTCAAATACAAAATAAAGGTCCATAAAGAAGCTGACTGTTAAATGTTAAATAAAACTCATTAAATTTCCATAAATTGCTAAAAAGTATAAATCAATGAAATCGATCATTTTTCTTGTAGAAACATTTCTCTTATCATAAAAATTTTTGATCTCGAATGAATGATTTAGCAATGGCCTTGAATATAACTTACAAGGCCAACTAGGCAATTTTCACTGCGGGTGTTCTGACCGATTGTCCTCTTTTGAAACCCAGCCGTTACCAAGAGATCTTCAATACAATACATATGATTCTTAGTAGGATCTCCCCACTCCTCGTTAAATGTTCAACTAATCCAACCGTCGCAAAGAATATCCTGGTTCCTATCTTCAGTGCGTCCCAGTTATCCATTCGTAACAAACAAACATATCGAAATCGTTATTCCCACTTCTTTGATGGCTATCCACGGAGAGTTAACAAAGGGTATTATGCAATTGTAGCCGCACTCGTTGGCGGATACCTAATCGTTCTCTTTGATGGGTAAGAGCAATGAATCGGTCGTTGAAGATGTTATAGAGGTTCCATTTTTGATCATAAGTCAACTAAGTGGGCGAGGAAAGGCAAAGACGATGATTCTCCGCCCCGAAAAGTCGAGTGCCAAACGGAATATCACTCGAAGAAAGAGATTGGAGATAAAGAAGAAGAGGGTGGCGACGAAGAACCAAAAGTCAAGAATACCTTCCGCACCCGAAAGGTTCGTATTCACAATCAAATATACAGAGTTTATCGAGGTTATATGTTTATAAGTTCTTTGTGTTACAGTTTATTGCTTACGAAGACCGGATTCGAGCATATTCTACTCCAGACAAAATATTCCGTTATTTCGCCACCCTAAAGTGTGTGGAGGAAGACGGCTCCTCGGAGGTCTTCATGACACCAGAAGACTTCCTTAGGGCTATCACGCCTGGCCTTAAACAACCAGATGGCCTAGACTTGGACGCATTCATTCGGTTTGATCCAAAGGTTTCTTTATTTTATTCTTTGACATTTTATCTTGATAATACCTGGCACGTAATTTCTATCACTACTCGAAAATGAGGTGTAAGTAAGTTTACTTTATTGGCTCTTGTTCTATATTTTCATTAATTTATCCATATTTTGAGGTTATTTGTACTCAATGGTCATATTAAACCGCACTTCGTTAGTTCTTCTCATTAGTATTTGGGTTTATAGCTCTCCGTTCCCGGGTTTGGACTATTTATACTTTTAATTTGTTCGAAAATGGCATCCTATCAGTTAAAATAAAAGGGAAATCAGTGGCGTGTATTGATTATTTACCTTTGTTACCCTGGCTATTTGACTTTAGTAATCTTGAATTAGTCGGTTCGTCTACCTATGTTATAATTAGTTAGGCACTTGCCGAAATTTTTCATTAGTACATCAGCAAGAGATGAACTTTAAATTGTGTATCCTTTTATCGCTACTACGAATTCCATGGTTTAATTCTTTTTGATTTGCCCTCAATGGCACTATCAAACCTACTGCTTGCTGTCGTACTAAATTTGGCAGCATGGTGTGCTTATTAGAATGGTGCATTTGTAAACAAATTATTTTAATTTTACCCCCTGAATCATCTTGATTACTAATGTTGTTCTAGAAATGTATGAACGAATACATCTGCTACCCCCTAAGTTTTCTTTAGAGTCGAAATAATAAAAAATCTCTCCTCAATATCCATGTACTACTTCTTTAAGGTACTTAGTTGTCTACCGGTGGTGTGTAAGCTTTTTAAATTGTCGTTGACTTGTCTGTTACAGAAGGACAAGTTGGACCTGAAAATCCCGAAGGACTCTGTGTTCTACTGTCTTGGCAGCAATGCTCTCATATCCTTCTCCGACTTCATCTTCCTCCTCACCGTCATCTCCAGTATGTCCCATTCCACTACCCAGAAGTAGGAGAGAACGTAGCTCACAACTTTTCGTTGGACTTCATTTAGCTCCTCAGCGTCAGTTTGAAATCGCCTTCCGCATGTTCGACATTAACGGCGACGGAGAACTTGACGCCAGTGAATTCGATTTGGTGAGCTAGCCATAGTCTTTGTGCACTATTCACATCTGTAATGGTATTGAGAATCAAGCGGATGTCAAGAATTGAATAACGTGGGTGTAATTATTTCGGAATCAGCGATTGTGCCAGGCTAAGAATGATGTTAGACCGCTTTTAAGGGCTTAAATAAGTGTACCAAAGAGTCTAAAGTCCATGTGAGGACACGCCCATTGTTATTTGCTATTTAACAAAAACGGTTCACTCAATGTTGGACCCATCTTACATTTCTAGGTACAAAACACTGGTCTTTTTAAAAACCAAAATTGCGATACCTTAGCCAAACTCCAGGATGTTTGTTTCTACTGTTGTGTCTAGGGTTTACCTTCAAATTTTTGCACTAAATGCCTGTGACGAACATATTTTGTTACAAGTGGTTTTGTGCGAATCCCGGGCGTTGAAGTGTAACTAAAGAAACGACGACGATTCAAAGTTCTGTGGTAGCGAGGTGCTTGTTGGGATCTGTTGGTGTCGTACGGTAAATGACTAAGGAAAAACTTGGGAATCCATGCACTAGAACTAGTCATTGGTGAGCAAAGAATATTGATTAATTGTTGATGTTGGATCGCGATGGAAAAGTCGCAGAGCACATTCACATCTGCCAGGATGGTGGATTGCTAGTTCACAAGTTAAGTTTGTCGTCTAGGTTTAGGACTTTTGCACGCCTCAATAGAACTCTCTTTTTCCAATTTTATATGTGAAAAAACTTGACTGGTAGGTGCGTGGGGTGATCCTGGACACGACGGCGATGGGTCGTCGACACCGGGACCACGCAACGACGGGCAACACGCTGAAGTCCGTCAGCCACTCTGCCCTCCATACCTACTTCTTCGGGCCCGACGGCACCGAGAAGCTCAAGATCGCCAAGTTCCTCGAGTTCCAGTCCCGTCTTCAGGAGGAAATCACCCAGCTCGAGGTGAGTTCCCACAGGCCTCCCTCATGTCCCCCTGCCTCGTTATCCAACCAGAGACCCTACCCTACGTATTCGTTGGCATTGTAAGCGTTTCGATATTAGATTGGTCGTCAACCGCTACCTTCAACTCGAGAGGGAGCACAGTTACTGAGTGTGTGTAGCAGTGGGTATCCCTCTCTAGTATCTAGGGTGTTTGCAATATCTATACGTTGTACGCTAGTCGGATGGGAACATTCCAGACACTAGGGCGTTACCCCGTGTTCGTCCAGAATGTAAGATCTGCGTGCTAGCGATAAATCACCAGGCTTGGAGCATCCGTTTGGCGCACGTGGTTCTGTACCAATGATGCATCAGCTAGTGGTGATGCCTTGGGTCCTTCGTTAGGCCCTGACAGCATCCTCGCAGGTGGCAAGGTTATTGATTCGAAAATAGCCAATCCCCAGATCAATGGCCATCAGTGATAGTGTGTGCTGACTTGTGGTAGCCAGCTAAAAAACCCTGGATATCATAAACACCATTACACTTCCGTCAACGGATCTGGGTTGTGGGCGCTTTCGCTTAAATTAAATCTATTACCTACTCTATTGAACATTTTGTTAACAATGTTAACTTTTGTGATGCGGTAAGTCTAAGCGATTGTGAAGCCTATGATAAGACCACAGTCGGCTGATTCGGTCCTAGAAATCGGGTTATGGGTCATTAGTCTAACTGAAATTCGATCCTTCAGTTGATCCGAATCTAGAGAGTTAGAGTGGACGTTGTCGACTTAAATGTGCACCCATTTCTTAGATTGAATTGCTGTGTATTTTACTGTTCTTACGGCAATCGTTTGCGTTTATTTTACAGTCCATGTCACACATTTGACTGTTTCTATATTCAAATTAAGGGGATTTCCGGAAAGCCGACGATTTTAAGATCTTTAGTAACACCAGAATTGTTTCTCTTTGGTTAAAGCCCACTGCATTAACTGGAATTTAATTCATAACACTATTAAATCCCCTATATTTTAAATTTCCTTTACAGCGATTAACATTGTTTGTAGCTCCGCTTCCTTCGTACTTGTGAAGATAAGTTTCCACTCCCTAAATCGGGTGATTTTACTAGCGCCCTAATCCGGACGCAGCCGAACTTTCTCCTGCGCCCTTTTGACCTTTCTATGTTACATTTACTGTAAGTGAGGGGCTACTTTTAAAGGTTTCTGTGCAAATTAAAGACCTAATATTCATCCCATCAGTATCAAACATTTAGAGGTAATGACTATTAAAATATCTCTTAGCTAGGAATTTTGGTGTTTCGCCCGTCTACATTTTCTCTTTAAAGTAGAACAAAATTTAAATCACCATCTTTTGTCTTGATATGTGTTTTGCCGGGATGTTTTAATTAAATTATTCACAACATCACTTTTCGGGTGCGCCCATTGTGCTTTTGTGTCCTAAGTACGTAGAAAGACGAGGTGATGTATTCATGGAACCTCCTCACTTTAATCCAATTTCCAGGAATTTGGAGGGTAGTGTAATGGTGTTTACACCGACTGCGTTATAAAGTTATTAGCTGATATTTAGGAACTCGGGGACTGATGGGTGAGTCCGCATAACTGAAGGCAACGAGAAGAATTTGACCGCTATAAAAGATGAGAGGTGGCGTATTTGGATCGATTGTGTGGTTTCTTTTCGAGTCAAAAGATTCATTATGTTGCCTATACTGTTATCTCTATCACGGTGTCGTTATGGGGCACTTGTTTTGGGTGGTCGCACGCATTCTAATGCCCGGTTGTCTAGGAACCGACTCCACCTCAGGCAAAATAGCGATTGTCCTTTTTGACTAAGTAATTTGAGTGGCAGATTGTTTTGATTAGTTTTAGTTCTTAAAATGGTGTTTAATGCCGGTTTTTGACTTTGAGGAATTCATCCAAAATCAGTCATTAACGTCGCAAGCTGTAAGGGCAGTTTTGATGGGTTACCTGCAGTCCTACGTTATTTCTTCATGCCAAAATGAATGATTGCCTGAAATTGACTAAATCTGTGACTATTAAGTAAATTAACAGAAACTTGTATTACTACCGGGGGAAAAACTTTTTGTTATATATCATACTGCCGTTTATTAATTTTTTGGATAGTTCATGCATTTTCAAGAGGGAACCCCAGTAAGTCTGTCTGGTCTAGTTTGTGTTTACTGGGTATAATCTGCACCCCCGTACTTACCTTAACTCCGAAGATGGCAAACGACGTGTGCGTGGCCTTCGTAAAGTGCTTTTTCTCTCAGCACTCCGGCAGTAAATATGTTGACCTGCACGTCCGTTTACCAATCCTAAAGGGGCATTCGCCCAATCTAAGACTTTATTGAGTGTGTGCACGTTGAGTAGGTGAAATGTGATTGGTCAGCCTCCATCGTCGGATTCGTTTTTGGGTGACCCGAATTCTTCGGCTTTCGCATTCTCTGCTGCTGTTTGTTGTGAATTCGGTAATTTCGTCAGGAAAAAATCAAATTGGTGGTTAACTGCCTAATTTAGTAGACTTTAGGGAAGTTGGAATTTAAGTAGTTATACGCAAAACATACTCAATAGTAGTCTATTACAAGCCCAGTCCGGAGCCTGGAGCAGGCTGATTTTTCATACTAGGTTTTGTAGTATTGACAGCACGGCGATGGTTAGTGTCTTTCTCGACGACGGCGCCCAACCATGTATTCTATCGGGTTACTTAAGGTTCGTAGAGTTTGGCAGATGCCAAACGTTAGGATTGGTTGGTGGCCGGCAACCATTTTTGACTTTTCCCTGAGATGTCGCATGTCGTACAAATGGCCTATTTAGCGGCTACCCTCGTTAATCGGGGCATAGCTACAGTTATTTGCAGTGTCATTAGGAAACTGAACTCAGCCCAAGCCGCTCTAAAACTTTTTCTGTAGATCTAGAAGGAGAAGTCTGCTGCCGTGCAAACGCAATCAGATCGTCTTCGGTTATGCTGTTTTCTTTAAGCCATAGCCTCGCAGTGTCCATTGAAATCCCCCAGTTCATGCAGCCGGAGTGTTTTCACAGTGTTCAGGGGGACAACTTAGAAACTACCATGAGCTCTTATTATGTTGCTGGACGGGACGAATCAGCATGATACAAGTTGTTCTACAGTTAACACCCTTGTGAATCACGAATAAGGTTCCAAAAAAAAATTAAAGATCCGTTGTGAGCATGAAAACCTTTCAGAATATGAATAAAGGATCAAATACGTAAATACGCCCTGTATTTCTTTCAAAACCAAACAACATGAATTCTCGGTTGTGTTGAATTAGGCAGAAAAAGGGTCTCAGATAAGGGCCACGCATTCTCTCAACTTTTCAGGACTCAATAGGGCTTCTAATTACTATCCGTCAATCGATGGGAGTAGAGTGGGTCTATCTATCAGCCTATTCCAGTTTTAACGAATCGGACCAATTACATCTTGAAGGCTGGGCCTCTCTCCTTTTGGGCCATTTCCTATTTAAGGCGTTTTTGCACATTAACTGGTACATTTGTTAGACATAGGCACACCTATGTCGTCTTTCTCCTTCGGTAGTGTTGACTTCACTTCCCACTTTGTTCACCTCCCCCCCATCATCCAGCTAGATTGGCACTGGTAGTGTTTGGATGGCTTTTCACTTCATTAATCTTGACTTGTCGCTTTCCAGTTCGAACGCTACGATCCCCAGGACGGTCGGATAACGGAGCAGGCCTTTGCCAAGTCCCTCCTCACCTACGCTGGCTTCTCCGAGAACAAACGCCGGCTGATGCTTCGACGTGTCAAGAAGAAGTTCTCGGAGCACGATGAGGAGAACTCAGTGGTGAGATTGCCTTACTAACGATCTCTGCACTCGATTTTAACCAGTTGAGCTGCTCATCTAACCGTCAAAGAATACAAATGTCAGTCGTAGTGTGAAAAACATCTTTCTTTTAATTCTGGATTTAAGTGATTTATCCTTGTATGAACATTTTACCACTCCCGAAATCGTCGGTTACATCGTAAATGTAGACAGTCATTCACGCCCATTCGCAGGTGATTAGCTCGCCTTCACTAATGAATAAAGGCGTTTCCTGTTTATGCACTTTGTAATTAACCGAAAATGCGCCCAAAATCGTAGCAGAGACTCGTCTCCTATGTAGACTTTTGAATTAAAGCTCTCACCAACAAGTACAAGGTTACGTAATTTCTATATCGATTCATCAAACCCAACTAAAATCGTTACTGGATTTCTACCCAAACTGGTGTGAGAAACCACTCCCAAGGGACAAAATCTATTCAGGAGGAAGACGGTCACTCGCCAGAACCCCAGGTAGGAACGTGACCAGACAGTAGCTCGGTGTGTGCACCTCTTGATCAACAGTGCAGAGTTCCCTTTAACGTTAGATTTTCTAGTCAATCGAATAGTCCAGTCTAAGTCGCCATGTTGAAGAGGGACTAAAACATGGACAAAACTTGTGCTATCTTTGGCACCTTGGGAAAGACTCTGGCTCTGCACCTAGCAACCACAGCTAGACAGTGCTAGACAATGAGCTAGCAGCTGGCGGTGAATGGATAAGCATTTTGTATTGTGAAGCGAAATTGCGTTAAGGTAGGCACTGAGGCTTAGCTTGTCGCAATTCATTCGGCCCAAAGTCATGTGCTACTGAAGTACCAATTTCAGTAGCGTTTAGGTCTTCTATAAATCTCCGATCCTCTCAGTCATTTCACTACTAGTTGTTAAACGTATGTGCGTGTTTGACAGCGTGATTGTACGTCAACAACCTTCTAGGGGAGATTGGCTAATCGTGGATAAGCTAGCTTGTTCTATTGGCGCTTTTGTGTGGGTGTGCAGGGAATTACCTTCAAGGAGTTCCTGGACTTCACGTACCTGCTGCGCTCGGTGTCGGAGCTGGACACGGCGCTGACCTTCCACACGCTGGCAGGCGCCGCCATCGACCAGGCCACCTTCATCCACGTCGCCAGGGTCGTCGCCGGCGTCTGCCTCACCCCCCACCTCGTCGACGTCGTCTTCACCCTCTTCGACGAAAACGGTGTGTCCCATGGTCTAAGACTCCTTGTCGATGTCCTTTTATCAGGTTTTCCCATAAGTCCTGTCCGATTTTTGAATGAGAAACACGTGTCAATATGTTATAATTAATTAAAGACTCAGTCGTCAATGACTTTCCTTAAGTACCTATGACTTCCCTCATCTATTTGCAAACGTATTTGTACTTCCATTATTGTAAAATGCCTTTGTTTTGATTCGAAAAACTCACAAATATCAGTTTCAACCTCTTCCACCATTGCAAAACCTCTTCCAAATGATTTTGTAAACTACTAAAAAACCAATGGTGGTTGAGAAAATAACAAGGTCGGAGAATAAGGTGGTGGATCAGGAATTTTCTCACAACCAGTTTCTTCTTCAATCTTTCGTGACAATTCTTACTGTGAGGGGTCTTGTTGCATTGTCCTAATGAAAACACTCCTTTTCGATTCTCTAGAGCAGGTCTTTGTTCCCCATAGCTTGGCTCGAACGCCCCAATTGCTGAGAGTAGTAGTTTCATGAGCATTTCTTGTTGAATTAGGTGGTAACAATTCGAGGTTGGTCATTAACTATCGATCCCACCATGTCGGTTGAAGGAGAAACTTTTTCCATGAAGTTCCTTTCTCAAGGGCTGTGACTAGTGTCTTTCCCCCGCTTACGAAGCCACTGTTAATGAAGCTTCATATTTCGCGATAAAAGACCTATTTTCGTCAGTCACCAGTCACAATTCTATCAGCCAAAAAAAGACGAAACAAGCTGGCAAAAGTGGAGGGGAGAAGAGCAGATGCAAACTTGAGATTTGAGTTGATTGTTTTTAGACAAATCATGAGTATGCACCCATTTTTCCCTTTTACGAGCTTTACCAAGTTTTTGAAAGTGAAGACGATGAAAAGTCGCATGGTTTAAACTAAACTTATTTGCCAATTCCTCAACTCATAAAAAATAAACACTACTCAAACAAATATTCAATGGAAGCATTTGGGAAAGTGGGGAGTTGAGTGATATTCAACCAGCATGGCTACGGTGAGTCGAAGTCGCGGGTGGACACTTTACTGAGCGTCAGCTGTCATACCTCTTTATCCTTTCAAATTTACCGTTTATCTCGCCTCAGAGTGGTACTCCGTTTACTTCTAGCGTAACTTTTTGCAGACCCAAAGGCAGACTTCATTAAATGGCGTACTTTACGCTAGTTTAAAACGACCACCCATCGCAATTTATCAACTTACAAATAGTAACCTGGTTCTTAGTGCACATTTTGAAGTGTTCTGCAAGCACGATGCATCCAGAGGTATCCGTAGGCACTTTTATTTGCATCTATCACATAATCGAAGTATCGATTTGAGGATTGGCAAAAGTGAGACTACAGGTCTAATTCTCTTACGAGAGCCAAATATGAATATAATACTCATTATAACTTCGGATCGTTCTGGTATTAGTCCATGGAAATAATCAATCCCAATGTGATGCTAAAGCTGAAGGACGGTGTATCAATTATTCTAATATTTGAATGACGAAATGTCAGGTGTCTATTTCAAAACCGAGTTGGAAAATATGGCAACAAGAATTATGGAATGGACTTTGTTGTTGTTTTTTTCCTAGACGATGGTCAGCTGAGCTACAAAGAATTCGTTCACGTGATGAAGAACCGTCTCTTTCGTGGTCTTGATAAGCCCATGGACACGGGCTTTGTGCGCTTCGTCAATGCCATTTTCTACTGTATCCAACACGAGGTTCGCAGACGTCTGGAGTGATGGAAACTGTGGAGTGGATTTGTTCTGCTAACCATATATCCTCTCCTCCTATATTTCCCTGTCCACCGAATAACTGACTTGTGATCGTGTGGGCTTTTTTTGCGTGTGGGCTTATTCGGCTTGAGACTGAATAAATAATAATAAGGTCGAGTCGGTGTTTTAAGTAGTGCTGAATATTACCATAGCTCTAGCAGGTGCAGACTCTGTTGTGTGGCTTATTTTACCGTGATTTAGCAGAAGTTGACGGACTTCGAAGAAATAGCCATAGGCCGTCTAAACACGAAGGAAATGTGCGTAGTGAAGTTTGTCCAAAATCTTAAGCGTTATAGAATGGGTTTGCTGCTGGTTCTGTTAGTGGTTTTAAATCACTGGTCATATCTGCTTGTGGAAAGGCCAACTTTTCGGGCATTCAGAGGTCACTTTTTGTGTGGTTTTTCTATTTGAATACATCATTTCAGCAAATGGCTAATATAGGGGTCTGTGGTTTTTCAACGCATGGTTGACGATTAAAACGTGGCATAGAATGATTTTACACACGAAATTTAATGTGGGACATTCTGATTCATGTTTACTGTAAGTTACGCCCACTTAATCCGTCATTTAGGAAGTTTTGTTTAGCGGTTTGTGTTTTTACTTACGGTTAACACAACCAATTATTGCTATTCATGCCCTGGGTGGTCGAAGACTAAACAGCAATGGCAATACTCGTTAAAATCATTAAATTGATTATTTTATTGTTGTACGACCGCGCATGAGAAAATCTAGTGCATAGGAATTTTTCATAAGCAAATTACCAATGTAAAAGTTAAAATATTTTGATAATCCCATGTAATTGCATTTAGCAGCATTATAATTACATCTTAGTTGAAATGATAGGATTTATGACTTGGGCTACTAACAGCTAGTTTTAACTGGTTTGGACTAAACCCGCGTGATCTGGCTTGTGTACCCATTCTCATAATCTAGTGATGGATGAGGTATCGATTTCTAGTGGTTCAACGCCGAAATTTTTGTTCGACTATGGAATTCCAGCGACTATCTCGACTCTATGTCACCCGTTTGTATCTGCTCGAACATTAATGATGGTAGTTATCATTTCGCGCTCATTAATATAAAAAATAGTTGGGTCACGAGTACGAACCCCCAATGCTTGGCCGCAATCTTATCGGCTTGAAACGTTATATGTATCCCAATGTCTTTAACTATTGTTGGTTTTCCTGAGTATTTCCTTTACAACCACTTTAGTGCGGCATATGCGTGAAGACGTTGGACTATTTAATGTATTCACCGTCGGTTTGCCTGCATCTCTCATTGGTTCTGTAATCAAAACGACCGTTTGCGAGTTCTATTTGGAGGTTTGTACTGAGTTAATACTGAGATCGTGTGTCTTAATGGTGGTAACGCTGCTTTGTTTGTAGCAAACGGTGAAGGGCTTCAGGTTCAAAAAGTCAGTTATTCAAACCGAAGAAGGGTTCAAGGTTTTCTTCGAGGAAGTAAGATTGCAGTTTGATTCTGCATGTTTACCACTGAATATTTTAACTGGTCTTTTTAAGTCTTATTTCCGTACCATTTACCCAAATAAAGTCTATTCATTAACTCAAACAATTCCAGACATGCAAACTAACTGCTGGCCGTTGTCTTGGTCTGATCGTCAGTTATCCTCTCCAAGGTTGGCTGACGCCTTTCATCTTTGTTAATCATTACAAATGTTTCAATGACTGACCTTTCGAAATAACTTTCAGTCATCATGATCCGACAAATCGCACAACTGGTTGGAAACGAAACTATTTACAGTGGCGTCCTGCAAGCCTTTGTTGAGATCAACGTCAATGAAGGGCTGAAGGGTCTATTTGCGTAAGCATCGCTTCCTTTAACGATTTTTTCCTTTTTGTATAGGTACCATTTATCGAATCTACTTACCTTTACTTTCTGGGTGTTTATAATTTCCCTGTCGTTCTTTGCTCGTATCAGTAGTGCCGTTTTGCAGTTTGACTGCATCGTTTTGCTTCCATTATGTTGGGGCTTCTTCATGGGACTTTTAAATTAGCAGTGGGCCCTTTGAGTCTTGTGTCTGTAGCCCATATGTACATATTAAATTTTAAAATTTTTGTGTTGCTTATTTGGTTCATGGTGTCTTTTGGTTTGTCCTCTTTATTGGTAATTTGATTGGTGGTTTATTCCTCCATGCCGACACTCTTGGTCCTTTTGATTGACTGCACGTCATTTACTGGCGCCATCTGAAGCTCACCAATGCCCTTCTTAACGTCGCCTTGTTAAGCCTACTACTAGACACCTGTACTTGACATGAGTCTCAAGATAGTACACTTGCGTTTGTGCCTGTAAAACTCTCAAGTAATGCGTGTTCTTATGAGAAAGGTATTCGTAGACAACTCTCAAAATCTGCAAGTAACGTTCTCTCAAGTTTGCATCCACATTGTCATTGTTTGCTCGGCTTTTAAGCTTGGACACCTTTATTGGTGCCTCCAAAGTGAAAGGCAGAGCCATTTTTGCGTCTTTTTACGAAACCACCGGCATAGTGAGGTCACAGGTTGAATGCGTGATGTTGCGACACCAGTCAGTGTTTTTTTTTCTGGCGATTTGTTTGTTACCCCACGTGTTCGTTCCGCCAAGCTTTTGTCGCGCACCGTGCTTTTTATGGGCCTCACCTCTGCAAAAAGTTTGGGCATTGGCCGCTCCCCTAACCAATCGGCCTGCTTGCTTTCTCCCCTTTTTAGCAAAATATGTTTTATTGGCCAGTAGTGCACCGTGTGGTATTTTTTAGTTAAAATTTCGTAATTTATTGCTGCAAATTCCTTGCCACTCGGGAATGTTATCTGTGTAATTGGATTTCCATTTGCTAGTATGTGAAAATTTCGGTTTTGTCACTGTTCACCTATGCTATTCGATCTGGCTGCGCTGCAACTTCGTTGTTGCTTTTTATTCCTGAATCTCCATTCACGGGAATCCACATATCTACCCTAACCTTACCTATCGACGGGCAAGCGCAGTGGGTTCACGAATGAGTAGAGTAATTTTCACAACTGAGTGCCTGTGATGATGACTTATTGCATGCAACGCGTCGTGCTTCCGATTGTGCCAATATGATGCAATAAGTTGGAATCATTGCAACCGTAACGTGTGGGTTACGAGACAATTGATGGGATAGGGACCGGGCACCTTTCGTTGTAGATAAGTATAAGGCATCACTTGTGAGGTTACTTCCTGAATGAGACCTCTGAGCATCTTCAGTTGGCCATTGTTTCATTTTTCATTATACTTACCCTTTAGTGGCCTGTTGCCCCGTTTGATGGGTGAAGTGATTGCCGTCTGGTTGACAGCTGGTCTTTCCTACGTCGTGAATAGATACTTGATGCCCAACGACGCTGATCCCAAGATCCGCGAACAGACCCCCTACGTGGCTAGCGTGAGTTCCTTGTCATCTACTACTGGTATTGTCTCCACAACAAGAAGTCGAGCACCACTGTGTGTATGAATATTTTGCTCCAAACAGACAATTATGTGTAATTTGGGCGCAGAAGTACGTGGAACTCTATGGAAAAAAAGTGACAAAAAACTACTAACATCTCTGGCTGTGTAGCTAGGCGTAGCTATTTCGAGCATGTTTACTTGATCTGCTTAGAACAAATTGAGTGAATGGGGGTGATTTTTTTAACTCCTTGACAGATCCTGGTGTCGTCGTGCACCCACCGCCTGACTGTCACCTCCACGGTTATGGCCGTCAGTGGATCCAGACTGGCTGTGGATGTTCCCTTCAAGAACAGCCTCGACTGCTACAACTATCTCTCGCAAAGGGTAAGGCACTTGCATTTCCGCAGATCTTTCTATGATAGTTTAAGAACGAGCAAGCCTGGAAAGGCAAAAATGTACCAAGAAGTAGGGCAGTCGTACCTCGGCTAAGTCGCAGAGATGTGACCTTTTGCGGCATGGCGTAGTCTGTAAAAGGGGTCCGGGGGACTGACAGAGGGTTCAAGCCCGTGGTGTTCATGTTGAGGTTACCAGTGATTGACAGGCGCAGCTTGGGAATAGGATGAGCTGACAGTTGTGACTTGTTACCGTAAGTTGGGCTTAAGTTCTGGGGCTTTAAATTCGTGTTTTTGGTGCTGGTATACACTGGCTCCATGCCGCAAAGTTATTGGCTTCGTCGCCACTAAACTCAAGAGTCGTAGTCTTGCTAGCTATAACGCTTACAACATGAGGCGGCTATTTCGGGACAATTAAGTCTAAGTACTGGGAGTTTGTCTATATTTATGTGTGATAGAGTCCAGTCTATTAGAGGCGACCCCAGGGGAGGCTGAATAAAGGAGGACCGACGCGCCTAGTAGTGATTAGCTAATGTAGTCTGGGTAGACTAACCGTCTAATCACGCCAGACATCGTGAATCGATGAGCTCCATAGAGGGAACTTGGGATCGGAGTCCGCTGCCAGGTTAGATTATAAAATGACGAAAATTTAATTGATGTCAATAAAAGGTAGTGGATTTGCCTTGGATAGGCTTTTTATTACTACTTAAGTTTAATGAAAAAAAGTCATAGTCAACCATGACGGAGGATACGTCTCTTAATAAAGTGTTTATTGCCGTTGAGAAGTATTGGTAGGTACCTTGATTTAGTAGCATCAAATAGAACTGACTCAATCTTGAGCTTAAGAACCATCGTTCAGTGCTAAAGTCAGTGTAATAGATGTGCTATTGCTTAGAGCCGATCAGGGTGTGCCTTCGTAAATATCTGCTCATGAAGGGCTGAAAGACGGCTTCGCGTACCTCGCTAAACTCGTTAGTCAGATGCGCCATCAGGTCAGATCGCGGACGAGGTCAATTACGGGCGAGATTAAGGGGTTCTTTGGATTATTGCTATACGCAACTAGCACACGAGTCCAACGCTCGTGAAAGAATGCCAAACAATCTGAATAGCTGGTTTTGTTCAGAAATTCTCACAACTAAGTTCATGTGCTCCCATACAGCTGTCGTGCAGGCTTTTAATCATCTCAAAGGATTTAGGGTTGGAGTATTAGTTAAGGACAAATATCTAAATCAATTAAACGGGCCATACTAATGCTGCTATGAAGTGGGTGATTTATTCGAGTTTGGGAATTCTGGCCATTGCAAATCCTCCTTTAACGGTTAAGGACTTCGTGGCCTTGAAGTAAAATTTATCTAATTAAAGCAGCTTTTTCAGGGGAATATAACCTCAGAATTTAGCCGAAATTATTTCTTATGGGGTTGCTTGGTATTTTTTTAGATTCGCATCATAGGATATGGATGAAATTTCGAAGAATGTAAGGTGGATATAAGGGCTGTTTCGCTCTGGAAGGGGGGTGAATTAAGATTTGTTATTTCCGTTATTAAAGAATTCGCGTTTAGACAGTCTTGATCGAACATTTCGTTAGCTCAAGCACGCTGGCTGGATATGCTTTTAGTTGATAGTCAGGGAGAAGGTTTTATTAGTAAGCACAGACGCTAGCGTTAGGTGCTACTTTTAGGGCTTTTGCATGTAACCATGAGTCTGATAAGTGACACTTGAGTCCCAAGTCGAAACCATCGGAGATAAATCGTGCATTTACATACAAGTTGAAGGTGCCTAATTTGTTCTCTCAATTTAGGATGCCTTCCTTCGAGGAGCCTCGTTCTTCTTCCGCTATGCCTCGGGTTCCCTGTAGGGAAGACGAAAAGGAAAGGTGGAAAAACAACAGACTAGGCAATGCCTTCCCTTACCTGTTTGTTCCCCCTCCATACCCGGGAAAATCCCTGGTTTTTAGTCTCTCGTTATCTGTCCGTCCACACCTCACCCTCCCACACCATCTTCCCCTGTGCTTGTATCATTGAATCTTTGCGAGCACCTATAAAAATGCCCCCCTCTCCTGTACTTTGCCTTCTATAAAGTCCCTACCTACCTAGTAAATAAACGGTGCAGCAAGCAGCGAGTACTTGCTTATTCACGCATTGGGAAAGAAGCCTGGTGGTTTTTTCAGACGTCATAAAAGTCAGGCGACTTTAAACCTCACCCTGAGTCGATCTTTAGTCGTACAAGCCGAGAACAATGGAGAATAGGGAAATAAGCTTGGATCAATACAGGGCCATTCTCAATGTGGATTGTCATGGAGGGAGAAACTGGGGCCAGTTAAGAAACGTGACTAGGTAGATCACCACGCTAGTGTGTGATGGCGCCGGATTTCCACCACCCTTAGCATGTGCAAAGGCAATACTCAGGAGAGTTACTTTCCAGGAGCTCGGGTGAGGACACGATCGGACCACTGTTGGGTGAGTCCATGCTCTAGTTGTTTTTGAGTGTTAGATGGACAAGTCTGTAAAAGTGGAGCATAGAAGCAAAACCAATAGCAGGCTTGGTGTATATAATTGGATTTAGTATGGGTACAGGAGAGTAATCAGCCGGGACAGAGAAAACAGACAGCGTGAATCGATGAGCTGTGTAGGACTGCTACATCCCCTAAATTAAGAATTCAACTGTTAGATGGGTAGAAAAAACGAATGGAAATCAGGAATGAGGTTCCAAAAGCTGAGGAATCGAAACCTGCCTGCTGTGCTTATTGATTCGATGAGATATTGATAATTATGACTTCTCCACATCAATGGTAAACAAGAAGAGAAGAAAGAACCTCTCCTTCCCTTCAGAGCCATTTGTGAGATCTCGAGCTTACTGCTCGAAGTTTACCATTGAAGGATTGATTTTCTTGACCATTCAAAGAGGTTTGAAGTCACGAAGGAACAGCGCCTTGATTTCTTGTGAATTTGAATCGGTTGCACTTCGTTGCTCAGAAATCAAGCGTGCTGCGTCGCTCCTAAGAAGACGATCACTAGAACGTTTAAGTAGCTATTACTACTAGATCTCCGCAAGTCAGTTAAGTGACAAAATGCTGCAAAGGAAGCCGGTCATTCTCCAAGATTGCAGGCAGGAGCGTTGCTGTACAACCTCGGGATGCATGGGTCCCTTGAGTAGCGGTAGAGCACATTGGGACTTGAAGCGTATCAAGCCTACAGTATGCACAGCCTGACGAGTGCAGCCTGGATGTTTAGCTTCTTTTTTGCATCTGGCTACTACTCGCCGGTTTCATTGGGTTGCTATAAGCCTTACTTGAAGTGAAGTTGTTAGGGTAAATCGGGTTAGTCAACATAAACGAGGAACTAAGGTTCTTCGTAGGGAATTGGAATGTTTCGTTGCCCAGTGTGGGATCTCAAGCGAGCTTAATATCTGGCCTCAGCTCTACCAACACATTAGCGAACCTCCCTAAAGGAAGTTTACGTAGCATGATTATTTTGACTTAGAGGGCTTCGAAGGCATACCAGCGTTAAAGCGTTGCACAAATTCTAAATCAGTAGGGTATGGCAATGCCAACGACACAGGTAATCTACGAAGGAACATCTCGAGGTAGCTGGTTCACAGAAATCTACGGGTGTCTATAAATCTTAAATGAGTATTGATAACTATGAAAGTAGAAAAGATGTTTAGAAGGAACTAGTTTCTTAGAAAGTAGGGTAGGCACGTGAACAAACAACGCGGGTTCATGAGTCTCCCGAATCGAGCATCAGATGGTCTAGGTACAGTCGAAGAGGACATAAGCTCACCACAAAAATGAAAAACTAGGGCTTCAAGTTAACAAAAAAACAACAGATCTAAATCAATTACTTTATTTCACTATAAATACGGAAATCAACCGACAAAATATCGATTAGCAAATCCAAAAGCTGTCAAGAAGAAAATTTCGTCAAAAATCCAGATTACCCTCCCCCAAGCACAAGGAGAGCATAGGAGATCGATTCGAGTGACTTTATCTCATTATAAAAAATACACACATCCAAATCTTTATCAAAACTACACTGATTGGTTACTTAAGAGGCTGCCTTGAGGGCGAAGAGCACGTCGGACTGGGAGCAGTTGAGTCGCAGCAACATGTTGGTGTCGCGTCGCGAAGGCTCTGTGAGAATGAGCTTGTAGGTGCCCAGCGACGCACACATCGCGAAAACCTCCGTGTCAGTCGGTCGTGGAACACCTGCAATAGCGTTATCAACAGTCAGTTGCTACTGAATTGATATTAAGGTGTTTGTAACAAATAGTTGACAACAGCAGCTTTTTCAAATGTGCCAAAGGTGTTCGCGCACTCTAGGCTTCCTTCAAAAGCACCAATACTTCCTTACTCATAGAGGTGATGTCATCGAGGCGAATCAATGTCTGCAACCAAGCGAATCATCGAAGAGACTGACTTGCATCACGATGATTCACATTGACCATCAAAATAGGATTAGTGTCACTGTCCAATGAACAGCGACACGAAAACCCTGAAAGCGATCTGACGGAATGAGCTGGAAATAGCAATGTCGGGCTCACTCAATAAAGACCCTCGGTTCTACGCCTACAAACATTGCAGAGACCAACTTCTTCGAGAAAAGGCCTTTGCAAGCGGTCTGACAAAGACTGTAAAGGTACTTAGGGTGAGGTGAAACAACTTGCTGAAACACTAACCACCTCGTTCTGTTCCTAAGCGGAAAGCCTAAATAATGCCAAGAGCGTAACACGAAAAATAATAGTCAAAAGGAGATCCTTCTTGGAGTGAAGCAGACTAAATTGCCTCGAACTGTCATGGTTTCGGGGTGTTGAGTTCAGATACCCACGCGGAATTGCTAGCTAAGTCAACGAGGGTACGCAATAATAGGTTACTATATGCACTACAACAGGACTCTTTTTCCTCTGTGCCACACCACAGAGAAAAGGCAAGAAGGTTGTCAGCCGCCAATTTCTTTTACCAAACCAGTTACCTCTGGGCTTCCCGAACTCCACAGACCTTGATCTGTCGATGAACCACTACACACAGTCCACCGGTACTACAAAGTCCGGTTAATTGCGAGAACTAGAGCAGTTTTTGAGGAGACCCTTCCCAGGGAAAGTATCAAACCAGCTTGTTCCAGCCCTGTTCTGGGAGCTGGCTATTTTAAGTAGAACACTCTGGCGACGATAGCTTCATTTCTCTAAATCAACTAAATTAAGTAGTCACCAACCACATACAAAATTTAACCGAAACAACCTGTACGTAGGTGCCCGGTCCACCCACCTTCAAGACCACACAGGGCATGGAGCTGATGCAAGCACCGATTTAGCTGAACCTCTTCCACCCCACGAGCGGCGACTTCTGCGACGATGGCCCTCAACAGCAACCGTTCGTAGTGAGACACGCAGCGCAGGGCGGTCAACATCGGTGCCGTGAACATCTCCCGTAGCGCCGCGTTCACGTGCTGTATAGTCGTCGACACGTTCCTGCCTCCACGCTCCAACTGAGCCAACTCCGCAGCTCGACGACAGATGTCCAAGGCGCGCCTTGCATCCCCCGAAACTGCAGCTACTTTTCGCGTAGCCAGCTCGATCGCCTTCGGCTGTAAGCGGGAAGAAGAACAGTTACTTAACTAATATAAGTAGAACTTCTGCGATAAAAGGAAGAAAGCCTACGTCGAATGAGGAGCTGAGTTCTTCCCCGAGTCTGGATTTGACTATCATCGCGAGTTGGTCGAACGAATAGGGAGCGAAAGCCAACCGATTAAGGCCCAGGCGACTAGCGACACGGTGGTGCATGACGCGTTCAGGCAGATCCATGGTGTTGGCCACGGTGAGGATGATGAGGGGCCGTCGTCCAGTGGTCCTGGTCCTGGCCGCCTTCTTGTCCGCACCGGTGGCTCGGCAGGACCAGTCGAAGAGGGCGTAGAGCACGTCCTGGCGTTTCGAGCAGAGCAGGTCAAGTTCGTCAAGCAGGAGGACGCAGGCGGGTGCGGCGGCGCTTTGTCGTGAGGTGGAGCAGAACTCCGTCTCGAGGAGGGACAGTGCCTTCTGTGCCGAGACCTTCTTGTCTTTCAAAGCCTGAAAAAAATGGTTACCAAAATACGCAAGCTATCAATAAGTGCTGGTCACGACGAGAAGATCCTGAATCCGCAGCTGCTTTAAAAGATCCCGATTTCTGCACACCAGGAAGACTTATTTCATAATTACTTAGGCGGACTATCGTAGTAGTTAATGTTTGACGTTTATTTTAGACTGATTGGAACCTCCACAACTGAAACAGGTCCATATGAAGCAACAGTACCTCAAATTTTATCTGTTTAGTGGATTTAAAGAACGTTTACAATGATCTCAATACTCCTAATAATTAACTTGAAAATCAGCCTCATAAAACTATCCAAAGATGACTACCAATACATAATCCCTTTTTAAATAGTGTTAAAGAAAATTAATAACTCTTAGTGAGCAACTGAATCATTTTGGCGCCTTTAATTAAGATTCTTTGGGATTTGGCAAAGCGTTTTTGTGGTTTTTATAGCACCACTAGAAAGATAATGAATTCAAATCGTGGGTTGAATGTCGAACCAAGTGACTAAACAGTCAAAAGCACCTAAAATACTCATCCGAAAAGTCTCCATAAGTCCGAGCCATACACAAACCAGTGCTACAAGGCAGTACTAACCAGTTACAGTAGCCTTTAACCCTTACGCTAGTAAAAAGTGTCGACATTTTCGACCAAGTAATACCCTATCTCAGGACCACCAAGTTCTAGTGATATAAATAGAGATAATCAAAGGAACCTACCTCATAAACCTGGACGTAGACTTGACGCGGTTCCGAGATCTGCATTCCATTGACAGTGACGAATTGGAAGTCAGGGATGACACCGCTCATTTCGCCCTGGCGGGCCAAACCATGCATGCTCCTGACAACCGCATTCACCGTCGCCGTTTTGCCCGTGCCAGGCACCCCCGAAATGTACATACACCTGTAATACGAAAAAATAAGCCAACCAATCAGTGGTGCACTACGGTTAAAATAACGAATTGTCCAAATAACCAAATGAGAAATAAGGGTAATAGAGCCAATGAATAGAGAGAAGAGCGGAGTCTTACCCGCCAGTGCGATTTTGAAGATGTTCAAAAAGGAACTCAAAGACGGTATCGAATTCCTGTTCGCGACAGGGCAATGTATCCCCAGATAGACGAGAAGCATGTAGTCTTGAGATGAAAATTAACAAATTACAAAGAACAACAATAAAAATGTTGACTTTGACGTACTTTGCATTCAACGTGTCACGGTGGATGGCAGTTGAGATAGTACGACGGGGCACAACAACCTGGTTGGCTGCTGGAGTCTAGTCGGGAAAAAACAGAAAGATAAATAAAATTCGTTAGGATGTAAATTCATCGGCCGATTTACAGCATTGAAAAGAGTGGTTCTAGCCACTTTCAGCGAAGCCGACGCATGCTGCATCTAGTAACGATGGAAATGATAGCTTGAGCCCGACTATGTATTACAATATAACTAACTTTTCAAGGAATAACATAGCTACAGTTTTGGCTAGGTTTCAAGACTAGACCTGAATGATGATGAATGAGGAAGTTCCGCCACAGAACACTTGAAAGAAAACGAACTCATATTTTGAAAAATCTAGTTCGTAACTAGACATACAATTGGCTGTAATAAAAGCTCATGGCTTAGAAAAGGCTTATGGTTACTCCCATTCACGAGCGCTTCTGCCCCTCGACCATAGAATGCAACTTGCAGGTATCTTAACAATCTCTAGAGCGTTCTCGGGTACTCTTATGCATAGGTGTCTTCAGTTTTCTTGCAGAAGACAGATAAACTCACATGGGGAGCCTTTCTGGTCACCGCAGTGGTTCGCCTCCTCCCCTTCAGGGCCCTGCGTCTGGCGCTTCGTCCAAAATCGCCATCACCAGTACTGGAATCGTCAGAATTCGACGAAGTATCACTAGAGAAGGAAGAGGAATTAGTGCAGAAACCGTCTTCCGACGAAACACCTCCTTCTTCCTCCTCCTCCTCCTCCTCGTCAGAGACTTCGAAATCAGAGTCGTTAGTGGAAACAAAAGAGATGTAGGTATGGTTATCAGCTGCGGAGCCCTTCGGAGACCGTCGTTTTACAGACTGGCTGCGTTGACGGGCCAGTGCGAGGGCTAAAGACGAAATGAGGAAAAAAATTCCGCCAAGTACCAAAACGGATAGTGGTATAATTCCGACAATCCTTCGATGTAAGCTGTCAAAACAGTTGCTAAGGGAATAAAATTAACTCGACTGAAACAAGTCTACAAAGGCTGAAATATAGACTCATGGGGATAAAGCTGGACAGCCATTAGTGTCGATTTGTTGAAAAAAAGGTCGCAACTTTCTTGCTAAGAACTAGCTGAAGTTAAAACTAGCATTGTCGACCGATTTAAAGAAAAGAAAATGAGCATTTATATTAAACACAAATCAAAACAATTTTACATGGTAGTAAACTTCTTACAGGGGCCATGAAATGTCAGACTCGAAAACCTGAAAAATCCTGTACAGTTCATAATCCTTTTTTTTTTAAAAAAACGAGTAGAACCAGAGCCGAAGACACAAAGCACCCAAGGAACGAAAGTCAGTAACGAAAAAAAGCAACACATTTTTAAATACAGAGGAAACGATTTACCGCCGGATTCATTATCAATTTCTTCAGGATCTTCACCGTTCGTTTCATGACCTTTGGCGAAAATTCCATGCTATTGCTTTAAGAAAACGCATCGCTTCCTATGCTCAAACGAAATTATCAGAAGGCATTCACAAAAGACCAACAAGCTGACCGGCCACACTACTGTAAAATGATAACATGTTGAATACGTAGAAAAATCTACTCACTTGTGTGTCGCCGAGCCGGGACAGAAGCACCAGGTTTCCCCGAAGTTACGGCGGGGGCTTTTTTCACCAAGTTCATTTCGTGTTCAGTTTCGTAGTAACTGACGATCTTGGCCATGGCCTGGTCCTTGCAGGTACGGCGGGGCGTTCTTGGAGAGTGGGGATTCGGGGTAGCTGCGGCGGTGACCGTGTTACGGCTACGCAACGGGGTTTTCGGTGCCTCAGAAGAGACTGCTAGAATTGACAAAAGAAGAGTTTATTGAAGAAAATGATTAGTAATCCTGCTGAGGATCTAGATGCATGAGTTTGCTTAACAATGGCACAACCACAAGAGAGTTCTCGGGGATTATGGGTTAAGTAAACTGTATCTATTGTATTCCACCATTGGAACTTGATTGGTAATCGAGTAGTGATATTGATTGCGTGAACCATACAGGAATCATGATCCAGACAGAGAATGGATATGTAAAACAGGTACTAAAGTTGGACAATTCGAAGCCACATGTCAGAAGGTTGTGTGGATTCATATAATATTGGTATTAAATGACTCTTAAGAACGTTAAAATCACTAACATTGTACAAAATAGCAATAAACGACGAAAGCATACAATCGACTCACCTCGGTGGTTTGCCGGATTTCGGGTGCGATGTGGAGTACTTTTCGTCCCCACATCTTCGGTTTCAACTAGACAATATTATTTAAAAACGAAATGCAAAACTGTAATAAACGAAGGAGAAGGTACACCCAAGCTTTCTTACCAAATGTACAACTGGTTTCAGGTTTGAGGGATATTCGTAGTTTAGCAAGGCGTTGAACTATAAAAGAGAGAATGAAATTCATGTATTAAAAATGCTAAATTGAGAGAACATTTATGGAAACCAACGTACCAGGAACCTTCGGAACTTTAAATTTTGGACCTACTTCAGCTCTTCGGGGTCTAATTACTCTTGGTGGTGTGTTTTCATCATGGGCAGACGAAGATGTTCTCGGAGCTTTAACTGGAGTAAAATGAAATACATACAACCTACATTGCATTGTGGAATCACAAATTCTAAAAAAAACGAGAAACCCAAATCTGCAGTGGGTTAAATTACGAGCCACTGACGTACTCTGTCGATTGACGCTACTAGACTAAAATATGCAAAAAATATATATATTACCAATTATATTTTATCACTATTAAAACAAATATGTTTTTGTGGCTAATTTAGTACTAATTTTGGTTAACCTTTACTAAGCTTGAGCAAACTTTGAACGAATTTGTTAGCCTAGTTTGGGGTTAGATGTGATTTGGTGATTAGTTAGTTTATGGTTCAAGTTGTGGTTATATTAATTAATAAGCATTTTTTATCATCATATTTTTATTGCATTTATAATTATTTACTGCATGCAAATAGTAGGTCGCCGAGTTGGCGTATTTACCTGCACCAATTTTTAATATTCTTCTATTCCTTTATAGCTTATGCTCTAATGCATGCCACTCGTAAGGTTCTAAGCCTAGTTAAGCCCTCTTTAATTGCAAATATTATGGCCAATGCTGGCAATCTTACTATCACTATTCATCCTCATGAACTGTGGTGCAACTCCTACCTTCTCTTCAAAACTTCCGATGAAGCAGCCGTTTTCATGAGGACATTGGACTTTCTATTTCTTCTTATTTATGCATTTGGACTTTTCATCTCAGGATGTCTCGGAGACTGATTCGATCCGCTATTAGTGGGATGTTTTCTGTAGCTGTAGCCACGTTCCTATTTGCTGTTCCTTCACAGTGGGGCCATTTCTACAGCTCGTATTAGTACGCAATCTTCTGGTTTGCCAATGGATTCCTTCGAGACCCTAGTTGGCCTGCTGGTGTGTCCCTGGTTGCTCATTCATTTTCCTCCGCTCGGGGTCTCATCCTGGGTTTTTGGACAACATCCTCCGGTGTTGGCAACATAATTGGGGCTCTTATCTCTTCCTTAATTATCGATTTTGGCTACGAATACGCCTTTCCTGCCACTTCAGTCCTTCTTGCTGACGTGACTCTAGTTGTTCTTGCCGGAATTCCCCCAAACTGTCGTCAAACGCTCCTAAGAATCCCATGAAGATCTAGAAAACGGGTCCTCGGTCTCCCGGAATTAATCTGCTATGCCCTGGCCTATGCCTGTCTCAAATTGGCCAATTATTGCTTCTTCTTCTGACTTTCCTTCTACCTTCACACCAAGTTCAGCTGGGATGCCGGCGCAGCCTCGGGTATATCCACGTTCTACGATGTAGGAGGCTTATTCGGTGACATTGTCAGTGGGGGTATCTCCGACCTGCCTTGCGTCTCTCGCAGCTGGATGAATATAATCTTCCTTGTGCTGTGCCTCCCCTGTCTTGCGATCTACCGATTTACGCCGAGAACACCCTGGTCCCTTAATGGCTTTGATGGGTTTCATGGTAGCAGGTCCGGCAAATTTGCTCTCAGCAGTTGTCGGCGCTGATTTGGTAGCCCTGCCGCATCTTAAGGGACAAAGGGTCCTCTCAACCATGACCGGATTCATCGATTAGACAGGCTTGTTGGGAGTTGCCCTGGGTCAAATAGCCGTGCCAGTTTTGCAGGCCCAACTGGGCTGGACCTCGGTGTTCACTTCTTATCTGCTGTGCCTCCACACTTTTACTTGTATTAATTCCACCGGCCTTGCGTTGAAGAGCAAACCGAAATGCGGCTTCAGCAATTGGCGAGCGGGAAATCTTGATCTCCGAGGAGTAATTCTTTTTAGAGTTACATTACTTACTTACTTACATTATGATGTAAGAATGTACCTGTTTTCCTATGAATGTGCTCGTGACGTTAATTGATAAGTAAGGGTCGTTTTTGACTCGCGGCAATTAAAGGCAATTAATCTTGTCATATGCACACTTTGAGGCTATTGCCAACCTTAAATTTCGTTAAGCGTTTGCTCTCTTCGATGCTAAAGTGAATGTCAAAGATTCAACATGATTTTTTCTAAGGATTTGAAGTAGCAGTATCGCTTAACACCTCGTTTATTTAGTAAAACTTAATTTTTAGTACGCGAAACATCTTATTTTGCTTCATCAGGTAAAATGAGGCATTGAACTCCAACCGACAATCACAGAATAGTGTTAAGACAGTATCCTCAGATTTTCTGAGGCAATTATGCTCATGCATTTCCCGTTTGATCTGTACCTTATAGTAACAACTAGTGGCTGAACACGATAATTTTCATGCGTTGGAGTCAGCTTATTACTTTGACACGTCGTCTAATGATAGGCATTTACAGTCATCACAAATGAGGAGGCAGGGTCAACTAACTAGTGGACTGAATATTTAATGTTATTGGAAGCGAAAAATGCGTGTTGGTACTTTTTATGCTAAGAATTGGGGTCATGCATCTTATCTAAGGTTACGTCTCAACAGCAGCCAGGCTTGTGAAATCTGGCCAAGAATTTTTACTTAACCAATTGCTGTGTAGACAGTTTGTCCTCACTTTTATTCATTAATGGTTTCTAATTGAAATTTGAGTGAGCGATTCACAAGCAACCACTTATTCAAAATAAGATAAAAATACTACATGACTCTTGGTGGTCTTTTGCTTTCATAGCTATCATACCGAACAAACATATACGACCTATTTAGAGACTTCAAGAGTTAGGGGGATAATAGCCGACAATCTATTATTGTGCAACACCACAATAACTACCTGTACTTAGCAAAAAAAATCGCGTTACTAAATGGTATCTGTCAACCAATTTCAGCAGCTTCAGGTCTCTATGAATTAACTTTGAAATGTCCGGCACAGTTCTAGGGGACTGAACCAATGAGATATCGAGGCAAAAATCAACCTAATATTTCAGGACCAATCATTAAACTATTCCTCTCCACCTGCATCTGTTTAGTCTGTGAATGCACCAATCGGATCAAGTACCTTGTAGTACGTCTCCATTGGATTTAGAATGGGAACTATCGTATTTTTTCCCATGAGTAACTTCACTACTATCAAATCTGCTGAAATAAACAAATAATGTCGTATTTAAATACTTTTATTTCTCTTTTACAAAATGGAGAACATTGGAAGTGAAATCCATTTTTCTCCTGAGTCTAAGAAAGCTACTAGTATACGACTTCAAATGCCTTATTTTACGCATTCTTTCCATTCCTTCTTACAACGTGTCGAAAGACGAGGGAAGCCCCAGAGCCTTGAATTTCTCCGCGTAGGTCTCGTGAATTTCGTCATTTTGAGGTACTAGTGCATTCAAATCACCCAATATCAGGTCTTGTATCTTTTCAAACACTCGCTCGACACAATTGACGTATGTTATATGAATTGACTGCAGATTTATTTCAAAATGACGCCGATTTTCTGCCATCGAGGCCTCCAAACTGTCCACCTTCTCGGTCAGTCGACAAATGGTCTCATTTGATTCCAGTAAAAGTCTCTCCGTGCTCTGTAGCTGAGTTTGCAAGCTAAACAGCGTCGCTCTGGCTTCAGCTTGAAAGGATTTCAAGGATGTTAAAATTGCGAATATGACCTGCTCCAAATCGTCAACAATCATCTGGGACTGCTGTTTCAACTGCGCCTTATTCTGCTGCATCTTCTTCATGGCCAGATCGGATTTCTTGTTGACCTCCTCGGAGCGACATGCTCGAAAAGTGAGAATGCGGGAAATGAGCTGGAGTTTATCGATTAGGAGCAACAGAGCCTCCTCTGAGTGTGGTGAGCTGTTCTTGGCCTGTCCCTTTTTCGCCATGGTCAATTTTACCCTCTGTCGACTTTTGAAAGTACCTTATTGGGACCAAAACTAACTACTACTTGTACGAACGGGCGTTCCGTACCGTAACTCAGCTGTTTTAAATAAATCATCGATTTTTCGGAAGGCAGTTTACCAAATCAGCTGTTTGCCCCATTATTCCTGGCTTGTTTACAAAACACTTCCTGCTCCTTTTATTGCTTTAAGAACTTTAAGTTAGTTTTTGCAAAATAAATAATCCCAGAGGAAAGAATGTTAGATAATTACCACTTAATAATGCCTGAATTTTTTTCACTTTTGTTGCATTTGAAGGGGAAACCTAAAAATTAACTTCAGTTAACTCCGGTAGAAGCTGATTCATTGAATTTATTGACGATACATACCGCACCTTAAATGTTGGATTATCGTGGAATAAATTTTATGATAGGGCACTTATATATACTCTATACGCTACTGGCGGCGACACACTGCATCTCTTATTACGTTATTCTCGTTAGCACTTGTGTGGAATAAAAAGCAATTCAAATAAATTTCCCATTAATTATTGGAGTCACTTGAAATTATACTCATGGGAACTTTGGTAATTTACATTCTAATAGCCGGTGGAGTAACGCTCATGGCCAATTGCAAAGTTTCTCATTAAACAGCGATGCGATGCCGTGAATATTCCGTATGTTAGCGTAGAAATTCTAAGCTTGTATCACATCAACTGACTTTTCCGACAACCTTTCTGACAAATTATTTATCAACTTAAATTTAAAGACAAAATGCATTTATTTTATTTGCTTCTAAATCCTCATGGTGAAGTTATGCTTGGTTAGAAGAAGAAGAAGGTGCCTTCCAAATATAATTTTGAATTTTTGATGTTTGCTAAAATATCAGAGATTTAGATCTTGTTTACCTATTGATGAAGTTTGTCAGCGTGTCGTGCAAATGACCCGTTTACATGATGCATATTTATTTAACAAATAAATATAGTCTCAGTTGGGTTTTTGTAGTAACGCCATCTAATTATCTGGTTTAGTTGAGTCATCGGCATTTGGTTTTGAGTGGTGCTTTTTCTCCCTTTTCTGTTTATCGCCCTTCCTAACCCTCTTCGACTTTCGTTCTCGTTCGCTTTTCCGCATGCTCTCTCGAAAGGACTCCAACAACGCCGAAGTCGACGGTTCCTGAACCGGCTTTTCCTCCGTTTTCGATGTCACCTTGCGAATTAAGTCCTCTAAGTGTTGCATTCTACAAAACAAATGTAGCCGGTCTGTTGCTACAGCTAATCATTTTGAAATTATTGGATGATGGCTAACTTACGCGTCGCCTTCGGGTGGAGTAGGCAGTTTCTTACTGAAGCCCTCCTTCCCAACCAACCAATAGGAGTCGACCTCGCCTTTACCTCGCAAAAACACCTTTCCACGATGTTCCAGGTGGTAGCCTCCGAGGTTATCCAAAATGGCCTTTGCTTGTGCGCTCACGTGGATTCGGAAAGCTGTTTGGAATATTAAGTTATCTCCGGATATATCGAACAATAGTGTCATAAATGCCCATACCTGTACTGGTCGATTCCATGCGCGAAGCGGTATTAACGGTGTCACCGAAGAGGCAATATCGAGGCATCGTTAAACCAATCACGCCGGCTACGCATGGACCTGGACAAGAAAGAAACCGAGTTTTACCAAGGTAGCAGGGTATTAATCACGCAAGTTTCACTTTCATTGTTGTAATCAAAATTTGATGAGGTTAAATCTCTCTAAACATAAGAATGATGTTCAGCTCCATTAGGACTTATAAAATACTCTTTAACTTTCTTTCAATTTGAAAAGGTGAAATTCAGAGAGGACATAGGGATTACCTGGTTGGTAATATTGAACTTAATGAAGTTAGATATTTTTTAAGCAACTGAGGAAAATTTATTAACTGCAAAACTGTAAGCTTTTTGTACTCAAGAGTATTTCCTGGTTAAAAGCACCTTTATAGATCAAGACATTGCTGTAAGTTCCCCAAATGAAACTAAAGGGCCTAGTACATCAACATGCCGACCGTATTTATGGGAATTAACTCCTGTGATGCATTCCAAGTGGGTCGATGCGCGTACATAAACAAGTGCTTCCAGTTCGGTTGTTTATCTTTGCGTATGAGTCACTTGACAAGGAGTTTCTAGTGCTCCTTTTTAGGCACAATTTGTGGTCTTCTTACAGAAGTAACCTACCACTATTCATTCCAAGTCGCAGATACAGTGGAACACCGGGCAGATGCGCGATTTGGAATGACCCGCTGACACTGATGAGTTCCAGTGCCATGGTTGCAATCTCGCCAGCATGCCTGTTTCCGTTTCGTATGGGGAGTCCGGAAGCCACCATGTAGGCATCACCAATGGTTTCAACCTATCGAAAAATCCCTAAGGAATGTCCACCCACCTTGTACACATCAAAGGTTTGAATCAGATCGTCGAAAGTCGAGTAAAGGTCGTTGAGGAGATTAACGATTTGCAGGGGTGTCGACATGGCCGAAATGGTTGTGAAGCCAACTATATCACTGAATGAAATCGTCACCTCTGAAAAGGCCTCCGGGTCAACTGGTGACCCCGAAATCAGCGCCTGAGCCACGGACCTGAAGAAAACCATTAGTTGATTTTCGGAATTTTGCAATTTTTGCCTATTTTCGGTGTTGGAGAGTGCTTACGGAGGAAGCATTTTTGCGATAAGCATTTCGGTTTTTTGCTTTTCGATTTGCAGCTCGGCAGTGCGCTGACTGACTTGGCTTTCGAGGTTGGCAGAGTACTTCTCCATGATTTTAAGCATGTGCTCAACAATGTTTGTTTTTCTAAAATGCCAGAAAGTGATAACGTGGACCTACTTTCCCTTTGAGAGTTGGTTGAGTTGGTTTTCGAGGTCGAAGAATGTTGGTCGCAGTTTCGGGTTCTCTGACCACGATAGTTGGACCAGTTTAATGTAGGCCGGGGGAACGTCAACATCCTCAAACTAAATTATAAAAATATCTACATTTATTGTGCCCACGAAAGTTTTAGTTTCAGGTAAAGAACTGAAATTCCAGCTTCACGTTCGCCAAATCCTTATCGTCTGATCATCTTTCCGTGCTCACACAGTGTCTTGCCAGGTGATTCAATGCGTTAATCCAATCAGCACTTTCATTGACTGGAGAGACTTTAAACTTTCACCGTGGATTCTTGCAGTGGATAAGCAAGGAGCACTCCACGAGGACAATCGCTAACTCGCCCCAAAGACAGTTTATAGGGGTCAAAAATACCTGTCCACTCGCCTATTGGCCATGTTTTCAAATGACCTTCATGTAGGTTTTAGAGGAGAGTCATTGGGGTTTTCCTACTCCCTCCAATGATCCAACTACTCATTTTGTACTCTAAGTCATGGTAACCCTACCGCATATTCAGCTCTATCCTTTTTATTTCATAAACCCTCCAGTTTCTAAAAATTTCTCAAAGCGGGCTCCTGCCCCTTCGAATTGCGATTCCTGGTTAAGTTATTCTTGGTTTTACGTATTAGTGCTTTCTCTGTCTACTTTGTTAATTAATTTTTAAAAGCCTTACTCTTCACAACATACCTAACTTAGCTACCTGCCAATCGCTTTAACCGTTTTTTTTTCAAATAAAATCTCAACTATGAATTCCATTTGTTCATTATTGGGTAGTGTTGAACTGGATTTATCCATAATGTGAAAATCGACTTGATTGGATGAATTATACATTCACCAACCCTGCCTTCATTGAAGTCCGGCCAAAACCGAATCGATAATTTGGTAGACGGTTTTATCAATCGCTCCGCGACTGTTGTCACTTTATTGATGGTGACAGTTGAGGTAATTGCATCTAATTCCACTTGAGTGTATTTTAAGATTCCTTCCTAAGGGACAATATTGCATTAAAACAGTTCGTAAGGTAGAATGTCTAGGTAATTATACCTACCTACTGCCATTAACTGCGCTTTCGAAATTAACCTCACCGTCCTCTGTTCGTCTGTTTCTGCTTTACTAATCCTGTCATCAATACCATTTGGACACCTTTCTCTGCAAACAAAATCCAAGGGATGAAGCCCAGTGAGGCCCACTGAAGGGTTGATGTATTAATGAAGTAAAGAAACTGCATTGGCCCAGGAGACTCACTTGGGCTCAGTACCGGGGCCCACCGGCCATACCTAATCGAACGCGGTTAACGTTTCAGTACGGATTTCAGCCATAAATCAACCACTTACGCTGGAGTATTTGTTTGCTGTAGCAATGACTAATAACGAGCAGAAAGAGCAGCTGCTCAATGCCCGAACATCTTTAACCTGATCCATGGCCACCTGCGCTTCAGACTTTGTGGCTAGACCAGCTTTCACAAACTCGAAAGTTGAGAGGAATTACTTGATATTGCTAATTAACCATCTCCGGTGGTAAGAATCCACAGGGCGCGCGAAGTTGCTCGACTCGGGCTCTTTGGTACCCGTTTTGCCAGGCTCTTCGTGAGAAACCTGCATATACCTGTTCCCCTCCTTGGTCGTTGTAAACATATGAAAGCACCAGGGGTTAGGGCAGACCACAAGAGCACACGAGAACTGAGCAAGTGGTGGCGAAGACCCTCTTTATCTGAAGGTAGCCTTTCCTACGTGACAATGACATCCACGCTTCCTAAGCACCCTGCGAATCGAAGGCATCTGCAGCATCCAACCGTAGCTGTTGCTAACCATCGCTAATGAGTACAGGACGACCTCTACATTTCTCTACTTCGAGACCTGATTAATACACTCTTTTGGTAACTCCGGAGTTCTTGCGCGAATTTTGAGGAGCCGGATGAGCAGCTGGATACCACACTGGGCGTGACTAATGCCCTTTTCAGCTCTTTTACAGGCTTTTGTCTCTAGGACCAATAACTGTTTAATTTTCTTCTTTTGCTTAAAGTTGCAAGAGAAATGAAAAGACGATTGTAAGCAAAAACATTGTTTAGAAAAAAAAAATCGAGAAAAAAGGAATTTTGTATATCACACTAGAATAGGAAGTGGGGTATTAGGTCTGAGATACGAACCCTCAGTGGTACGATTAAGTCTCTTTTTCGGTAAATATTATGCATACCACAGTTTACAGAGAAGATTCAAAAAACAACACAATTAAATGGAACCCAAGATCGTTTAATTATTTATCAGGAGCATTCCAAATGGAGTCATTCTAGTTTATAGAAACATAATCTATTGTCCTTAACTCAGTTGCTTATCAATCAGTCGACTAATAGGTCTGTATTCGATCACATTCCTGGTTTACCGGTAGCTCAGAAGGGTACTATTTGACCCTTAGTCATTGGAACTCAAAGTGGAAACTAGTGCACCATTTTCATCTGTCTGCCTAAACTCCTTCCTGAAATCCTTATTCACAGAATTGATTTTGAAACATTGTTTCACTCCTTGTGATACCCAGGATCTACTTGTGATACAGGATCTACTTTACATTCATCACAAGAAGCCGGCTATGTGAGAACGCTCATTACTTGCTAAAACTAACGTTACTGGTTTTGCAGATCCAAAACATTCGATTCTTATCAAATAAGGGCTACCAAATGCACAATTGCATGCCCTGCTACTCAATATATTCATAAATAATGCGGACTCCTTGCTCGATCGTCAAGATCGCTAGTCAAATCAGCTAATACCACATTGATTCCCTAGTCGTTTTTATGGTATTTTGTATGGACTGCCTAAACCGGGAAACATTTTCAAACTTTCCTTATCTTTGGTTTTGGAGTGCAGCTACTGGGGTTTCCAATTCCGAGAAAGGTGCTAGTGCCTGAGACATTCAATCGATCAATCATTTTTAATTGGTGCTCTACGTTATAAATCAAGCTTCAAACTTACACTGGGGCGATAGAGCAGCATGGAGTCCTCTCTAGGGAAGAGTAGGCGTTGTAGGACCTCGTCCACGGCCTCCGGATCCTCAGGGTTAGACAGACCGAAGGGCTTCGAGCGCGCCAGAGTTTCGTACATCACCATGGCAGCCGCATAGACGTCCCCAGACGGAGTTCCTGTCGGCTGGACGGTCCGTGACTCGCGCAGCATTTCCGGAGCAAGGTACAGTCTCTCTGTGGTCATGAGTAAGGCCAGTTGGTCAATTGGTTCATTTTAAAGCTTGCAGTTATTAAAAATTCATGAAACCTAGTTTAATCTTAGTACAGTCTGTTTCTAGACGGCTTTCTTGATTTATGGGTTTCTTGAGTTGGCGGATCAACATTATTACAGTCGATCACAAGTGTGTAGTGACCTTACGGTGATCTGAGAGTATCTTTGCACCACTACCCTGGACATGTTAATCCCTCTTTAACTGAGTGCATTGGCCTGACCTAATTGGCCGAGTTGTTTGCCGATAAGGCAGGTCAACCATATATCACAGCAGTTTTCACACACACGACACACCGCTCTAATAAACGCTCTGGGAGGGACGTCTTCTCGCCTCTCTCTCTATCCCTGGTTTTGGGGGCTCGTTGTATCTGTGGTAAGGGATCGATCTAGGAAGAGAATCTAACAGTAGCTACCCCTCTACACGTGTTTTAGTTGTCAGACTTGGTCGTTCACACTGGCTTCCTTTGAATTCCAATTATTCTATAGCATGCGTGAATGGTATGTAATGCTCTATCAAGGACTTTGTGTCTGGCAAAAGCCCAATAATACTGCTAGTCTTTGCCACTTCTACATTCAGGATGCCTAAGAGTAGTTCTCTGTCTATGTATGCACTGTGATCTCTCCACGCATGATTTGGCGAACGAGTAAGAATGGAGTCATAATATTCGGGAGGGCATTAATAGTGTTTTCAAGTGATATCCCATATTCATTACATTAACGCGTTACTTTTCCGTGTACTCTATCACTGTATTGAGCATGGTAACGTAACGTAGTAAAGGATACCTCCCCTCACTGTTTCTTAAAAACGAATTGCAACGAAAGCATTTATGATTCTACGCAATGCGATGGCATATTGTTGCAATATGTTGAAATAAATAGGGGCTATAGTTTAACAATGCAGTACGAATTCATCCTAAGTTAGCTGGAGGAGAACTGTGAAAAGTGATTTCTTCATTGAAAATGATTTTTTTGGAATCCATATATTGTAACAACTCCAAATTTGTTAGCCTTGTTCAAGTCGATTCGTTGTAGGTTCACAAATCCAAATGAAGGTTTAAATCATAGAACGGGGAACTAATACTTTGAAATTCGTGACAATGACTCACCGTAGTATTTTCTTGGTGGATAGTGGTTGTAGGATGCGTATATTCTCTGAAGCCCATAGTCTGTGATCTTCAACATCCACCGATTATCGATAACGCAAGTATCAGAATTTAGATTTCCGTGATAAGCGATCACGCTTTTGTGCAGATGGGCCATCCCCTGGGGAATGAATAAACGGGAGTTCAGAAAGGGTGTAACTTTAGTTTGTTATATGACTTGATGGTTTTTTATCAAGTCTACAATTTCAAAAGTATAGTAGATGTATCACTTGCTATGTGAACAGCCTGATACAAATTCGCCATTGGCATTTAAGTTTTGCTAGCTGTTGAATCACCATTCATGGTTATTGTCGTTCATTTATCATAGGTTGAAATCTAAGCACTTTATAATTTCCCATTCACTGACAACGGCGTTATGAAAAATTATATTATGAATCAATAAATTTTTGACTTTAAACAATTGGAAAATTAAAGGAAAGTGTTTAGACTTTATGAACTCATACTTTAAAATTCACGTGATACAGACCCACTCCACACTCGAATGCTGGCTTATTAGCGATAGATAATTAGAGAAGAAAAAACGTTCGTACGAATGGAAAAACTTACTCTTATCAAGTCAGTTATCAGCGAGAGCTTGAATTCCCAGTCTAAGCTGATCGATTCCGATGCCAAAACCGACTGAAATGGGAAATGTCCGTTTTCATCATAAAGCAATTATTTAACATACAAAATCGCTCAACATCTGATTGACACGTGTTGCAGCCTCTTTAGCCAACAAAGAAAAAAAAAGTTTTCTGAGACGAGGTCACTCTTCGAACCAGTGGATTACTTCTGATGTTGCTCTAAAAAAAGGCAATTTTAGCAGGCGATTTGGGAAAAAATTAGCTATGCAATGCAGACCGTACAAAAGCTATCAGCTGAGGAGCACCTTGTGATGGCTTTAACACTAGTAAAAATTGTTGATACACCCAGGTACAGGTTGTTGTCTATGAATTTGACTTTGAAATAAGGGAAAATTAAAAGTACGGATAATGACGAAATCACCACGTCCAGGAAAAAATGTATTAACAAAAAGAAAACTTTAAGTAATGTCGACAGTTTAACACAAAATAAAGATGAAAGGTTTACACTCCCAAAGCAATCCTAGTGTGCCAGAAACCTTTAACATGTGCTGAAAAAGAGTCAAATATAATTCCACAAAATGTATTCCGAACACCCTCTACATGACTAAGAGCAGACTTTTTGGTAGTGGTGAGGTTGAAATAGTATAGACGCCTACTCTTAGACTGCCTCGACTGCATTCCTCGTAGACAACACTGAAGGACTCCGCATCCAAGTAGCACCCGATGAAGGGATTGATGTTCTCGTGACGAATTTCTCGCAGTGTTCTGAGGTGCTCAATCAATTTGGCCTTCAGAGTTACTGATGGTAGATCCAGTTTTTTGATGTGCAAGTGCATGCCCTGTTGAACAGAAAAAGCCATAAACACTGTATATAAACAAGTATTCTAAGTGATTCTCCAGTTTTAGTATCATTTTTAGATGCTCCTCTCTTATTTCATTACTGCCACCAAAGTCTGATACCCAAATACTAAATTACACCAAAATCTATTCTGGCAACCACAAGGATAATCCCTACTGGAGTGGGAGGGGGTTAATTCTCAGCTATATTTACGGTAGTATTAAGACTGTTAAAAGGAAAATAGATTTTCTATAGGGAATGGAGAAAACCACAGAACTATTACTCACATATTTGGGAGCTTCTAATCATCAGTAGGCCCTTAATTTGTTACTATTGAGCTGCTCGATATGTCAAAACACATTTATGGCGACGTTATAGAAATAAAGAGCAATAAACTTCGAAACTATGGCATCTATTAAGAGCACATTTTAGCCTTAATTGAAGGTATCGGAAGTTTGCCTCGAAACGATCCAAGCACGTCTTTCTAGGAATTTTCACTATCGATCACATAGCCTAGTTAAACTGGGATTTGGTTGATCTCTCAATAATCACTTCATAAAGCTAGGTTAGGAATACTGTTACCCACCGACCACAGGCTGTTATTAAACATTATGTCCAGGATTGACGTAATGCGGGCTTTCTAAAAATCGAATAACATGGCATTTTATAATCAGATTTAGATGTTGTAACTAGAATTGGTCTGGAACAGACTCAAAGTACTTGTTGGCCATCATTATTTCGATTCATTAATGGCTAGCAGCCTTTCATAACCTCACACTCAAACTGTTGTATGGTAGAACGGTATTTACAAAACCCAATGGAAAGTGTTTAAACGGTATCGAAAATAGTTAGGGATTCACACTTACGTCCGTTCAGAATATGAGATGTGCAAGTAGCTGCAAACTAGACGGCTGTTCATTCGTTCTCAAGCAAACATACTAATAAATAAGGCAAACCTCTTTTATTTAGTCATGGTGTGTTTTCATCTAGAAATCTGACTCCATAGCCTGTTCGTGGGATGACGCGAGGCAATTTAGAATAGTAGTAGCTATTGTCATAGCTAAAAGAATCGAATTCTTATTTCGAGTTATTAGTGAGAAATTTATCATACAACTTCCTGTTCATCGGTTGATCTATTTATTTGTTTTACTTTGCATTCTCACTGCTTCAGTATTCACGTCACAGTGCATAATATGAATCAAAAAATCTACTAATTTCTTTCAAACTAGCTTTAATGCTTGAAGAAGCATTTAGCATAATCTGTCACTTCTAGAAATTATAATAATCCGGCCAGGCAAATAGCTTTAATATATTGCAGCTTTTGGAGTGTTCGTTATTAACGTCTATACATGGACCCGAAATCGTGAACCATTCCTTTTGCTCAAATAAATTTCTTCTAGACCGATTCACACCTCCAACCCAAGGGCTTAGATCAAAACTCCGTTTCGTAGGTTAAGGCAAGATTCAACCAAAATATATGGTATTAGGAAAGTCATAGACAACTTGCATTGAAGATGGCTGTGACTTTTGTGGTGGGCTCGGCTTCCGTGTCCGAGTTTGACTCCGAGTCCTGCCCCACATCCGTCTCGCTGTTTTCAGACAGGTCGGAGTTGGCATTGCCAATGGAGCTGTTGCAGAAGATTTGGCTCATTGAGACCTGCGGTCGTAGGTAAAAGCAAGTAAAATCACAATTAATGATTCACGAAATTCAATAAGAACCTATAGCATTCTTTTTCATAGTAAATGTAATGTGAAAAACTCTCAAGATGTCTAACGAAAATGTGTTGATGTCTGACAAAAGAAATACTTATACTTGAATCTCCCAAGGAAACATTCCAGCGTTAAAAAGCTGTGAGAAGCAATTACTTCCCATCGTCGATCTCATGCAGACATATTGACAAGAGTAGCCCTTTGAGCTAACAAGTAAGGAAGGTTCTCTTTGTTACATGGATCTTAAGCTGTGTTAACGCTGACTGTCAACTGTGTCCTAAAAATTTGCCATTTTGGAGGGGAGTTCAGAAATACTACTACGCAATACACGATTGCTTTTGACGAAGTGGTTAGACAATGAAAACACCACTGGGTGTCTAACTCATTCTGCTGTACGGGAAGTGGAGGGCCACAGTGACTGACGTAAGTGGAAGTCTGCGGGAAAAAGCATTCTTTCTCTACTTACGCAAGATCTCAGCATGCTCCGTTCCCCCTTCAAGGATTTTTTGGAGTAAAATTACTGAAAAGGCAGTGCCATTGAAGATCCCCTTTACTGCTAAGTAAAGGGCATTTTACTCAATGGTAGAATTGCATTCAATTTTGGCGAAGATTTCTTAGGTTGTTGCACTTAGCACTAGACTACCAAGGTTGTTGCAGACATTTCCAAGCGTTGACACCATGGCAATTTTGAAAAATACCAACTTTTCCAGTTGAAATTATTGAAAGCTGGTATTTAAATCATGACGATGTGGTGAGCGTATGAATGAAAACACCACTGGGGGGAGTAAAATAATTCTGCTGCAGTTAATTACATAATTAACCACATAGTTATAAATTCGGTTTATAATTTATCTTTTATATTGTCTTAGAACAATCACCTTCTTATCCCTGCAGTAATCAAAGTAAACTTGGCGATTTTAATCATAACATAGCGGTGAGGAGGAGAAAATGGGAATTTACAGGCACAAGTAACCCTTGATTCGTGCATGACTACGTGATTATTGATTAACCGTAAGGATTCGAATTGTTTGAAAAATAAAAGCAAATGGTTACCTCTCCAGTTATATTCCGAGCACCCTTTCTGGCGGTTTTAACAAAGGTGACATCGTCCGGATAGAGAACCAGCTTATTGGAGCCCATTCTCAGTTTCACTGAACTCTCGTGACGTCTAGAAATTCAGAGAAAAATTCCAATACTGAAATTGTAGGAAGTTGAAATATCATTTTCCTATTCTTAAGCACTAATTGTAGCAACATTCAGCCAAGCGATCGTCGTACTGATCCAAAATGCTGCATTTTCTTATTTTCAATAAAGCTAAAATACTACTATCATTAGCCGTGACAACGAATAAGTAGTCGATGTTGCAAATAAAACTGACCTTTGTAAAGACAACTTTAAAAGTGATTGCATTCACTCGAAGTTGTTGTTCAGAGTAAGCGTACCTGAAGTATATGATGACCAAAATTGCCAGAACGAAAACTGCAAGGGTCATTACTAGGAACAAGATCGTTTGAGTGACGACAGAACCTGGAAATGAGAACAAAAGTTTGCAAAAGCTGACTAAGATATCGAGAAGTTCCTCTTTTACTTAATTTCCATAGGAAGACTTACTTTCAGTGGGCTTTCTTAAAAATATATGTATACAACTTCCCGTGTAAGATAGACTATATTTCAAGTAGAAGAGGGCAACCTGAGTCAATTTAAATGCATAAAACTATCTTCAAGCCAAACATGTCACTAGTAGTCGCAGTCTCTCCACATCCAAGCCTAATGCCTTCTTGTGACAATAAGACTCCATATTTCACTACTTTCTTGAAGCGAGCCTAATGAAATGACAATCACTCTTCATAAGGGTTACCCAAGTATTGGTTTAAAATGTTCAAAGGATAGAGTATTCATGATCCCGACGCTTGCCTCAAGACATAATTTGAATTCTTCCATTCTGTGTTAGATGATTTAATAAATCCTCTCGGTTACAGTTCAGCCTTTATCCCAGTCACAGTAAACCCCTAAATTAAGCATAATTCACCTGCTTCGAAATCCATCGACTTTCCCTTTGGCTACTGGAATGAAATTGATTACAGCTAGTCCATCTTTATGAATCGCAAGCAAAAGTTGTGGAATTTATAAATAGAACTAGCCACACTCGTGTTAAGCAAGGAAATTCTTCCAAAGGAATTTCGATCAAATCATTAGACGATGACACTAATAAGAGATAAGATTTCCATCACTGTCTAATAATAGACAATGAAGGTTCCCAAATGCATATTTAAAGGCTTTTTTCTAACCCAATTTCATCAAACTCGGGTGGCGTGTCATTTGCTTTAGGGAAAAGTTATATTAAATCTCGAATTCGCATTTATCGACTTTGGCAGAGAGCACTTTCTCCTTTACAATCAGAATATTAAATATTGACCATTAAATTGCGGATTTCTCAATGGTGATAATAAATGTAATATAAAACCATAAAATTAAACAGTTGCTTTAAGAGACCTTGATTCCTCTAGAAGTCCAGTTAAGTTTAATAAATTCCTGTTTCAACTAGGGGTAAATCATTTTAGAATATTGTTGAAATTAAAAAATCTCTATAAATGTAACAAAAGGCTTGCAAATAAATTTAAACTTCAATACGATGGCATATCCGAGAAAAATTGTAACATAGGTTTTCCCAAATTACAATATCAAAAAGCCCCATTTGCTGCCTTAGCAAGACCCCGTTTGAATAGGATTTTTATTAGGTCTTAGTGACCACTATATCAACAATCGAGAGTAATTTTAGCATCAGTATACGGAGTGACATGCCTTCCTGACAGCCAGACTGCAGACAAACGTCAACATTGGGGCCTTTTCCATCACCCGGCCAAAATCGGGGCTGGACTTCCTGCAGGTAGTCTGCGGGCCACATCAGGACCGAGATCAGGCGGAACAACTTCCAAAATGGCGCCGTTCCAACGTCCAGGCTCTTGTTTTGGAGGTTGGTCATGTTCAGCTAGAATTGAAGTCATTCATCAAACTTAATTAAGCCCAACGATAGGAAATTACCCTGGAGGAGCATTATATTATTGGATTTAATGCAGTTATAATTTAGAGATAAATGAGTTTCCTGGGTTTCTTACTTGGCACAACGTCGAAAAATTCATAGTCGAGAGGGTATAAGTTAACATTTTGACTATATTTATAAACGAATAGGTCTATGATAGGATCTCAATCACCATTAGTAAGCACAAGACTGCAAAGAGGGAGAATTTTAAGAAAGAAAACGGCAACTCCTTGTGCCTGAGGGGCTTAAGTCTGGGGACAGAATTGCCTTTTTCCATAAAATGTCTCTTTAATGGGAGGGGTCAGTCAAAGTCACTGTAAAGGGGAACTGAGAGGGGCACTAAGCCTTCAAGTAATGGTCACATCTTGCACACAGGATGAGTACCTAGCTGTGTTGTTAGTACTCAGCAAACAAAATCTAGACACTGTGAATCAATGCACTGAGCCTCCTGCAGTATAGCACTAGTACAAATAGTTTAAAATTGTAAAAGATAAACTAATTAGCCATTCCCATCCACCTCCCCTATGCAATGATAGCAAAATCAAAGACCCTACGTAGTCAACACTGTCGGCTCATCACATACATTCTGTCCCACTTTGAATAAATAAGATAGGTGACCAAATGTAACATTCTGTTCAAGATTCAGTTATGAGTGCACTTTCTGTGATTATCTATCTATTAATGGGCTTTTCGGTACCACTGTTGTAAAATGCTTTCGACTTTGATCCCAAGAACCCTAGAAATGACAGTTTCAACCTCTCCCTGTGGCGTCGAAAAAGCTGTTTTTTCCCAGTGGTTTTGTAAGCTACGAAACAAAATTTAAAGGAGCAAGATGGTGGGAAGAATGAGGTTGATGAGGAATTTTCTCCCAAAAAATTCCTTCCCGGACCTTTTGTGACGTGATCCTTGCTGTGTGTGTGTGTGGGGGGGGAGTCGTGCATTGCCCTGATGGAATATCATCCCTTTGCCATTCACTAGAGAAGATCCTTTTTTCCTCCTCACAGTTTGTTGCTGCATCAAGTGGTAACAATTCAGCGTGCATTATTCCTTGGCGATCACATTTGACTGATTGAAGAAGAGCCTTTTTGCCATGTAGTTCACTTCTCGACTGCCGCTGATGGGGTCTTTCGGTCTGGCTTACGAGGCCACTGTCCATGACGCCTGACATCTCGACAACATCCGTTTTTCACCACTCGTTAGTCACAAGTCTCTCAGCCAAAAGTGTGAAATGGAGAGGAGAGTAGATGCATACTAGAAATCCGAGTCGATGGTGTCTCAGATAACTCATTTACAGGCATTCATTTTCAAAGTTTTTTTTTTAATTTCAAATTTCTTGAAGATGGTAATGATGAACCGCTGTACGGTTTGAACTGAGCTTAACTGCCAATTTCAGCTCAACTGATAAAGCAGAATAAGCTCCTTCAAGGGCTACCGCTTCAAGAAGCTTAGCATTAAACTCAACCGGACGTCATCCGTTTCGACCTTCATCAGGTTCAAGGATGTAATCCCCAAGTTCATTCATCATTCACACATCCCTTTCCAAAAACTGCGAAAATGCTTCTAGCTGATTTTTTGGGAAGCCGTTCCCTTTCTTGAACTCATAAAACACTACGGGCATCAAATGAATCCTAAGCAATAGCATGTGAGAAAGGTTTTAATCAGGGTTAATTTTAATTAAATTCATTTCTAAATAGCATTTCATCATCATAAATGTATCCTAACATGGAAAATAATGTTTGTCCCCATTAGATACTACAAAATAAACTTCAGGATTTGTTCTAATTAAGGAGAAAGAATTCGGGCAGAATTTCTGTGATAACCAGATGGAACGACCAGTTAATATTTCATTTAAATTAGTTTTAATTACAACCAACTTTTCAGGTAAACCAAAACATATGAAAGCATTACTCACTGATTATTTCCCTCTGATTCCCTTGAGTTCTGCAAAAATGCAAAACTGGCTTGCTTGCTTGCTGTAGCAATCACAAATAGCGTAGACGAATCGCACAAGCAATTAACCGAAAAGGCTACACTCCGAATCTCTACTTGGGATTAGTCAATAAGGGCTTGGCCTCACCGATTTGCTATTTGTTTTGCTGTATTAAATTCTCTCAATATGTCTAATGACTCTATTCGCTCGAGTTTTCTTCCATCTCAGAATAATTTTCCACTGATCAATAGAACAATTACCGATCGCTCCTCGATAATCGAGACTTGAAAGGGTGGGGATACGAAGTTCAAGCGCACGCTTAAAATAATTCTTAAATAGTGGCGGAAAAACATTCTAACCCCGAAAACGTAGAAGTCATAGGTGTCGTAGAAGTCCTCGCCCCCGTTGGAGTAGGTGTAGGTGATATTCTTGGCGACTGGAATGGTCGTCTGGGAGAAGAGCATGGGGCTGAAGAAGTCGGCGTTGGGTGGGATGTTGCCCAGGTGATTGTTCAGGTTCACTCTCGCCATCTTCACCGCAAGTGCCACTGCCGATGCCATCGACACCATCACTTTCTGTGGTTTGAATAAAGACAGAACTTCCTTAAATATTTAAAAATAAATGGGTAATTATTCTTCAATAAATGCTATTGTTCAAATCCACTCATTTAAAATCGACAACAATGACAATTTTGTAACTGGCTGATAGAAATACTGTGTTAACACTTTTTATTTGTCAATTTACTATCACTTAAAGGCAGTGTTTTATTTTTCAAACCCAACAAAGAGAATTATATAAGTGGCTCTTAAAACCCCTGATTCATTTCTAATTTTCTGCCTGAAAAATATAATGGTTACAAATAATTACGTTTATAAACATAAGCTTCGTTTTTGGTACGGTGAATACATGTTTGTCACCTGAAAAATCTTATCAATTTCTCGCCCACTTCGTTTTTCGATATTCAAAATGTTTCAGCCACTCACTTAGTAATTAATGGCGGAATACCCCAAAATGAGAAATATAGATAATTTCTGAGTTTTCTACACTTCCCAAGAGGATTTCAGTCCCACAACAACCTTTAAATTACAAAGGAGATAGTAAGCCTCCTTGCAGGGGATGAAACTGGCTGCCATATTCACTTTCTGTGTAATCTCTTGCACGTTGTTCAGTAGAGTTTAGTTGCTTTTATTGACCATTAAGATGCTCTTTTAATAGTACGGACTTTATCTGCGGAATTCACAAAAAGTACTGTATCGACTTATTAAAAAAAGTGCTGCATAAATAGGACGGGAGGTATGCTACCTACAGAATTCAGTATTTCCGCTTCTGAGTCATAGGGCGGTCCATAGGGCAGTACAGATAAGATTGATAAACTTGCTCCAGCCGCACCCACATCAGAGTGTTGTCCCAGGATGTAACGCCAGACTCGAAGAACATCATAGACGATCGCAGTGGTCGGATCAAGTGTGATCAACGATATCCGCCCATCTTTAATCATCGGAACCTCCTTGACTTGCGTCAAAAACCGCAGCATCGTATGCGGCTGTGACAGAACAAGCACTACTGAAATGGTTTAAGTAAGGATAAATAAAATTCCATAGAAGGTAGGTTCTGTAAATGAATACTACTTAAACGTTGGCCTAAGTAGCCACGTACCATCGACACTGTACTGCCATTGGAGCATCATTTCAGTACAATTTGTGGCTTCATAAACTATTCTAGTGCCGACAACAGTCGATGTAGCCTCGGTTCTACTCCTTGCATCGAAAGCTAAAGTAATCATATCTGCTAGCCAGTAGATTGGGGCCAATTCAGTGCTGATTTCATAGACTAAAAGCACTCTCTTCCAGCCCTGATAACGCAGCATTGTTCTCAGAAACGCTGCAATAGTGGTCATTTGAACGGACATTGAAATTTGGGAGAATTTTGGAGCGTTTGTAAAATCTGCCCTGACGTCTGGTGGCAGAGTCGGGCATTTCTCGATACACTCACGAGCGAACGTCATGGAGGGACAGGTGTAACTTATTTGATAGGGCCTGATTAACCAAGGGACAGTGGGATTAGTGCGAACCATCCAATCAGAGATAAAGAGACAGTCGGAGCCCAACGGGGGCCCCACAAAGACGGTGAAACAGGAGGCCGTACTGGCCAGCTGCAACATTCCGTCCAGTGACTCGAAGATGCAGTAACCGCGTTCATCTTCGCGAACGTTACAACCAACCAAGAACTCCTTAATGACGGTGATGTTGTCGATCGAAACGGAGATGTCAGGAGCTGCGGGGTATCCGTGTGAATCAGCTGGAGTCTTAACCGCGAATTCAATGGTTTTGCTAATCGTCTCATCACTATCAAAGATGGCCGAGTAGGGGAGACATTTCGGGTCGCTTTCAAAAAAGACAATTTGAAGAAGGCGACAATGACAATATGATAGAAAAATAAGAGAGAAAAATAGGTGCCAAAGCATCTCAGGCTGTAAGGGGACTTTCGGAGTGGTTATGAAAAGGCGATGATGAAAAATAGGCGTGCTAAAAGTCGGCCAATCAAAATCGAACGAGGGAAGTTCACAATATTGAGGAGTAGGTTCTATTGGAGGATTAATTTGTGAATTTCCAAAAAAATATTTGCGATTCTTAAGTTTTTTTGTATAAGTCAAATAAGTATGGCTTTCTAACACTATGTTCGAAGAAGATTTTAAAGTGAATATATCCACTTCAATTACCCATAGAAAATATTGGATGAATACACCTCTTGCCATGTTAATCAGAATCTATTGACTGTTCGCTATCGTAAATCATTAAATAGTTTGCATCGTCTTTTTTCTAAACAGCCGCAATTCTGAGCCTGGAAATTGAGCATTAAGATGACGAATGTGCGCTTTTTAAATATGCAAATAAGGAACCATCGATGGAAAAGGATGAGTTTCAATGAAGGAAGAAGGGAATATTTCACTTAAGCATCTACAGATACATCGGTGAACAACCATCTTTTCAGATTTGCTTTATTAAGAAAGAGATTACTATTTTATTTATATTGAAAAAAATGGAGAACAGAGAGCGTCATTTGGTACATTTCTAACCAATTTATTTCAGTGGATGATACGAAATTACTATACTTTATCGTTTGAAGGGTCAAAAAAGGTCAGCAGGGGATTCATTTGTGGTTGATGATGAATTTGACAAGATCGAAGAATTCCTTGTCATCCAACTCCCCGTCCTTGTTGCTGTCGACGCGCTTGAAGATGGCCTTGAGTTTCTTGTCGTCGATGTCGTAGTCTGACACTTGCAAGAGCCTCTTTATCTCCCCCAGACTCAGCTTCCCTGACTGGTCCACGTCGGCCATTTTGAACAGATCCTGTGCCTGCTTGGTCCTACATTTGGTATAAAAGACAAAATCTAAAGATTAAAAACCAATTATTTCCATGCACAAACGTTGGAACAAAGTATGCTCTCTTGGTAGAACCAACCCTGATAGTTATTCTTTCTTAGAATTTGGGCAGCATTCAACCTTTTTGGCATTCAGCGAATTAATTCCCTATCAATTATCTTTACAGACCTACCGAGTTATGCACAATCCAACTTTAATTCAAGTAAAGTGCTCAGATAACTGGTTCTGGTATATTCCACAGAACATTTCCTTAGTTATAAGTTATTAAGTAGCCTCAATTGGTTGGCTACAACATTATCGTTATCAACTGAGCCGAAATTATAGGTCGTTATATAATTTAAAACAATCTTACAAAAGTCTTATAGTAATCACTACTTACTGGAATTCCAAGCTCGAATTTAGAATTGTTTTGCCTCAAACTATTAAGATCGCTCATACTATACTTAGTTGCTCAAACTTTGCACAACATTGAAGAAAAGCTTCCCATATTTAAGCATGAAAATCCCGAGATGGTAAAAAGCTAAATTTATTCACAACTTAAGGAGTTTTCAAAATAACCTCCTAGCGAGATAAGAAAAAAAATAACTTTCAAGACTTCTAGTTTCATCTAATGAATTATCAATATTCCTACCATTTTAATTTTTGAGTGTGAATTTAAATATAATGCAGTTTGGTAAACTGATTACGGTTCACCTATAAAGTTCATTCTATTGCGTTAATTGAGGCAAAATCAATACCGAATTCTGATTGGTTAAAGGGGACTTACTTCATTTGGCGTGCCACGAAGACCCTAATGCACTCGAGCACCGTGTCTAATGGAAGGGTGTCCAGCTCCTCGCCCCAAGGCGTGCGTGTCCACTTGAGAAACTGACAGACATGGGAAGAAAAAACAAGATTTTCTGAAAACAGTGGTCGTTAAAGCAAGTGAGGCTTTTAAGTCGCTAATGCATGTGGGCAGCCTGATTGGAAGGCGTGGCTTTGGAACAATTGGAGAGTATGGTGGTTCGTGGGAGAATTGAGTTACTAGTAAGTAATTGGTTTAAATTTGAGCATAAAAATTTCGATAGCAATAGTAGTATGGACACCTAATGAAATCGGCCATCTATTTTTGCTCTAAATAAACAATTGACACCAAAAATGGATGAATAATTCTTCTTTGTTAACACATTAATGGATCACCTAGAGCATTGATTTTGTGAAATTCAATTTTGAACCCCAATTTTAAATTTCTGAGTTATGATAGTGTTAATTTAAAAATTAATCAAAAAGTTTCTATTTTTTCCTTTTGAAAAATTCATATTTAAAATAACTTCACAGAAACCACTGAATAATGGGTAAACTTTAATTAGATACTTATAACCTCAACAATACTAGAATCAGGGTTATGTTTTAAAAGTAATTTAGCTTACTTTAATGAATGTCATTAATTTGTTCATCTATAATACACAGATAGAAAATAGGGTATTGTATTCGGGTTAATGTCATCATAAAATAATGACTTCATAAGGCTTGTCAAATCATGAAGCAGTTTTACATTTAATAGCCTGCAAACTGTACCATTTACTAGAAATAAGTTAAGCTTATCTTTTGTGAAAAAACTTCTGCTTATTGGTTACATCTAGTGCAATTTTATTTTTTTATTAAAACGTTTGCCTGATCATGAGTTCTTTTTTAAAAATATTGATTCTAGGAAATGAAAGTGACTGAACAACGTTGTCTACACCACAATTCTTAGCCTATCCCAGGGATTTTTCAATGATTCACAAGCTCCTATGTTTAGTTCTAATGGGATGGATTTATCAAGTCTGTGGAGGCTGTCCTCAGTTCTAATCATCTAATCAGCAATATAGACGGACCAAACTAGATACTGGACAGCTTCACAGCCCGATTTACCAAATCAATCATCCTCCGTCTGAGTTGCGTCATTTTTTTTTCTATACCTCACAAAACCGCTTGTGTGCAGTCCTCACACACACGTTTCTGAAAAACGGTTGGGTCAACACGTCTCGCATTCTCCCTTTGGTAGTGGCACCTCTTACGGGTAGTTAATCCATCTTGGGGAGAACCTGAGTGTAGCCTATTCACCATAATTCTTAATTGGGTAGTTGTTTGAACGCACCTCGGAGTAGGGAATGCAGAGGTCGTGGCCAAGGACGCGGAGGTCCTCGAGGGAGAAAAGGCCGTCCTTGTTGGTGTCGAACTCGGAGAGAAGCTTCTTCATCGCCTCCTGGTTCGCCTTCGCCCGACAGTTCGGGTGGTGCTGGCACTGGCCCCTTCAGGCACCAGAGATCACATATCCATTATCAGCATTACCATTCTCACAAGACAGGAAGGGCTGGGGAACATTTCCACCTTTGATTTATCTTCATTTGTTTGTATCAATACTGTGTTCAGAAGTCTGGATGTTTTAGACCATTTTGAAAGAAGTTCGCTGTTATTATCCAGGCAGTCTTGTGAATAATTTTATCAAATGTTTGTTCATCAGTTGCCTGGTTTTACCCATTATTGGTTTCGGTAAATCTGATACTTAAAAATAATAACTTGAAGCTTAGTAGAAATAGCTGAGGCAGTAAAAATGACCAGCAGAAGCCTACTTAAAAACGAACGATAATATTACTCAGTGGCAGTGCGAAAAATTCATGATTCCCGACTTCCAAGTTTCATTAATGAGTGTTAGACATAATCAAAAAACTGAGAGTCCATAATAAATTTCAGAAATATCTACTTGAAATTCGCAATACTTTATTACAAATAGATTTCCACCGTTAGTTCTAAGGCAATCGTAGATGTTTTATTAAGTTAAGTTGACCGATTGCGGGTTTTTCATTATTTAAAACAGATTAATTAATCTAAACAACAAATGTTTGGTATGGTGCCTCCAAAACGAATAAGAAGCTGTTGGTTTTTCTGCATAAAATAAAACTTTTATTAAATTTTCATCCAGGTTTGGTTGGTTATTGTTAAAAATTACGCAATGGCTTTCCAGAAGCCGAGTTGTTACGGCAAACGGTTTCGATTAGTCTACTCTACTCAGGGTTTCGGTCAGTCATCGACTCGAGTTGTTGATTTTCGTTTTAAAGTTAGATAGTTTATTTCGCTTTCACGAAAGCGCTATAGTCGTGAAGAAATTGACATAGTCCTCAAAGGTGATTCCGTTGCGGAGGCCCTTGAGCTGGAGGATGGTGCTAACTAGGCCTGCGTGGTGCGGCTGGCCAAGCTCCACGAGCGCCGCCTGAATCTCCGGCACTTCTAGAATGCCCGAGTGGTCCGTGTCGAACTTATCGAAGGACTCTCGCAATCTCTCAATGCTGCAACCGAATTCAAGGCACAACAGCCCGTGAAAATAGCTCTGTTAAATTTTACCTAAATTATAATACATTAAAACGATTCAAGGGGCAAAAATTACCAGAGACGTTTTATTCCTTAAGAAACTGATTTTTTCAACATAAAATGGCTGAATGATAATTCTAAAATCCCATATTGTTTTATTTACTAAAACATGTTTCATTTAAATGTGAAATACCTTCAAATAAGTCAATCTTGTCTCAAGTGCAAGATTTTTTTCTCAAAGCGCTAATTTCTACTGGCAATTTGATGTTGTTATATTTTTGGCTGTTTTGTCTTTAAGGAAGCTTTTATTATTCTTACACTGCTTTAGGATCTGGAGAAAATTTAATAAAATGAATGTTACGAAAAATTAAATCTCACTGTCATGGATCAGATTAAATAATTTACGTAACATTTCGATAAGTTTGGAACACGTCTATAGAAATTGCCATGCAGTAAGCGACCTGAAATCATTTGCTAACGCAATAATTACGAATTTCAAAAATAGGTTAAAACATTTTATCCTTATATCCGATAAATTAGATGCTTAAATGATGAGATTTGCGTAATATTTTAAGTGCAAAATCCAATTAAGGCTGGCTTCATTCTTAGTGATTTTCAAAGTCTAACTTACTAAACTGGGATTCAGAAACCTAAGCAAAAATATCGAAGTGTGAAAGGAAATGTTGGTGCATTAACATGGTGAGGAGCATTTCTAATATTGATTGGTGGAAAGTTTCAATTTTAATTCAGAAACCAAATTAAATATTCATGAAAAAGGAAAATTATGGAAAACTGCTTGAAAAGGATAAACTTTTTTGCCTTTTATGCAGGAATAAGTAGAATAAATAAAGCCCGATCGACAAATATCTCCAACGGCCGAGAACATTAAAGCAGCTTCGTCGAATTAAAAACGAGGAAAAATTCTTCCACACATTTAAGCAAAAACTGGATAAATGAATAACCATATAATGTTTAATCTAATTTACATTTGATCAAACACAAGTTAAATTGAGTCACAACACTAACGCGAGCTTCAAAATTCACTAAATCAGAGATTTGGCAATATCCATACATTTAACAATGCACACAACTTACATGCTAGACGAAGGTTTGGCTTCGCTGGATGAAGAGGCGGAGGACTTGCACTTGGGCTTGAGGAAGTTGAAGGGCATGTTGACGGCGGTGTTATCGGAGCGGCACTGGGGAGGGAGGCAGCGGCTGTTGCCTGATAAAGACGGCAAATGGTCATCTGCCTGTCTCACGCGCCTCGGCTTTTCTCCTGCGCAGCTCATCGACGCGACCCCGGAGATCTGCGAAGCTGCGAAGTTTCCGCTGCAAAGTGCATGTGAGTACACCGGTGGTGCGAAGTACAGAGGTCGTTCATCAGATAGCAAATTAATGAGATGTTGTGAAGTCAAATGATCGCTTATGAGGGAATTATGGGATATTGATGGGAAAGAACAGGGGAAATCTCAAGAAATGTGAGTGCTGAGAGTAATGAGAGAAAATGGTGTCGACCATGAGTGATTGGTAGAAACAAATTCCCAGGTTGATTTGAAAAGAGGATGAAAAATTGAAGAAGCAATATACCAATACTACAAAAAAATTATTTTCGGTCGCATTGTAATAAATTGGATAAGTGTTTTACCTATTTGTGAAGCATTAAATATTACAAAATACCAAAACAGTCATATCTTCCAAGATAATATTTGACAAACTTTTCCTCGAATAGAAGGAATATCTATCGAAGAAAAATATAGCATTCCGTAAAGCAACAAAAATAAATGCTTAAGAAAAACAGGCTATTTAACATCTTTCAAACTAAATTTGAAAGGTATTTAAGAAAAAGATATTCTTAAGCCACAAAAACGTTTAAAAAGGAGTAAATGAGTGATTTCGATAAAGGAGACTGAGATTGGACACAAGTCAGTGCTTTAAATAAAAAAAAATTGGGGGAGTTGAAATCACTTCATGTAAATGAAGTTGGCCAGGACTCTACTTTTAGCCTAAAACGTTTACCGAAATTAGTTACAAAGTAATGAAAGTCTTTTCTGACGGAATAAATGCATGTGGCCTAAAACATTAACCTAACATTTCGTTATAGACTCAATTATGTAACTTCTACGTTTACAATAACTATTCAGTTAACTCCATAGGTGCCCAGAATAGGTAAATAAGCCATTAAATAACGCCCAAGAACGATTGTTCATTTCTCTGGTTTATTCTCATAATTCTTCTTTTTAACTTCCCGTAATTATAAGACCTGAATCTGAATGTAAGACCAAGGCATGGCAGAATTACTTTTAGCATTCATTTCTAGTACTTAGATAATAGAAAAACGAAAGATCAACTTCAGTGTTAAAAAAGGCGACGCATTCTATAAAAACAAAAACCAAAGTTGCTTTATTTATGTCTTCGAGTGTCACTAGTGAAATCGTTGAACATGCAATCGTTGACAATCTGGCAATAATATCAGCAATGATATAGTTTGTAGCAAGTGTAAAAGAACTCACATAAAAAGCAAGTATGAGTCATTGCAACTAAGGATGATTCAAAAAACTTTCCAGTCTTATTGCTAGAAGATAAGTCACCACAATCTTAGTATTCTTGTCTTGAAAAAAGCTCCGTTTCCATAATGGTTGTGCTGGTATTTCGGTAAAACCGATGTAATTTTACCAAAATAGACGTTTGCATGTCGCAGATCAAAATGCCCTCTTTTAGAAAGTACATTTCATTGTTTACTTTCAGTCGCCATTCTGAGGTCAAATGCGCACCTTTTTGTCGAATTGTCGCTGTAATTGCTGCTGAAGGTGGCGAAAACGCAGCCCTGTTTCTGCGCCAACGACAGAAGTACTCGTTCTGACCTCTTCCTATAAAAGAAGTTCTATTTGGTCGGAAATGCCAAACGAACGCAGACCACCATGTCGAACCTCTTCGCCAATGGAGACTTCATGAGAAGACAGTTCAATGAATTGGATCGTGACAAGGACGGTTTCATCACCGAAGATGACCTCAGAGCCTGCATGAGAGGTCATCCCGTCCACGGATGTGCCATCAACGTTTGTTTCATTGAATTTTAACATAATTCATTCTAGTGTTTCTTCAAACGATACGATCAAGATGGAGATAGGAAGATTTCTTTTGAGGAGTACCGAAACGGCCTCCTGGCTTACCTTTTCCAGAACCTTCAGTAAGTTTTCATCTCATAATAAGTTTAAATAACTTTGTAGGGATGCTGAGATGGCCAGAGCTCTGTTCCACTTCTTGGACACGGATAAATCGGGCTCTGTGAGCATGCGTGAGCTCTACAAATTCTTCGAAAGCTGCGTTGGAACTCTGCCGACGGAGTACGTCCAGGGTTTCTTGGAGGGACTAGACGCAAACAACGATGGGGAGATCAGTGAGAATGAATTTCTGGATTTTGTCAGACGCAACTGGTCAAAGAGATGTTCCTGCTGCTCACAGACCCAGCAACAATTCATGCCCTCTGCTATGCGATAAAGAGGAGCAATATTGCGGTCACTTTTAATGATATCAAGAGCTGAAAGGTTGGAAACATCAAATGGTAACAACAATGAGTGTCTTATCATAAATTTTCGTTTTGTTTACATCTACTGGTTGAGGATCTGTTTCTGCGTGTTAGTTTGGGTGAAAATGGAAGATTTGAAAAGACCATCTCTAATGTATCGGGTATTACGTGTGGAAATCCGAAAAAGGTCAAAACTAAATGAAATTTAACTCACAAAATGATCTTAATCAACTGTATTTAAATTAGAGTAGAATATTATTATAGTGATAAATGATATAATAGCATTTTGTACGGCTTGCCTGATAATATGGAAAAGTAATTATGGATCCATTTTGACAGAGGTGAATAAAGAACAGCGGTTTCCATTCATATCGATGTTGAAACAAACAGAAATGGCAGCTGGAACTTTATAATTTGTAAATGATCTTGTGATCTTTAAAATGATTCATGGAACTAGGGGGAAGAAAATTATCTGTGTTACTTAAAGGTTCATATTAAAAAAAAATGAAATTTTTACTATTAGAGTAATTGAGTTTTATGCTATATCGAAAAATGAAGCTTTGCACTTTAAAGTGTTTGCACTAAAAGGCAGTATTTTACGCGGCATACAAAACGTTCTCTTTAACTCTTAGTAGTTTGAACTACGTAATACTTCAATAAACTCGAATATTTGAAGAGAACAAGTCAATTAAAGCACCACCTTTGCTTAAAATAATTACTTCTAATAAGTCTTTTGACATGTGCCTTAATAAAAAAGTATTGCTATTGCCATAGGGATTGGTTCAAACGGTATGGCGGTTAACATGGATTACACTACTGAATTGCAGTAGTAGCATAGTAAATTTTTCATGATGTATTGGGAGCTTAAGAGCAATTGAATCTGCCTTTAGTTCGAATTTAAGTAATTTAGTGATGTGCTTTCGCTGAACAGTTTTGCCAATAAATTCATCACAACAAAACTTCGGCAAATAAGCAGAACTCCAACCTCGTGACCCGAAATCCGTCACAGGGTCAAGTTCAGTGACCCGATTTGACTAACCCGATGACCTTTGTCCAGTCACATTTGTATCTATTTAAAGGCTTTTCTCATGCCAGGACACAAACATCTAGCAATCTTGCTATGCTGGATTTATCTAGTCACATAAATATAGACTTCTGAAGGACCGTATTGGTTGTTAAATTACAGCAGAAATCTAATCAGTACCCACTTGTTAATTCATTATATGAAAAATCGAGTAGTACATGCTAGTTTTGAATAACTCTTTTCAAGAAGCCTATAATGTCTAATGATCTCCTAAAAGACCGATCGGTGGTTACTCTGCTTTTGACCGGCTCGTCAAATGGATAAGTTTTGGAGTTATTATCCCCATATATAAAACCTTTGTTTGCATTCATGGAATTCACCGCCAATTCATCATCTTTAGCACTTTTGAGCATTTCGGAAAATTTCGCATCACCTTTTCTAGGAGCGCTATCAGAAGTACAAAATTGCCCGAAGAGAAGTTCTTGATGCATTACGAAGGCGAAATGCGTATTTCGCCCTTTTCGACGTAACTGCGACTAGCGGCTTCTGCAAACGCAGTCAATGCAGACTTTGGCCATTCATTTTGGGAAAGAGTGATTTACAAGCAGGTGAGTTCTATTCAGCAGCAAACAAACCGCAAATTCCAAGTATTCTTTGCATTTGTATACCTGGTTTTACATTTAAGCAAGCCCTAGTAACTATTTTTTCATCCTTGCAGTATTTATATTGATAATTAACAGATTGATTCCAATATTTCGCATCTGGAATATTATCACTTAATTAGGGGGCTTTTTTCTGCCAAAACGGATCATTTCATCACTGTTCTCAATTAACGTTACGAAATGCCTGATATTTATATTGTTTTATTCTCAGCCAGGTTTAGCCTGGTGTTATAATATCCCAAAGAACGCTACCTTCTTCATCTGTAAGACTATGAAATATTAACAGAAAGAGTAGTTTGCTTTGAACTAACTCCGGACATCTTAAAATTGTGCTTTTTATTTGTATTCACTAGTTCATTTTTTACATTGTGTCAACGGCGGCAAGTTCAACTGAAAATTTTCCTTGATTTATCTCAATACTTCAATTCGAACTGAAACTGCTAATTCAAATTGAAACTATCATATCAACAATGCTATTCTTTTAACATTCACTCAGTACTATCTTCAAAAACTTCACCTCTGACTATTTCACAGACATTAAAAATTGAAAATAATTTCACGATGCAATAATTGAAATTTTTATTAAAAAGTATAAAATAAGATTTGTAGTCTGGTTTAAAAATTGATATTAATAAAACACCTGAGATATTTGAATACACGGCTACTCCTACTTATCGGTAGAGATGAATATATTTATGGCTTAACATTTCATCGAAATGGTAATTTGAGTGATTTATTGGTTTAAATAAATCAGAACAAAAGCACTTTGAAATAAAATGCAAAATTTGGAATAAAACTATTGTTCCAAATAAGCTAAAAAGTTGTTTAACCCTGGGATATTTATTTACTAATTGGAATATTAAAATATCTATTTTTTAGTATATGTCAACAAACATGTTTCCAATCCCCTTCTTTGATATTCTCAGAAATGTTTTCTCGTCTGCGTCGTCGTCATGATGTTGGGAGGCGGGAGCGTCTAGTGGAGCTGTTCAACCGCATGGATTGCAACGGCGATCGCATCCTCCACATGAACGAGGTCAACGAGTACCTTCAACGCCACTGCTACGACCCCTCCGCAATCAGGGTACGCTACCGGTCCATTACTTTCTTTTTGTCAAATAAACTTTGGCGTAGAAGCTATTTATTTATTAAGGAATTCTGGAGGACCTTCGATCTGAATCAAGACGGTCAGATCACCGCGGAAGAGTTCAACATGGTCCTCGCTCGCCTACCCGACGACAGTGTTGAGTACGCAAACCAAATCTTACTTTCTGCCCTATCCTATAATTTCAGCAATTGAAATTTCTTATTTCCAGTATTGAGAACCTTCGCCGAGTCTTCTCCTCCTTCGACACCGACCATTCGGGTCGTCTAGAAGTCGAGGAGGTCCAGGCGCTCTTGGGAGCGATTGCGTCAAGTCGTCCGGTTGTGGAGAACCTGATGCAACTCTACGGAGTAGCGCCGGAAGTGGGTCTCACCTTCGAAGACTTCGTAAACTTCTTCTCCGATCCAGCATTTGTTTAAACCACTCAAACCGGCTCTTCTTGAACTATATTTCTCAGTTACATCTAGCCCTCTTAGAAGTATATATAAATACGTAAATAAATCTAAATGCACACTTGGGGCTTTATTTAGAAATCGGATTTCCCAGAATAAGAAACTTGTGGTGAAATCAACGGTAGTGACTATTTCAATCATTAATTTCATGCCACATGCTCCTGATTTAGAGTCACTGGCTCTTATAAATCAGGGTATTTCTTGGTTGTGTGTTGAAGTACGTAAAACTGGTGGCTTGCCATGGTTGGCCGTGTTCCGATCGACGCAAGCACTGTATCAGTTTCAAATTACCAATTAGCATTAATGATAGCATGTCCGCAGCACGTCACGATAAGAAATGTATAAAAATTCAATACTTTTCGAAGTGTTATTTAAGGTTGTCTTTACCCAACAGTGTATCTTAATAATTATTTAACTTTTCTAAGTCTTCGCTCTGTGTTCAAAATAACGTGTTTGGTAAAAAGTACAATGAATTCCTATATTTTCCCACGCTTTTTTAAAAGTTATTAATTTTGAAAGATTGCATTATTTCATGATCATCAAAATATTATAGCCGAAATACTCTGCATAACAATTATTTAAGGGTTGCATTGGCTTGACAAACTAGCCAACTTTACGAATTCAAGCCGAGGAAACTTTTTTTCCGAAATCTTGTAAAAGAATCGGGAATCCTAATACGATGTAGCCTTTTAATGATTCCTCGTTTTGATTGAGTTTGTGTTGCTTTATATGAGAGCATTATGCTCGGTGGACCATACTTATTATTAAGAATCTGGTCTCGAAATCTTTTTAGATAAAAAAATTAACCGAAGTAACATTAGTGATAAGAAAACACTAAAAGAAATCTTTGAAAATGAATATAAGCATTTGAATTAAGTTGGACGGAAAACATGCCAAGCATTTTTCGAGCAGAAGAAGTGATATTTTAATTTGAACTGGGGTCTTGTTGTACATTACATTCACATGTCCTCTCATTTACAAAAACCTTAATTGTTGTTGTGGTTTTAAAAAAGATCCAAGCGTACATAACCGAGGATTTCTACTTACCTTCACACAGAATCAAACAGATTAATTTTGATTTAATATCACTTAACTAGCCAGTTTCTCAAACATTCTCATCTAGTCAGTGTCTTGAGTAGGATTAAACAACACCAAGATGTATAAATCCAGACCAATCCCTAGATAATAGCGGGTGCATACTGCGGTGGACACAAGACAAACACACGGAGTCCCACACCAACAAGAATCCTACCCACGAGTATGCAGTTACCCTACGGTGATCCGAGAGTATCTTTGCGCCGCTACCCTGCACATGTTAATTCCCCTTTAACTGAGTGCATTGACCCGGATCTAGTTGACCAAGCTGTTTACCGGCAAAGCACGTCAACCATATCATCACACAGCTGTCCTCATGGACACACACCGCTCTAATACACACTCTGGGACGGACGTCGCCACTCTCTGGTTTTGAGAACTCTCATCCTTCTAAGAGTTGCCACCTGCAACAAGTAATTAAATTTAGTGAGATAAACCTATGCTGCCTTCCTTCGTTGATCGGAAACACTTTTATTAACAGTCAAAATGCTAATTATTGATACCAGAAAGTCCTCTATCATTTTCATGAGGTTTGAATTTATTCTAACCAAAAACAAAAGAAAGGAAGCAGTGCTAAAGATAGGCCTAGAGAAGTTCATTTCTCTTAAGAAACGCTGTTATATTCCGGTATGAAGTTCTACTAGTCTAAACTGTGCTCGCCGACCTTGCAGGCTTGTTGTTGAAGGCCACACGAAAACTCAGTGTCCTAAAGTCCCTCTCCGTTCCTAAGGCCTCAACATTTTCAACCTTGAAGGGCTCGAACCGATCCTTGAAGGCTTCATAGGAGAGTTGGCTCTTGGGTCCGATTTCCACACCGGGCTGCTCAAATTCCAAACGACATCTCAGACCCTTCAATCGATTTGGGAGGTCAACCTGGACTCCCATGTCATACATCACGGGGGATTTGGCCGAACGCTCGGTCTGATAGACGACATTTGGATCGATATTAGCGTAGACATGAGACGACTCGTTGTAACCCCCATCAGGATCAACTGTCTCTTGCACTGGGGCTGCTATCGGTTCTGCCACTTCTTTAGTCAAAAACCCACTTGATCTTGGTGTTGCATCTATCCCACAGTCTTGTGCTGTGAAAGACTTCCCAACTTGCATTTTCTTGCCATATTTTCGAACCATCAGGGGTTCCACAATTGATCCTTCATTGTAAGTCATTCTGGCACTAACACAGACCCCGTTTTGACATGCTACAGAGTAAATCCGAGGTCTTCTTAGGATCGCCTTCTTTCCAGAACGTTGAAGAGTAGAGTCCGAAGTCGGAGTCGTCTCCTCATCTGAGGTAACACCATAGGATCGATTTAGCTTCCCAATACCAGATCGTTTCTTCCTGTTGATTCGACCCAGCGTCCAAGTGTCGTACCTTTTGCTGGTTCGCTTAGGTGACACGGAACCAACTCTTGGTGCTAGATTGCAAATATCGTTGTCTGAGTAGCCGGATTCTTCGTCTTCAGGTGCTTTAGATAGCTTGGATTTCTTCTGATGCTTGTGTCTTCGCATAAGCAGCGGTAAAAGCCGGCAAAAACGATCGCGTTTTCGACCTCTGGAATGGGACCTACCTTCAGTTGCAATTGTGTTGGTGGAGAGGTATTTTTCTTGCTTTGTGGGATGAGCATATAATGGGTCTAGATGCCCAGACGAGATGTCTGGGGAGTGGGGACAAATCCCATCCGGGTTTGGTCCATCGAGCGTAAGAGATCGGTGTCTCAACTTGTGTCCAGCCAGTATAATCGATTCTTTTGGTGTCTTAGAAGCTCTTCGACTGGGGGAGGTTGAAGAGACGGGTTCTTCATAGGCGATTGGCTGATTGTGAACTGGCTCGATCACCATTTCTACCTGTTCATTCACTGATTCGCTTAATGTGCGATCTGTCTTCTCTGAAATTTCCAGCCATCTAAAAGGAAATCAAGACTCCTTGATTTCAAATGTAACCAAAGAAAATGCAGAATTTTAAAAAAGCTAAGAATATTTATTTAAAGGCAAGCATTACATGTTAATTCTAGCACAGTAGGAAGGTGAAATTTTTTAATTTATTATGAAATATTTTTCAACTCAAGAGGCTTACGCTTGTGCATCGATTGTCTCTAATGCTTCAAACATTTGTTCAAGTCTTTTAGATAACATTTAAACTAATCAATCCAATTTTGGTCTGCAAATCCTTGCAAATAATAGGCTTACTTACTGTCTTCCATGATTGTCCTTTGGACTGGTTACACCATTTGCTTGAGCAAATCTGTAGCGTTGGAAGCAGCCTACCATTTCCTAAAAAGTACACAAATTACCTTTAAGTAAGGCGTACCTCAAACACGTCAATGGCCTGAATCACCGCAGTGGCCGCTTTTGCGTCACCAGACACCCCTGTGTAAATTCAAACAAAGCCCACTGAAGATTCTGTTAGAAGATTACTCACTTGTAACACTACTGATGAAACGCACTTTCATTCCCCATGTTCGATTTGACTTCGTTAATCAGATTCACAAGGGTTCCGGTTCCATCCTGGTTCTTATACTCTACGATATCTGTCAACTCGGTCATTTTCTGAAGAGCTTTTTCAAATTGACTTCGCTCTTCTGCGCTCAACTCAGGCTACATTTAGAGATGTACGAGTTTAGTAAAAACGTGACAAACCTCCGAATTAGTAGTGGTATTTTGTAACAAACCAATGCTTATTTCACGAAGAATCTGATCAAACTTTGAACAGGTTTTTTCCCAAATGGAGAAAAGTTGTTCATGTGCACTAAAAATAATGGAATATATATAAAATTAAAAAAATATGGATACGTTTCAGTGTTAGATAAATATCTTCATCACTCAAAATATTTCAAAGATAATTAAACCGATATGGATGGTAACGGTCCTAGATTTTTTTATTCTAGGGAGAAACGTTAAACTGCCCCATTGAAATGACAAGGATTTTAGGATTTTTTAAACGAAATCGGTCATTATTCATAAATGTACTTTCATTAAAATCGGAAGTGACATATTTTAGGATCGCCACATAAATCCTCTGGAGTCGTGTGACCATTGTTTCGCTCTGAACATGCCAATCTTAAACCGTAGCAGTTTAACGAAGACACTTCTAGTTAACCTGTAGTTACTAGATTAGGTTGATTTATTTGTCAGTTATATGGTTCGATCAAAATTTGTCTTCTTAGTATCACTAGTAAGATTTGCTCAAACACGATTAACCGAAAGTGTCTTGAACGCACTACCTTAAATGCATAGTTATAAATTCAAATCCGCTACGTTCTCCTGGTTTTTATATGCTTAATGAGGTACGCATGTTTGTGATATTTATGCTGTCTAGTGTGAATTGTACATTTTAAAGACCAATTTTCATTAAAAATAAGTTCAAACGCAGTAAATAGGTGATGCAAGGCCAAATTCATAGTTATTCGTCACGAAAATTTAACAGTTGTAAGGAACGTATCAGAATATATTTTTTGTGTTTATAGCCTTAAATTCCGAAGCTAATAATGCAACCTATACATAAAAAATGAACTATTGTTTGGTAAAGAATACAAACATTTGCAATACCTGCTTCATTAAAGTTATAAAACAATTAACACATCATTAACCCGAGGGCTATATTTGAATCGACGTATGAGCAACTAAACTTCTCACTGCATATATTTTAATTAGTTGGTATGTTCATTGTGCATTTTTTCGAATATTTGATTGTTTACAAGAAAAATCTGTAAAACTTAATTATAAATAAACTTAATTACTTTTTATTACTCAGAGTTCACCAAAATTAATAAGAATATCAACTAAACTCAGGTTTAGAAATAATAGCTTTTCTGCATCAGCATTTTTAACTAGAATATTACTGCCAAAACGCTAACGGTAGTAGGTATTGTGCAAAGAACTAACGAACTTAAATGAATGATGCTTATAAAGTTAGAGTATATTCAACACACCGGTCAATTCCTTCTTTGTTGGATTGTTTCTGCGGTACTATGGGCACCGATAGGCTGCGTCTTACCACTCCTTGCTCTTCGACTGAGTTTCTTTCTAACGATGAGTCCGGCGAATCCAGCCACACAAAGGGAGCCGGAATGGACGCCAAAACCAAACCTCCTCGTTCTCTGCCCTTCGAGGGGTCAACCAGGAACCATTCCCGATGCAGCAGATCTGCTGGTCGTGTAGCTCTCACGTGAACCCTAGTTCCCGATCTAAGTACCCTGCCTCCTGGCTTCCCGTTGGTAGGTAAGCTGATCGATGTCAAAAGTACCCCTGAATGGAGCCCCTTGGGAAGGGGCATCCTCTGATGAAGGTGACTCACTAGAGGAGCCCTTTGTTTCAGTTTCTGCCAGGTTGAAAATGCTTGCACTAGGGATTCCTGAAATTATCAATTTCTAGGTTAGATGAAAATCAATTATTAGCATCCGTCTCGTTAGTAAAGTTGGGAGTATTTACCAAAGTCTGGTGTATTTGAGAGGAAACATTGTCAATATTTGTACTGCTAGGCGATAGAGTAGTAGACAGTTGGGCGATTTCACCTTCAATTGCACTTAATCGACGCTCCAGATTTTCTAACTCCAAGTAAAACTGTAAAAGCACTTTCATTGTCCTTGGAAAAATTATGGGAAAAAAACTTAAAATGTGACTTTCTCACCATATGGTACCGTTTTGCATGTTTGACATGCGTTTGTAGGATATCTCCCAGGTGCGTTATGTGCTGCCATGAATTGTCTACTTCTTCGGTAATTTGCTAAACAGTATACAAGAATTAAATAAAAAGTTAATTTTGTAGGCTGTGAGGTTTATTCACTACATACCATGGAAGAAAACGTTTCTCTGTTCATTCTGTTGCACCCATGGGATAAATTCAGGGATGTTTTTATAACTTTGTCAGCAAGTTGCTAAGAGATCAAAATCGTAAAGGAATCGCAAATAGTTACCACGAAATCCTTCTCCAAGCAGCTTATTCCGCGAAGATAGTCTAACGTTTCGATATTGTTCTCGATTCGTGCCTGATTTGATAACCACAATAAGTTGTGCATTTACCTGGGTCTCCAATATCGCTTTTTCCTGATCCTTAGTGAGCTTCTCAAACGGGATGCTTTGCCCGAGAAGAGGCCTAAGAATCGTTTGTTTCTGATTGTTTTGAGACGCCGGAAAGACATTAAACTGTGGGTCTTCACTTTCAGACATGGAAGGCTCCTATTAAAGTTGGATAAACTCCTTCTTTGGATACTTACCTCTATTCAATCGCGTGTTCTGAATTTTAAGGACCCCGAGACACCCGAAAAAGCGCAAACAAACGGGGTCGTCATGTGGCGACCATTAAAATACTCCACTAGATCCACCTGACCTAGAAAAACGGTCGAATAGGCGTTAGTGACTTCACACTCGGAGTAGCCCATTCGTTGCCAACGCATTGTACGCACATGAGCGTGCCCCTATGGCACCTTAAAGTGCGTCCTGTGAGCTCCATGTATGCTAATTTTCTAGCCCCCTTTCTATCCTGGGCTTGGCAAGCAAAGTGTTAAGGTCGAATAGCCTTACAGCTATCGATTGGGAATAACATGCCGATGGCTCGTTTATCTATGGATCTATCGCTGAATGAATGGAGTCAGTTATGTTGTTGGTGGGTGAATCATGATTAGTAAAATCTTAAATTAATATACATACCTTAAATTCTTGCTTTTATTCCATATATTTAAGACAATTGGACAGAGTTGTGGCTTTATGGACTGTAAGTAATTAGGCTAGCGTTAATTGGTAAGTGATTATTAGTAAGAATGAAATCACTTCACAAAAATATTTAAAGAACTATTACGCTTTCCAGGGTAGTTGATTTTTAGAAATTGTGTTCTACTAAGAGTCTGATTCAAATGTGATAGGAAATAGGTACTCAAGAGCAAAGTATATTCAAAATCGTAGAACTTTACAACATGCTAAAATAAAGTTTAAATAATTTGAATTCCTTCATCGAAAAGTCGAAAAATACTACTAGCAAAAGATTGACAATTTTTTGATTGCAAAATCTGCATTGATGAAAGTGTTCGAGTTGGCGGTTCCTGCGTTTTAGGTTTATTCCACTGAAAAATTAATCCATCTTAAATAAAAACAAACTGAATTGGGTCCATATAATCCGCTGATACCCACATTTTGTGATTTATGATGGAATTCTAAATAATTAAATGTTCATTCCACTCCAAAGGATTATATCTCCATCGGATACCACACGAAATTGATACTAGTATTGTCTTTCATCCAGTTTCAAGCATATTTGCTGCTTTTCACTTAAAGTCCAATCCCATTTATCATTTAAAACTGCATTTGTTCGACTATCTGAGGTGAATTCCACTTTAACTTCTATTTCGAGTGAGTTCTTGATTTTAGTCTAGTAGAAAACATTTGCTTCAATAAGCAAATTATCTTAGGTACTACGGAACATCATTGGATACCTTTTGGTTCTTTTTGGAGAACTTTTATTGACACCTATCTACATTTAACTGGTTTTTAATTCCCTTAAAGTGAAAAGGTGATTAATAGTATTTTATAGCAAAACACTGTTTGCAAGTTCAAAAATATGGTAGTAAATTATGGGCTAATAAAAACATCTTCATTTTTAGTAGGATTAACTAAATATTTACAAGCTCCCTGTGTATGTGAATTCTCAGTTTGAGATTATTCCCCTTTCGAAAATATTTTGAAAATTGCAGCATTGGGGGGGGGGGAATAATTTGATGGAACGGAACACAGGAAGGTGGGTTGACGCTCTGTGCCCGGCGGCAACTGCGCTTTTGTTTCAAATTACACTCCCTCCTGCCTGAGGGGGAGCTGAGTAGTGGGGAGGGAGGGATCCTGGTACAGCTCACCCACCGCCCTCCCGAAACTTGAGATTGTGAAACGAGCTGAGGGGGCAGGCTGACGCACAAAGCGCCCCCACGTGCGCATTTACGGGTGATGCATCCTCTCCTCCACATCGATTCAGAACAGATAAATAGAGCTTATCAAACCCGCTGACTCTTGGTTTAGATACCCAGGAGATCTACTGATCCGCATCTGAACGAAAAACTGCTCCTTTTATTGTAGATCTTGACTGCCCTCTCCCCAGATAAAGGTAGCAAAAAAGCAAATATCCTTCTATGAGAGAGCTAGATAGCACTTGATCGAAATGTGTCATTCTAGATGGAATTTTCATTATTTATTCGCTACCTTGCTGGAGCTTCAATAAATTCCCAAGCATCCACACCAAGTGTATTATACTCAGTGTCAGTCATTCATCAGTCATTCTGGCTGAACACACTTCTACACGAAAGTTTCTGCATTTATCCGGTCCAATATTGTTCAATAGTTTAGTTACTAGCTAACATGACCCATAAGTACTGGATACTCCCTGAACAATGACTAGAACACATGTCAGTACATGCTAAAACTGACGCAGAGGCTGCAGACTGAAGTACACACCTACAAAACTAACTATTAGCCTCAATTTAGAATTAATCTGTAGTCTCTTCTATCAACGCTGTTTCTTGCATCCACACGACCGATAAAAATAGTGGATCAACGATTATATAAAACCAATCTGATGGTCGTTTAGTATTTTCAATAATTAGCATCCACGTGGAACATAAAGATCACGTCAAGATGTGGAGTGAGATAGGAGGAAAGGAACTACCATAATAGCCATCACCATGCATGCCTAAAATTCGTCTTTTATTCACTTGAAAGACTACTATTTTACTTTTTAACTTTTAAGCAAAAAATGGGGTATTGACTTGTCCATTGAAACGTAAGAAAGATTGTTGCGTGCAAAATAAAGAAATCGTTAGCGAAAATCCCTCAGCCTTATTTAATATTGAACGAAACACTTGAAAACGATCCCTCTTAATCCAATTTAACCAGGACAAACTGGCATTTTTGCAAATGCTTGCTCAGAAACTATGTCCCTGCGCTACATTGGACTAACATCTCAGTAAACGTGCCGTTGATCACTGAGCAGCTAAGCAAACTGCGAATGTCGATTCAGGTTGCTGTTCGTGAGTGCGAATCCGTGTGTTTTACTCCTAAGCAAACACTGCGTGTGCTAAAACCGATACATCCGATTCCAATCGCACACTACCAGCACTCCTCAAAAGGGTGCTGCAGCCTGCCCTAGGAGGCAAACAAGCATTCCCTCCTGGCAATCTAGGCGAAATAAATCACCAGTCAGTCGAACCTTTTTGCTTGCTTTAGTCACAGCATGAACGTGGCGAATCAAGTGTGCTATTACCGATGGCTAATTGAGGTAACATAAAACTGATGTCTAATGCAAAAAATAAACAGGTGAAATTGGTGTAAGTGTGGAAAATCTTCAAGGAGAATGTTTCAAACATCCCCTTCTACGTGATATTTAAAACAGAGATTCTAAATTCCCTCGATAATTACTTACTCTTAACAAAATATGATCTTAAGCATGTTTAAGCAATACGAACCCTAACATTGAGAATTAAAACTCAACCTGAATTTAAAAACAAGAAAAGGAACAGAATTCACGGGAACTTGAAACTTGCATAAGATAAATCTCTACTTTTATTTATTAAGTAAAAGTGAATTTTGTTATTGAGCCTTAATTTGTCCTACTGGAAAGGATCAAGAAACATAAATAAAATTTACAATCACAGAAGTGATGCATTAGCAAAAAGAATCAAATTATAAAATGCCATAATATCATGAAATTTTGTTGGAATGAAGCGTTAAAATGCAATCCGTTGTTTCGGTTAATCACAAAATAGTTCCCCGAGACTTTCAAAGGAGTACGCACAAACAGTATGAGTTATTAAATAACTGTGATTTGGAAAAAGGGTTATTTGCTATAAAAAGGAAATGATTTTACCAAGTTATATAAAGTTGATGGAGGGTTGTAAAATGGCTGAAATATTTCCAAAAAATTCAATGAATAAATTCCTCTGAATAAAGCGACAACTTCTAAATGCCTAATTAATATCTCGTGGTACGCTTATGTTTAAAACGCTTACTGCTTAAAACAGACTAAGCAGAATTCGTGGTTGTGCTTTTCATAAGGTTTTAAAATAATTATATGGCGTATTTGTTGTACAATATGCTTATAACCTCTTCAGAAGTTGCTGTAAATTGTGATTTGTACTGATTAAAATATTGAGTTGGAAAGGCTTCGAACGTTATGAGCTCGCAAATTTATAGAAAATGTACCTTCTAAAGATAATTCATGGCATACAGCTCGGTTAAAACACAACTTTTTTGTGACCTCATTTTAATCGTTTATGGTAGATATGATATCCAGTCATTAGATTGTTTATTTAGACATGTCAACAAAAGTTGATGAAGAATCAAAAGAAATGTAATGGCAAAGCTATTAATAATTTAGTTTTTGCCTCTTTTTGAACAAAATAAATTCGGATAAAATATAAATTGCTCAAAGACCTCTCTGGTCCTTTAATGAGTTTGCAAAACCAAACAAGCTGTTAATTAAGTAAGGATTCTTTTGCACCATGGGCATTGTAACAGCAACAATGCAGCAATGATTAGGAGCTAAATCTGCTTAAACCTTATTTGAAAGAATATATGCGGGTAAATACATATTTTGGGTTGCAATTTTAGTTTTATTTATCGAAGTATGCGTTATTCAGCATCATAAATACGATGCCATTTTTTAATCGCAACGCCATCTCATATTCCAAAACAGTTAATCACTCACAGTCCTGTTTTATTGCCTTTATATTTTTACAAGAACATTATTTTATAGTAGAGATAAATATCAATTCAAAACATTGCAAGTTGTTAAAATATTTCAGGGCGTATTCACAAGAATTGGTTAATATATACAATCAAAATGACAAATCGCATAAAAAACGATCAAAACGTTCATAAAATGAGCTAGAAACCTGAAATCGGTAGACTTACACTTACTTATACAATCCGGAAGAATATTAAGCTAAAAATGTAAACCTGAAAGGAGCTATTGAAACGATCAAAATGATAGTGGAACTTAACGGTTATGCCACTTTATAATCCATTTTAGTTAAAAAAGTACTCTCAAGTCATCAAATAATCAAAACATATCAGATGGAGAAAGATCTGCATAATGGAGCAGTAAGTGCTTTTGATATCTTCGTAAAATCTTTCTTTATTTATGAATCTGTGTATTTGTAGAAAAGCTCTATTTCTCCATCCGAAATAAAAGTATGCATAGCTGTATTATGGAAGAAGCCTATGCCTAACAAAATTTCCCTTAAAATATCTTCCTTGTGGTAATTTTCCACAATGTTTAACTCTGCATCAAACTTTCATTTGAGATGATATTATCACAGGGCAAATAAATAATCTTGATCAGGCTAGTTTTAAACAGATTTTTTATTGACCGACAGAATAAAAGCTCAAATAATGATTTAAGACCGTTAATTTTTCTAAATTTTAGGATAAATTACGTACAATACCTAAGCGAATTACACTAACACAAAGTGTATTATACTGTTGCGGCCTTTCATCCTCTACCAGTGATCCCTGTTTACTGCTGGCCAACCGACAACCAATCGTTCAAGTTGACTGAACTCAACTCCGAATAATCATTCTATCCCCAGAAGAAGGCAGAATATTCTGCTTGAACACCATAGTGGACTTCAGCAAGTATGCCTACTGGAGAATGCAAACCAATTGCTCTGTACGTTGTAATTGGATCTGGTCGTAAATGCCTGTGCTCTATCTCTATCCGCATTAGACTTTCAATTGGTAACTATGTGGTGTATTAAGACTTACAGACATAGGAAGCAATCAACTTCTAGTTGATGTTATCATATTCTAGAACTCATGGTCAAATTAGTCTTACACAAGATTAAATATTGTACTAGCAACAAAAACTGAAATCTAATATTGATTAACAGAGTGGAAACTCAGATGAAGGCCCGATATTATGAAAGCGATACTGTCTACAAGCGCTGGTGCTTAAGGAATTAGACTAAATAAAGAGTTAAACCTGCCTTTAAATCTTCTTGATGGAACATTTGAGTAATTTTTAAAAGGCCAGAGTTTATTCGTATACCAGAGTAATTCTAAATATGTATTCACTACTTTTTTAAATCCCAATAAATCTAAAGATTAATTTTACTAAGTGGCAGTTTTGTCGGGGATGTTAAATTAGTTAACCAAATAACTAACTTTTTCTTCTAATTGCACTAGTGACGATAAAAAATTGTTTATAAGAAGCATTTAGAAATTAATTAAAGTGATATCAATATCTTTGTTTAGTTATACGAGATTTGGTTTTGCAGTTTGTTTTGTCGGACTAAATGGAGAGATACCGGTCGACCTTACCAAATACTTATTGCGAAAATGCTAAACCATATTAATTGCGCACACTTCCTTCTACTTAATCACCTCATGATTTATATTTAAATAAATTCCATTTGCTGACTAGATATATTTTTTGTCACCCTGTGTCTCAACTTTAATTAATTTTTATTTTTCTATACTTTTGGTCTCGATATCAGTAAAGTGTTATTAGCCAGAAAATGAAGGGAATACCTTTTTATCATAGATGAGCTCTTCGGACTGCCCTAATAAACACCAGAAGCCTGGGAACGATGATCGATCACTGCTTCTAAGTCACTATGTAACAACTTATGGCTATGCATTTGATCGGCCATGGAAAGGATTTAAATCAAAGCCTATTACTACTGATTGTCTCTCCTATGCACATAACAGAAGACCTGTTGTTCAGTACAACAGAAGTATCGATCAACTCGATAATCCATCCATGTTGTGCGTTTGTTTTGCCTTTGGTTTTAAAATTCATAGTCGTTATGTTGTAACTGTTTCTTAGGAACTGTCTTGAAAAATCATATGAAACAACCTCCCAAGCAAATTTCAAAAAGCATGAACTTAATCAGAGAGATTCCTGTAAGGTCGGTTTCGGTAGACCAGCTGCGTCAAATATCCGTGATGGCGTCAACCTAACAATTACAGACCAAGTGGGCACTTTTTTAAGTTTTAAGCACTGAATTGCCTTTTGTGTTAATACGGTTTGCTGTTATTGGAAAAATGAACAAAAAGAATACAATTTCTTGGGATACGGAATACCGATCAATGTCCACAAAACAAAAACCTATTCGAGGTAATTCGATAAATTAGTGGACCTTAATTAATCGTTTTAATAAAAATAGGCAGTCTTCCTACTACCAAAAAGCAGGAAACCGGTTATACAAATAATATAAAGCTAAAAAAGGAACTCATGACTCCGTGCTCGAAACTGCCTTGTGTTATGGGCCCCACGACGTATGCAGAGAGTTTCGGACTAGTGCCACCTCGCAATATAGACCCCTGTAAGGAAAAGGAGCAGGTCTCAGTAGTGCCAGGAGGCTATTCTAAGGGTAATGAAGTAAAAGTGGACTTTGTCCCACTAAATGAAAAGGAGGTCAGTGACTCAAACTTGTATTCAGGCGGTGAAATATAGACCTTCCGGGTGGCACAAAAAAATGACTGGAACGATCTCTTCTCGCATAACCGACCGGAATACTGGAACAGATCGTTGGATAGTAAGTACCCCAGGTTAGTTCCGCTGGACTGTCAATTTGTTTGGTTTTTGGTCCTTTGGATATCTGTGCGGTATTAGTGACCCTTGTCACTTTAACTTCCAATGGCTTTTAAAAGCCCATGAAAGTTGTCTTTCCGTTATCCCCACTTAAGCAGAATAGTAAAAGAAGTGTCAAACACTGACCCTAATGACTCATTCCAACCCCTACATATTGTAAACTCATTGTTTAATGTTTTATTCTAGTTCCATCTCCTTGTTTTTTAGACTACTTTCACATCCTAAGCTAGAAGTCTTCGCTGCTTTACCATAACAAAGCGCAGGGCACTGCTTTGGTGGTTTGGATATCGTAAAACACTCAACAATTCAACGCTTTCGATGGTAGACTAAAGCGAAACTGGTATTAGGCTTTACCGAAATTGGCATTCGGAAAGACTCTCTTTTGAGACCTAATGGCTTTTTTGTGGCTATTTTTAGCATGACCAAGTGTGAATACCAGTGCAAGAATTGCGACCGACGCGACATCATTTCGGATGCACATCCGAGGTTACCCGATCGGGGGGAAAATGAGACGGGAACAACTCGAAATGTTAAGCCAGTGCTAGTGGGGATACCAAGTCCGGCTGACCAGTTTGTTACGCACAACATGTTGACGGTGAGTACAAGTTGGTTGAAACTTATTTGATTTTTGCTTGCTCTGGTCTAGTTACTGTTAGAAAAAAAGTAGCAAGTTGATTTAAAGAAGAAAGGTAGCTTAGTCACTCATAGGAGGACATTGCGTAGCAAGTGTAACTTCGTCCGGTATATTCCGGATATTTTGGCTTATAGCTTTGGCTAATGGAGCTTGTATATTCACCTTCTATCAATGGTAAAGGTCTTCGAATTTTCAAAAAGTATGTACTGTAGTATGCTACTGAGATTCTGTGAGTAAAACTACCTCGAAACAACTAAATTTAGCCTGGCCACCTTAAGGCCATGAGATCGATTTTCGGACCTTTTGGAAATTGACACCTTTAACTGAATTTCTTGCTATTTTTCCTGCGCTGTCTAGTACGCGAATAAGATGACTAGATAGATTCCAAATTATAACTATTTTGATGCACGATTAAGCCCTTTGGACATCCCACACTTTCGAAGAAATTTCCCACCGTCCGTCGGACTCACCAGAAGAGACTAGATTGGCCATTAAATCGCTTTCGGAAAACACGAAATTAAATTAAGGACAAAGCCGTCTCTAAATCACACAGAGTCACCAAAGTAACCACTCCGGCGAAACATCATTCCCTGGGAACAGTTTATTTATTACCCATTTAAACAATTAAAGGAGTAATTTATTATTGTTTTCAAAAGGAACAGTTTGAGAAGGGAGTACATAATTCTAAATCGTGTGGTTGTCCTAAGGGTTTCTAACAAATAATTCACGTACATAAAACCTTTAGATAAACGGTATCACCCCTACCTGATTCAGAGGATTACGTAGCACACTATCCCGACTATATAAAAGCAGTTTTGAACTGAATTGGCTCCCATATCTCCACAAACAACCATTTGTCGGTGCACTTTTAGTACTTTTCCTGCTCTACCCGAAATCTTCTCTGCGATTCTCCTCATCATTAACTAATTAGAGATGTCTTTATTTACAGTATACTCATTATGCCGTCTTAACCTGGCGAGCAAGTCAACTTTGTCTTTAGTACGATTGGAAGAAGCCCACGCCTGGAAGCCACTGTGCCAGCTCCATTGAGATCAAGGATTCGGCCTTCAGTATCAGTGAAAGTGATACGGGTTTCAGGTCTCAAGGGGTGACTGCGTGCGCCGGATCAAAATCTTCCAGCAGCACCACGAGGTGCTGCCTCCTTATTGAATCAAAACTGAATATTAGAGCGACATCACTGTTTGTATTATTTCCCCTTTTTAGGTTCACGGATGCCTGTGGAGATCCCAACAAGATGGCGGAAAACTGTCCCGGTAGATGCTAGAGTGCACTGCGATCATAAATACTTAATAAAGAACATTCTTCCGGTGATTCAGCATCTATATATCTCTTGTAGCAGTTAACTACACTAATTGACTACCTCTGGGGTAAAGAGCGCCAAGGTTCTAATGTGTGCGTACAAGCTGTGGTGACTGACTGTACAGGAGACCGACCGTTGGTCGAATGAGGCTTATCCGAAATTAATACATGGACTAGTTGTTTGATTTCCCGAAGTATCTAGCGTTTAGCAAGCGTAGTTCATCACACCACTGTTTTTTTCTAGTGAAACCCTTTTAGACGTAATGTTTAGCTCTAAATTTTCATGAAGCAATAACTCAAAAAATGATTAGCACATTAGTAGCGAAATTAAACGTGCAATATCCGGCTGGCCGTATCCGACGTGGCATTATTATCGCACCAACTTCGTCCCAATTATCAAACAAAATGATGAATGGCGTTAGCAGTGAGCCTTACCTGTCTGATGCATCCTATTATGAAAAGATTACTTCACCCTATTGACATTGCACTCGCGATATGCCAAATAATTGCTAATTCATTTCGATTACTATAGGGAAAACTAGGGCTTCCTATTTCATGGTACCACTTTACAATGTCGGCATGGAAAGGAATTAAACGCATTTTAATGCGTTTCTTCTCTGTCCACTTGAGTCACTTCTTAGGTTGACTTGTTAATCCAGTTAGAAAAGCTAAATCTCTGAAGGTTGATGAGACCCGCTTTCATTCAACTAATAGTCTATCCTAAGACTCCTTCAAGTCATGTACTTATGAAAATTCAGATTCAGATCAGATGCACAGGAGATGCATATGAATTCGGGGAGTTAACACCTACAAACCTCTTGGAGTCCTAGTGCCAACACCTAGTGACTTAAAACTCATCAGCCCCCACAAGAAAACCTATCGATCTTGATGGTTGGACATAATTCGCCGATTTTAAGTGGTCTCCTATCCAGTGTCAAGAGTTCTTACTTATCTTAATGTATTGCTGCTGGACGCATGGGACGCACACCTACTCCAATGCACCCGTGCCCCATTCCTACTTGCTACTCGTGCTAGGGGGAAGATCCTTAAAATACTCCAGTTCTGGGACGGCAAGCAATGCAACAAACCTAGGCCACAAACCCATAAATTGACAATGTGGGTTTTGCATCGGTTCGGTAGAGAAGAATGCAGCAGTCCACATAGACTTTTTAATTGACCTACTATACACATAACTGCAGAGAAGCACAAGGGATTTCACTCCGCGTTCCTCCTAGCCGATGGGGCACTTGGGGCAGGAGTGCACGTAGTCGTGTAGGAAGACATCGCAGTCCGCGCAGAAGTAAGAATTGCATTTCGGGCACATGTACACCTAAAAGCAGAAAAATTAAAGAACCATTAACACAGTCACGCGCTTTACGAACCCAAGACCAGAAAAAGGTTCACTTGGCTGTGAACCAACCAGCCCTGTGAGTGTGGAAGTACCAAAAATGCTGTTGAGACCAGCCTCTAAAATTGAGCTATACAGAGTGTGTTCAGGATAGATTTTACGGATTAATACTTAGTTGTTGAATTTTTATTGAAGAGAACAACTTGGCCTTGATATTCAATGCTTAACACTACGAAAACAATTCCGTGGCATGAACTGGAGACAATAAAAAAGCACTTCCGGCTTGAACACTAGCAGTAAGAAAGCGTTGGGGCAGCTAAGGCATAATTCAGATGCCACCTACATTAAATAAATGATGGCTGTAGTCAAGTCCTGGAAAATAACGACAGTAGTAATTGCCCCCACAACTCAGAAAAAAGTCGGAAATTCTTGTCTGCAACTATTTACGACTACATTAGACCTAGTATTTGGTCCCCACCGAACTCCCACGCGGATCCTAATCAGCTGATGGAATATTGCTTTATGAGGTGCCGTCATCGAGGGAGGCATTAATGACCCTTGCTGATGGAACTACAAAAGCCCAGTCAATCGATGACAGGAAAAGAATAAAACCACCTTCCTTCAGGTCCCCGAGAGAGGGTGGATTAAATAAAACTCTGACGATTGTACAATTTCTTTCAAATCTATTGCACGTTTTATTGAATAAGACGGCCAAATTCATCGCGAACAAGCCGCTTCTTTATCCACAATGGGGCAATCTTTACGGATATCTGCCGTGACCACCTGAAGCTAACCATGTCCACAAGTCACGCCTCCTTTCCACTTGAGACAATCTCGAAAATGAGGTGTACTCGACCCAACCAGCAACGATGGAGGTCCTCATGCGAACGAGAACTCTCGCTCACTTAGACTTCACAAAAGGAATTTCTTCAACAGCACTCATTTAGTTAACCTCCCAGAGGTTGTCTTATTCCATACGCATCCCTTGAATATGCATAACTTCGTAGCGGTTTTAAATGTCTTGCTAGATTGTTGATTTCGGGAACCACGCAACCCAGTATCTGGAGAGTGGAACAGAGACGGACCGCCCCGCGTTCAACAGATTTTTGTTGTACTCGCCATGACTTTGCGCTTCAAGTTGGCATTGCAGCCGCCACAGCCGAGGGGCTTGTCATCGGGGATGGGGAGCAGCTCGTCCCTGGGCACCGCGACGAAGGGCGGCAGGGGGAAGAGGTGATGGTAGGCGCGGGCGAGGTGAGGCGCCGACATGAGCGTTATGCCGCACACGCTGCACTCCACCGGCAGCTCGCAGTAGGCTGCCTTGCAACGAGGGCAGAGGTAGGAGCCCCGCGGCCGGTTGCTGCTGGGGCCCCCGCTCAGCCGAGGGTCGCTGCTACTGCCCGAGGCGGCGCCTGTCCCGGCGTCGGTGGTGCCCTTGTCGCCTCCTGCGCCGGGGACACCCTCGCCTCGACTCTCCACCGAGGGGAGGTGACTGCAAGGAGGAAAAAGTGTGGTGAACTGAGCCTCATAGAGCCTTCTAGCAGCAGGCTGCACAGTCGTAAGTAACTGTGCTAAGGCTACGAGATATGTATCAAGTCACCGGATAAGAATTAGGTGGTGCATAAGGAATTTTCTCCAAACATCACGCCTTTTCGATTCACTAGAGCAGGCCAATTTTCCTCCCCAAAGCTAGGTTGACTGTAGAATTGATCATTAACTGCAGCACCACTAGGTGGTAGTATTCTCTTAAAGTGGACCATTCCTTAGCGATCCCTCCGGATTTAAAGAACCTTTCTCCCATGAAGTTTCCTTCTCGATGGCTGTAACTGGGGTCTTTCCTGCCGCTTACGAAGCCGCCACTGTCGACAAAGCTTAGTGCTTCGCTAAAAGACCCATTTTTCGTCGTTAGTCACCAGTGTATCCAGCACAAAAAGATGAAACAAGTTGACAAGAATGGAGGAGAAGAGTAGATGTCACGACGATGGACAGCTGTACGGTTTGAACTAAGCTTAGTTACCGATTCCAACTCAACTGGTAAAGCAGGAAAAGCTTGTTTTTCAAGAAGCTTATGATACTTAAACTCAGTTGGAGGCCGTCCGTTTAGTTCCCCATCTTCGTGGAGGATGAAATCTCCTGAACATCTCGAGTCTGAATTTCGGTAGCCCCGTGCAAATAGAGGCCGGGTATTCATCCTGTCCCTAGGCTGCACCCGTTTATCCCTTTATTTGTTTTACACTCTTTTTCCATTAAAAATATTGCCGATGTCAAAATACAGTACGTTAATAGATAAACCGGCGATAAAAAATAAACACCACAAGCAGAAACAATGAGGTAACTCACCACATGCAAACGCGAACGGGAAAACGCTCAAAATCGGCTGGAGTTGAGCGGGGAAATCCAATGCGCAGTAAGGCAGCATCATTATTCTCCTAGATTTGAGATACACAGGGGACATTTAACATAAATTTCTACAGAGAAATGGCTACGACGATTACCAGGCATCCGCTATGATATATTAACACAGAAATAACGATGTTAGAGAATATATTCCATAGAGCAGCTTCAGCGTCTTTCTAGAAATAACTAATCCACCGATTTAATCCTCACAAAATCCCGTAACTGATTAAGTTCCTTAATATTCCATCAGTAGCAGCATAATTAGGATTTGATGAAGAGACTAATAGGCCCGTCATCTAGACAGAGCTGCTCTCACCGTCTAAAAACTTAGTCGACTGTGATACCGGAGACAATGAACTGAGAGCGCGCGTTCCTATCTATGGATAACATAAATTGACCCAAAATCGTATTCTCCCAGCGGTTTATCAATGAATCAGGGCAGCCCAAATATTAACACACATTTACGAGCATTAACGAATGTTCCAAATACACATCTATCCCACCCTGGCGTCCAAATAAATTTTGGCCCCTTGTAGGGATCGTGGAGAACGGCTCCCTATGCGAATGACTCCCTACAGTAAAATTTCCGTGATAGCGTTTCCAAACGCCACTTAACCCCCAACGTTCAAACTTTCGCCCTCCAACACTGTAGTGATCCTCCGAGAAAAAAATCCCCCAGCTTACGGGGAGAGTAGGCGGTGGTACGAAGCTTTGCAGGGTGGTTTTGAGTTGGAATGCATCCGCCATCACGTTCAGAGTGCCTAAACGCAGCAAAAGGTACACACAACCTGAGAAGAATTAAAACGCTGGGAGCTTTAAGAAACGATCATTGGGTACATTGTGTCATTAATTAGAGCCGCTTAGGAAGAACTAGTTTTGTACAGGGCAGCTGTATTCCTCCAATTTATCTAGTCTTATAATTGCAAGTGCATTTTTAAGTTAAAGCGATAAAATTAACTACTTTAAAAGGAGCGGAGATACATAGGGAAATGTTGAAAGCCATCGATAAAAAGGGTAGCACACGATCTTTCGCACTACCTTCACTCAGTTAGATTAAATCATAGAGCATCGTCATGGTTTCGACATCAGTTTCAGCCAATCGACTGAAACACACTAATGGGTTGGAACTGACGCCTTTTCCAATCGTCAAAAGATAATTTTTCGAAACCACACTATAGGACGAAAATCAGGCAACTTCAAAGTAAACTCTAGACCATAAAATAACCTTCACTAGATAAAAAACCATACCTCCAGTAGCCTCGGCCAAAGCCCGATGAACAAAGACCTCGACTGCTAGGGAAATGACACTGCACCGGATCCGATTGTTGATCAAACTCTGGATAGTTTGATGAATGTCACCCGGATCACAGGTTGTCATGGAGCCCAAGATCAGTAGGACTTCGCGTGAGCTGTACAAAGGCATGTGTCTAGAGATGGAAGGGCAGAGATGCCGGTAAGTGCTGTGAATTTCACTAAGGTAACTAGATTCAAGGAGCTTCTGGAATGGAACAGTAATTTACTTGAGTCGAGCTTCAGCCATGACTAAGGCATTTTGGATGCTCGGTTCACCGCTGCAAACGAGGTTCTTTCTCAGTTCGTCCAACGCCCTCAGATGTTGCAATAAACCACCTAAAAATGCACCAAAACAAGTGTTCACAATCGTGAGTACCTAAATCACTTGGTTTCTAACTTTAAAAAACCAGAAAGCGCTTTGACATTACTTAAGATGACTAAAGACAATGTTTTACCTATTGTCCGAAGTTAAAAATGCATCATAAGAAACAATTATGTTAGAAAGAACCTACCAGAAAGTGACGAAGTAAGGTAGGCCTTTGAGTTGAAGGTTGTGATTATGCCCAGTTGGCTCAGCGGATTCTGGTCGAAGAAGTTCTCCACAAACTTTCGCAAACTCTAAAACACACACAAGTGACAATGGAACATGATTTCTAGGATTGCATTTTTGACAATCTAAAACTACTGAGGTTTGGTTCAAGTTTAGAAGCACTGTGAGATGATTTCGGGGACTAACGGGTCTTCGAACCTTGAATTTAATAATTACTACGGAAATAAAATTTTTGATTCAAATGAATGCTTTTCCAACTAAGGAAATTGTTTGAATGAGAGAATGTAACCACTGAATTTGAAACAAAGATGACTTATGTGATGCGATTCTCACCCACAATTAAGCAATTAAATGATATTTAAATTCTAAATTACTACAATCAGTAGTACAATTGGTTTGAAAGTGGGATGAAATGTCGGACTTACTTTTAAAGTGCAAATGAGACGGTTTGGGTGCAAGTCACGCTCCATCATTGCAGAGGAAAGATCCAAAATCACGTACAAATGTCGCACCTGGAGTTGCAAATTTCACCTTTATTAGCAATCCACTACTAGTGACCTTTTGTCGTTTTTTGGTCAAAATCCGAACAAATAATTAGAAAAATTAATATCTCTACACGACAATCTTGGAGATATCACTGGTTCCCGGACCAATCAAACGGATAAAACGAAATTTTAAAGCATTAAGCAAAAAAGTACATTGGAAATTTTATAGAAATTTTATCCATAGGATGTAAACACTAAGCGGTTTCGAGTACGCTCCATCAGCCCTAGACAACAGGACTCCGAGACCATGGAGATAGGCTTTGGTCGCTTTGTATACAAACAATTGAACACCCATCCTGCGTGCGCCGAGCATTACTAAGGGCGTTGCGACTAATGCGTGTTTGTAGCCAATGAAGTCATACACTCTAGCATGCGACGCAACTGTACTGTCACGTCCCTACCCCGCCCCTTAGAGGGTCACCTTCGTCATCTCTGACAGGTTTTGTTAGATTTGCCTTTTCTCAAACGAGGGTCGGTGGATCATTTTTCAATAGTGTCATGAACGTATCTCCAACTGTCCAGAGTCTCCGTGACGAAGGGAGACGTTTTAAGCCCAGTCTACATCAAGGGCTTATGTGAGTGCACAAATAAGGTTTTAAAAATGGCAGATACCTCCAATTAGGATCCATAGCTATTTCACGAATATGTATCCCCTATTAGATGAGGAAAGATCCTCATAAACAGAACAACGGCTTCTATTGAGATTGAAATGGGTAGGTTAGATAGAAAAGTTAAATCTAATAATTACGTAAGCATTTTCAAAGGCGCGGCTTTGAAGTGAGACAAACTCGAAGAAATGATAGTCTGAGTAGACATTGTGAGTCAATTAATAGGACATTTTCCAGAGTAAAAAAGAACAAATATGGGATTGGGGTCGCGGGACGCAACACAGACGACCAGTTTATTGAATTTTATGAATTTCGCTAGAAAAGATCCTAAAGAGCGAAATAAACAATACCTCCATTAATGTATTCACTACATAGATGATAAATAATGTAAGACAGACAATGGAAACCCACCATTCCAAGACGAGGGGTACCCCCAGGCGTGAGCGCAGTGGCGCCAGCAGCGCTTTGCCGCTTCGCTCGCAGGTCGGCGTGAGTCTCGCGCACCATCTTCTCCAAACTGGCCACCAGACTCCCCGACTGGTCCTCCTCGATGGTTTCCCTGAAAGGGGTGAAAAATACTAGTGGGGGGCCCAAAGGGATTCGAGTCATCCAAGACAAAAGGTTCTTCCAGGTAGTAAAGATCCATTGGAATACCTGAATCTAGCTTTGAGCAACTGCTGGTTTTCGCTATGCGTTTAAAACATTCTTTTAATTAGAATTCAAGTAAACACTTTCATCAAACTAAAGCCTAAGCAACATCGCCCATTCAAAAGCAAATTAACCCGGTATCGTTATTGGCTACCTTTTTTAATTCTCTTTTCGGCTTCTACGCATATTATCGGTTAATATTAACCGTCTAAAATAGCGTTCGAAGGAGAAACGTGTTGATGGGACCTTTCTATTAAAACATTGTGGGTTTCATGGTCTGATTTCACGAGTCCCACCGATTAACAACGCAGATTTTGACTTCCCTAAGAGATAACCAGCTACGCCTATCTCTGGTTTCATCGCTAGGCAATTTCACCAAGCTATACTTTATTAATTCCGTTTTCAATCCCTGCGTAAAATATTGATGAACACTGATAGCCTGCAAAAGGGTTCAAAGAAAGAACACATAGATGGGACTTTTCCATTGTAGGTTTTATGGAGTGACTTCACGGGTCACACCGATGGATATATCCTATCTCCGGCTTCACAGCTATGCAGCTTCACTATACCGTTAAATGAATATACTAGATAAGCAGGGCAATTATAACTAGAACCAACCCCATCGATTTGAGTACGTCAACTAACTATCCATGATTTCCCGTGTTGTTAGTATGCAAGTCCTTAGGCACGCTAGAGTGCAGATGGGGAAAATAAAGCCTACTACTAATGGCTTCATCCCGGCCAATACGAAGTCCAATTGCAAAAGTGACAGCTTCCGTTTTATAGATAATAAATATGGCGCTGAGATGGGTAATTAGGGGCTAGCATAAATTACTACCAAACGAATGCAGGCTAATAAGCGGGAAGCGAAATAAAACCGTGAGGGATAAGTCCCACACGAAAGTCAACCAAAGCCCATTTAGTCGTTGTGTTGAAAGCTTGTCAAAATGAATGACCTACAGCTCAGCAAAACTCAGCTGGGTTGAACTTCTGGATTCCGGAAACTAATAAAACTAGCCACCCCTTTTTTAAAACCACCAAAGATGGATTAAAGTGCATAATAAGCAATCTAATTTTAAATTAATGAGCCCAAAATAAGGGTTATGAGTTGTAATTGATTAAATAGAAGACGGAAAACAGGATCGTCAACAAAAAAAGAAAGCATTAGCTGACGTCTAACCAGGTTGACGACTTAACGGAGCACTAATCCAATATCATAAACAGTTTCCAAAAAGTTTGACGCTTAAAGCAGATTGTTAAAGCCCCATTTAATAGTTTAATCTCTCTTATCACTAATATGGGTTACGAAAACGAGCGAGATAATTTGATCTAGCCACCAAAATAGACAGATTGTGGCCACTGCTCAATAAATAGCTACAATGAACGCTGTGAAAACAGCAAGCCGGCAGCATGAAATGAAGAGCGCTGGCAATCGAGACCACGACGCTGAGGCGGCTATGAGGAAGCAAAGCAAAAAGAACGACCGCACAGCGGATTTCTCCTCAAAATCTGCTGGAGAATCCTGACGGCGGAATTCCGACTATGGAGCGTAAATGGCATGTTTCAGCCTCTATTGCAAAGTTTGTCATCAATAAGGACCTTTCAACCACTAACGCAAGCGTCGCAGAGGTTACTTCTCTTCTACACCTCAAGGTGAAGTCAAAAATGGTTGTGGCCAGCAAGCTTTTAAGACGACTACACAAGTCTTCAAACTAACGGACTATTACATTTATTGGGCGCTGTCGTTGAAACAAATCGCAGTCGTATTGCCAGTACCACAAAAGCCCTCAAGTTAATCGGCGACAAAGAAAAACAGTTTTTGCGAGTCTTGCCTCAGGGAAAGTGTAAAAGCAGCTTGCCATCGATTCAGGGAAAGGACTGAAACTTTCATAGACGTTAATGGCGGCCGATAATTTGGCGAAACCATGACGAAAATGGTGCAAATCTTTGTCTATCGAATTGCCTTTAAACTTATTATGTTTTGTAACTAAAAACACTTTTTATTTCTCCTCGATGGACTGCCATGTTTCTCCCTGTAGCTTTATCATTAACTAGCATCAGTTCCGATGTCCTAAGAGCGAGGGTAGAACATGAAAAATACACGACGCTTCAAGAGAGATTTAAAGTGCAAGTTTATGGCAAATAAAAGGTCAACTCACCAAGTCTTCTCGTATCCGCTAACCCAACAGTAGTCGCGTTTTTCTCCAGCATGAGACATCTAATACAACACGAAATAAAGAACCTTATAATATTATCAATGGAGGATGGGATGACGGGCTAACTAAAGAATCCAACGAGCCACTACCTTCCTAAGGCTTACAAGCAGCCAACCGATGATAAGGGTTAAGCAGCTAACAAGGTCAATTAAACTTATCACCAAATTTGGATGACTAATTATACGCTATCTAAAGTCAACTTATTGCGAACAGAACGGCAATTGGTTAGCTAATCGAAACGGTGGTCAGTTTACGTTAGTCCACTTCGCTTAAAAATACTAGCACCTACGCCACCTCGAAACACACATTCACACACATGAACGACACACAAAAGAGGAGTTTCGTCAAATTGTCATTTCATTACATTCCACAAGCACTCGCTCAAAGATACATAAATACACACTACTACACTGTTACCTCTCACACAACAGACAAAGCGAAATAAAAGGTAGAAGGGGGGGTCGGAGGATCAGAGATATTAATGTTTGTGAGAGCGCGCGGCTCCCTCAGACCATCATCTGGGCACTCTTGCGCGGCTGGTTGGCGCCTTCGAACTCCTCCAACTCGTAGATACGCGTCCAGTCAACGGGGGCGTGGCTGCCGACGCGGAGGCGGCAGAGGTCGGCGCAGTTGCCCGCCAGGCCCCGGTCGTAGGGGCAGTCGGGGAGGCCGCAGCGACACGAACACAGCGCCGCGGGGCTGCAGCCCGAGGCCGCGGCGGTGTACGAGAGGCCACCAGAGAACTCCACGTAGCGGTCCACGTTGATGCGTTCGTTTGTGGTGACCGCCGCCCACAGCATCTGATGGAGGTGAGCGCCGAAGAGGAGGGTTGTCCAGAGCGAGTAGAAGACAGCGTTGCCGAAGCAGTACGCCAGCCACGGCTCGCACCACACCGAGGCCACCGCCCACCTCCAGTAGTAGTGGATACCTAAAAGACAAAGAGAGATTATTGCATCTGCGAGCTTGTTTGAAAGGGGATGAGCACACGCTAGAATAGGGTAACAGAAGAGAAAAATCCCCAAATGGAAGCAACAAATCCGGGTGGATGCAGCAGAGTTATTTGGCTTGGAAGGTGCTGCGGTGGCGTGGATCTCCAGTCCAGCTAATATGAAAGGACTAGTACTCCATTTGCTTGGTGCACATGTGCATGCCTAGAGCAGGAGTGTGGGCGTACGTTGACATGTTCAAGGAGATGAACAGGCATATGGGAGTCGCGCAAGCTGCGCCTGGCCAGAACGGTAACCCGAAGTCCGAGCTAAAGCCCTTTGTTTGCCCTGCGTAGTCACGTTACAAGTCTTACAGTCACAGAGGTTTTACGTGGTGCGAATGCTACTCTTAGGCCACCGTAGAGCCAATAGAAGAGTATCTCAACACTTGTTTCCTGAAGTTCGTTTACACGGTCAGAACTTAAGAAAGGTATGGCCACCTCTCCAGGAAGGCAGTATCACTTCAAAATTCAACCGTTCCCAGTAGATTTAAAGCTGTTTGCTTGCGTGTGTGGTTGCACTTACAGTGTCTGGATGTTATTACTGTGTAACTAAACTATCACTCAAATATGGTTGTACAACCAACCGTAGGTTGATTGGTATGAATTAATTCAGATCGAATTTTTAACTAGAACAAATCATACAATTTGAACACACCTCAGCGGACCAATTAAATGGGCGTTGTAGTGCTAATCAATGATAAAATTACTACTCATGGTTCATTTCTTTCTAAAATCTATTAAATATATATCTCATGTAAGCAGGTAAGGGTGGCTGATTCGAGTTGTACAAACCTCGGCCACATTTGTAGTTTCCTTCTGTATTGCGTAAAAACACCAAATATTTAGTAGCCGAGTTCTTGAGTCGTACAAATCAACTCAGCTTCCCCGAAATGTCACAATTTCTAAGTCGAAAAGGCATTTAGCAACGCTAAAAGTCTCGATAATCGAAACAAATATTTGACGAAATCTGGCAATCGGCCGGCGATGGCCGTAGATGGACTCGGCTACACGAATCCAAGAGAACCATTTACACAAGACCATAAATTTTACGATTCTAAAAGCTGTGAAAGCTGCCAATCAGTGAAAACAGCGTGACCCGTGGTTAATGGTTTTTTACAGAAGAAACCATTACCAAATCCTTTTAATAGTCCTCCATTTAATAGGCCGAGGTGGCGGAATATCGTTACTCAAATCTTGGTCATCTTTTCAGTTTCCTCTGGCGTTTAGCAAAAAACCAGTATGAAATATCCCTGAGGATTGAATATCTAATGTGCAGAGAAGGAAGAATGGCTACAGTCAACGTTAATACACTCAGTCAAAACGTTTTACACTTACGCATCCCAAAACACCACCATTATTTACTTAAGGGTTGAATCTATCCTGACGAGGCTGAAATGCCCAACCATTGAACATTAAGGAATAAAACTACTCATAATTAGCCTCATTTTTGCGGCCTCTCCTCACCACAACTTTTTCACATCGTTTTGAGCTTGTGGATAAACTCCGTGAAATCTGTAAAGTTCAGTGAAGATGATTGAAGCAGTAAAATAGTCCGTTTGAAGGAAAGAAAACGCTATTTGCAGTTAACGAGCTGGCGAAAACCGGAATTTCGTAATAGTGAACCAATTCAATCGGCGAATTATGAGAGCATTTTTATGCACTTAATTGATCAATTAAACTGCGTAGGGATAGAATTCTCGAGAAAATTGAACTATTTTCCGGGTTTCCCTGAGGCCTAGTTACCACGAAAATTTTCAGGAAATGCTAACGAGTTTGATTTAGCATTAAATAGCCACTAGAAACTTTGTAAGAACTTTTCGGCACCTGAAATATCGAGAACTTCCTTTGAGCTTTAATGGGATTGACTATTTTTACAATGCAAGCACGTAACAATCCATCAGAAGATTATCCTGTAGATAAATATACTTGATTTTCAAGATGAATATTGCACAATATGATCAATTTCCAGATGTGTTAAAGGTGTTCACGAACGCTAGGCTCCCTAGAACATCATTGATGATGAGTGGAACTCCCACTTGATTCATCATGGTCATCAGACTAAGGAGGCCATGGTCGAAAATGTGCGAAGTGCCTTGTCGTTTATGCCAAGTGTTTTGGTCTCAATGAAAACAGCTAATGCCTATACAAGCGTGCAGAGGTTAACTTCTCGTGGAGCAGGTTGACAGACAGACACCAGTCCCGGTATTTGGCCTCCGACAAACACCCCAGATCTCAATCCACTGATGAACTACCACGCATATTCGATTACGGCAGAATTAAGACCGTTTTATTAGGAGGAAGAGCTTGATTGAAGGCGGGAGATATTTTGAGTGGACTTCTTTGCCATCATCCATAGTGCAATAACCGCTTTTTCTCTTTATTGATGAGATTGACAAACTTCGCCTAGAAAAACTGCATTTAACTGATTCGAGAAGCCTCAGATCGCCCGTCTGAACTAGACATTCTCGAAGGTTTCTATCCTACCCAAATAGAGGGCATTTTAAGAATGAATCGATTTCTCACATCAACATCCGAAACTCACTGAAGTTATCCGCCTTCCCCTCGGCGGTTTTTAGCTCCGCCATCGGGTAACAGGGCATCGTGGTCCTCCAGTAGAGCACGACCTCCCAGATGAAGAGGATGAGGGAGAGGGAGGTGAAGCAGAGGTAGGAGATGAACCACTGGTGGTTGTTCTGCCCCACACAGTTGCCCACCCAGGGGCAGTGGTGATCGAAGCGCGCCACGCAGCGGTTGCACGTGCGGCAGTGCTTCGAGCGCAGCGGCCGCCGTGCCAGGCACGTCGTGCAGAAGCGCTTCAGCAGGCCCTGCCGCCCCAACGCCTTATTAGGCGCAGCCTCCGCCTCCAGATGGAGGATCTTGCGCACCTCGGCGTCCACCACGTCCACCACCGTGGTGGCCACGGCCTTCTCGGCCAGCGACGGGCCGTTCGAGGAGGCGGGGGAAGGGGTGGAGGAGGGGTGGGTGATGTTGGCGGCGGAGGAGGGCACGAAACCGGGGTCGGTGGTGACCGAGCGGTACAGGGAGAACCAGAGGGCGGTGAGAGAGAGGCAAAAGGAGAAGTGGAGGAGGGTGTGTGCGGTGCCAACGGCGGGCAGGAGACAAAGCAGGCCCGTGAGGGAGAGACTAGCCGTGGTGATTAGTCCCAGACTGAAGACCATATGGAACTGTGAAGGAAGAAGAGGGGAGATAAACAAGTTGTCGGATAGCGCTCGTAAAAGTAGAGGATTAAGTTGTAGTGGTCTGCACAATGATCCTCGATGCGCACACCCAACAGGATCAACGGCTGCTAGTCTCTTTACCAGATCATGAATCGATCCACGACGCGCAATCTACCGGTTTCCAGGAAGTCGTACATTCCAACAAATACTCAGAAAGCAGTACACCCATAACCAGCCCGACACCTTCATTGCCAATGCTCTTTTTACCCAACACTACGGATTTGTCTTTCCAGCCTACAACCTTCTGCACCACCTATAACCACGCTTCGGGAAGCAACCTCTTTAAAACGACAACGGTGAATCACATCTGCAATCGCTGCCTTCGGTCATGGTGAAAAGGGGCTATCGTAATGACACTGCGGTGACCTGTGAGAGCATTCGCACCTCTACACAGTAACACCTGAAACACACCTATGACTCTATTTGATCGTTACCTAATTAACCAAGTTTCTTGATTGATAAATCGAGCCAACCTAACCTTAACACCTGCTAACACACATTCACAAATGCATCTTTCTATTCTGTTTTGAGACTCCATCTTGAGTATTTGATATATTAAGAACATACTGTGGGAGTAGCTAACCGCTACAGATGCTGTCTCTGTCCCCAAACTTCACAATTCTAAGTAGTTACACCTTGTCATATATATATATATATAAGAACTGTGTCAAAGTGAAGAGAGAAAACGATTCTTTTTAAGTCTCTAATCGATTTCAGCTCGGCGCAGTCATCCGACTCATTCAGCTAAAATTTGACTGCCTTTTTTCCACTAAATCTAAACGCAGATGGCCGAATAGAGGCTTCTTTCTTTGTCTCACGTTTCATGTTTTTCCACTTCTTCAGAAAATTTTTTAAATGAAATATTGCAAACAGGGTTAAGGGGAATTTTTAGCGCATACGCATAAAAACCCATGGGACTTTCTCTAACGCATGAAAGACTTTGAACTTCGGTTCTCAGACGTTTCCAACCGTAATTGATAACATAAACATCCAGTGACAAAATACTTGATCTACTTCCATTGAAATAATTAAAGACGACTATGATTTTCCCCTCTGAGTTTGCATCTCAAACACCGATCGCTCTGGAAGTGCAATACACAAACCTCGGTTTAGTTAATGTACTTCCACTTGAACATCTCACTACGTTCAGTCGAAGCTTTCATCGAATTACGTACACAAAAACAAAAAGCCGAGTAGATCAGGTGAAACAAAAATTCAAAATCTCTAAGTTGCATCTTACGTAAAACAACTATCCGAAGGGCTACGTTCTAAGACTGAAACTGGTAATTTGTCTTCGATACGTAAACATGTCCAACAACCCACTATTTATAGATACGCTCCTACTAAAAACTCCATAGAACTATATAAAACATTACATAATGCAATGTGAATTTCTAGCACAAGTTAAAAGGAAGTCAGAAGGACTTAAACTCTTCTAAACCGGATGAGTAGGCAATACAGGGTGACAGTTCGCATGTCAACGCACAAACCAAGATTTTATGACAAGTCTTTACCATAAACGAACTAAAAGTTTGCAGCTTGATGACTAATTTTTGGAACTCAAACCGAAAATGGCTCACTACCTTGAAGTTCAAATGACATCTAGTCAAACTGACAGAAGGTAAAATAAGGCAACAGCTCTGAGCATTCACCGAATAATCATTCCCCTGCATTCTCTCCACCGTGGTCCGGAACCGAGAGAGAATCAGGAGCATCACCAACGCCTTCACCAAATACACCGCCCAGAGGGGCAGTTGGGTTGCCGAGAAGGACAGAGTCGCGAGATCGGCTTGGAATATGAGTCCGATGAGGAGGAAGGTGACTGCGGGCATGGCGAAGGCCCACGCCACCAGACCGCGCTTGGAGTAGCACGAGGCGGGCCAGGGGATGCGACAACAGCGCCGCAAGTCCCGTCGCCATCGCGAACGCCGCTTTCCGGTGTTAGCGACGGCGGAGGTTGAGGCAGCGGCGTCATTGAGACGCTCGGAGGTCTTGGTCTTGACGTACTCCGAGTCGCCTTCAGCGTCGGAGCCGCCGGAGGAGTCGGAATGAACCTCGGAGGGAGGCAGGAAACCACGAGCGGTGGCCATCTGCTTCACCCGGTGATTCATCCACGGATGCATCGACATCTGGAGGAGAAAAAATGGTGTATGATTAAAACTAGCTCTACGGAGACTACATGAAAGACTACGAGAAATAGTGCGTTAAAGCAGTTCTTCCTCTTTCTTCGCCATTCGAGTTAGATCCCGGTCATTTAGTGGCTACGTTTTTTGGGGAATGACTGGCTTTCCTGGCATCAGTTTTTCTCAGCGTTGCCGTTTTTGCTAGAATTATCCATTCTAGCTGAGCGCCATAATATCGTGGGGAGACTTGAAAATGGTAAAAAGTTGGGCTCAAAACTGCACAATCTTCGATTTGGAAAATTTGCATAAAATAAAAAATGAACGAAATCGAGTAGCTATGAGGAGATGGAAAAATAACTAACCTCTTTCACTTTGCAATCCAGCCTAAGTTTTTGGTAACACCCTAGCTAAAATTGTTTTCACAATCGGAGAACAATCACCAAAGTAATGAATCCGTTGTTTGATTAGTCTAAATTGAAACTTGATGGAGAGGAATTATAAATTCATCATTTCTTGATCTCGACCATGAAATATACAATCACAGGGATACCAATTTGAAAGCAAACTAGGCAGGTTCATACCTAGACATTATATCTACAGGTGAACGTGCCGGACTATTGAGACTAATGACTAATTTTAATAAGTTTGCCTTTTTAGGAGAGTAAAAGAGCAAAAGCAACAATTTCACAAAGAGCCTACAAATAAACATATGGGAAAGAGCAACAAACTAACAATCCACTTAAGTGCGTTGTACTAGGATGGTGAAACCCCAGTAGTACCGCGATGTAGCTATCCCGATGGCGTTACGCTTTCCTGGTACCACGAAATAACTGAATACCGGTTTTCAATCATCGAAGTTGGACCTAGCTAGTAAGAAACGGCTCTGCTAAAGCAATCACATTTATCCATCCTATTTAGTCTTGTGTGCAATGGTACAAATAGGGTGATATATACGACCGGAGAATCAATACAAGTCTCTTAAGCAGTGGACTCGACGTGAACTTCTCCTTCTCAGCTCAAACAGGAATCGCACAACACTATAACATTTCGCAGGTAACGGAATTACAGAAGTGTTCATCAACAAATGAGGCTCACTTTGTTGTGCCCTCAGGCTCAGAAGATGATCCTTCCTCGCATTCGCGCCGTTGCACAATTCCTTTCGAACCGGAGCACAGGTCTAAACCACGGATCCTGAAACAATCCATTACCCCCACACATTTGCCATTTCCCTCACTGGGTACGATATTCAGCCTAGGGCATTTCAAGCCGAGTTGCAGTAATGGCACTGGCAAATAAACTAAGAAATAAGCAACATGCATCTCGCTGCATGAAAGGCTGAGTGTTCCAAATCGTGACGTGACGCCAGATCGCAGAAAACGGCATTCAAAAAGCGTTCAACTTAAACACTGAATTATTTCAATGGGCGAATGAACCTTTGAATCCAGACAAAGAAAGGGGGAAAACAGTACGACCTGCCCTTAGATCTAGCAGATACCAACTGAAAACTATCGGCGTATTTGCAAGCACAAAATAAAGAGAATTTCACACAGGGCGTTACTTTACCAAAAAACCATGTTGGCCCTTTTTAGACTTGCGAAAGATTGTGGGAGTAAATTTTGCTTTCACCGTCTACCTGAAAGGGGAAATAAATAACCTTGGCAGTTTCTAATTCTCTTCACACCATCTTAATGGGATTTTGGGACTTTAACACGTACACAACTCGTGGTAATTTCGGTAGCCGCATTAAAGACACACCAATGCTGGAAGCGAATCAAAGCTATCCTCGAAGAAGAAAGTGGTCAATGATTCAACTTGAAGTCAATGGCTAATATAATGTCCGATGCAAAAAAAGATTCGAAGCTTACAGGAATTACCGAACATACGTTCGTAAGATATTACGCATAAAGGTGGACTATTTTTCAATCGTACTCAAGCTATTTGAGTCAAAAATCTACTGCTGCATCGAACATGCCAAGCTTCAGGGTGGTAGGAAAGATCTTCGAAAGCGAGACTAAAGGGAAGAGGCACAAGAACAAAGACTCGGCGGGGCGTGAGAAAAAAAAAACAAATTTGGGATGTTTTGTCCGAAGAGGTAAAAGAGGTACCATCTGTAATAGTAAATAATTTAACGTATCCACTCCCATTTCGAAACTGGAGTAGGCAACATACTATTACTAAAAGGACTTCTATGTCCCCGATTCAGTCTTCTGTAACCCCTAGAAGTGACTTTGCGTTTTGCGACGTGATCTATTCCGAATCGAACTGAAATAACCGCATTAGAAGGTGATTGACTTTACTTGAAGAGAGAAGCCACGCCTTTGGGCCATAGATTAACATGAGACGACGATAAAGTATGTGAAAGTCACTTATGAGCCTGATTACAAGCAGTTGGGGTTGCAATGCAGGCCACAAAAACGTCAACGGTTGAGACACACCGATTAAATCTCACGAATAGTAGACGACAGCATAGGTACCTCGCTAAATACACAAATAATATATCACCTTGGGTAAAAGAACAGGAACTATTTAGGTAATGAGGTGCTACAGCGGAGAATAATGGCCACTGGCATTTGCACAGATTTGATAGAGAAATGATTACAATTCCAAATCACAAGGAGTAACTGCAAGGGAAGTGAAACCACCTGATAGTGAAATTAACCCTCGTCAGAACCCATTCAGCACCGACTTGATATAGATGTAGCGTCCCTACGGTGGCTTGAGAGCAACAATCGCAACACCTGAATCACCTCTAAGCCTCATTTTTTGACCCTACTCTTTCAAGTCAACTAAACCTGCATGGACTTATACCACACACGGATTAAGAGACACCTTTCCACGACATAAAGAGTTCTAGACGATTGTGTTTACACACCATTAGAGCAAATAGTGAGACAGAAATTGACATTTTGTACTAATCGGGCTCTTTCCCGGCTCTAACGCAAGAAAAACCGAAAATATTAACACTAATGGGTATCAGTAATCCAAGTTTGCCCCCATTACAGTTCAGAGAAAGTAGGTACGGATCAACTCAAATACAAACGTTTAAAAGCAGGGTTTCTCTAGGCGTTAGATAAAAATGTACGCTTATGAAACCAGATATAAAACTAAATTTGCCTCGAAAAAGCCATTTCCACATGGATTCGATAAACATAAATGATTATAATCATTGTAATGTAATTAATGCAGCTTATTAACGCTGTGGTTTACGGTCGTGAATAAAAGATCAACTTCTGTATTAGCAGTGCATAATTGAAAAACAGTCGCAGCAGAGGATACGGGTCTACCTGACCACGGATATTTACCGTGACCGAACTCTTTGTACACGGATTTGGTACAGATGAGTGGCCATGATTGCAGCATTCGTGTAGCTACAGTAGTGTATGCACGAGTCTATTAACCGACCGCCATGAATAAAACACCAATTTCTGCGTTGACAATGAAGAAATTCAAGGCATGGATAGTTGGATTTCACCACCTTGTGATAGACAGGTCACTAACCTAGTTTAAACACAAAATGTGCATCTATGACAACTCCAATTCACCGTGACGGACGCCAGTGCTTAAGGCACAATGACTACGACTAGTGGAGAATGATAATATTTGCATTTCAAAGCTTTTTCCCAGGTCTAGAGTATGCTTTAAGAGTAAAACTTCGAAACAGCACCCATCAGATCATCCCATAGGTTGTCAGAATTTGGAATAGTTAAATCAAGTGAACAAATGTTACATTTAAAACGAACATTCAATCGTTAATGCACTTTCCCTGATTGTCTTTGATTTCCACCTTTTAACGAGCGAATACCCTTATTATTGCAAAATTCTTGTTTTGATTCGAAAAACACAAATGTCAGTTTCAACCTCTTCCTGCGTTGCAAAAGCCGTTTCTACCAAATGATTTGGTAAACTGCGAAACAATTGGTAATCTGAAGAAACAAGGTAGTCGGGAGAATGTGGTTTTCGATCTCACGCGACGCGATTCTTGTTGTGTGGGGCTGCGCTTGAAACGCTACCCCAATTGCTGGCAGTAGATTTGGGGAGCATTAATTGGGGATCCCATCAGATTGGTTGAACAACCTCTTTCCCTCAAAGTTCCCTTCTCGGCTGTGGCTGGGGTCTTTCTTCCCGATACGACGCCTAACTTGTCGATAAAAGATGAATTTTCATCGCTATTACAATACTGCCACAAATACACAAACCAGCACTTTAGCGCTGACGGAGAAAGGAGGCGGGCTCACCTGGTAGGGATAGAGCCCCTTGGTGTTAGTGCGGTGCCAGTCGACGCCGGCCTCGTCGAGCTGGAGGACGGCGGGGTAGTTGTTGCTACGTACCGCCAAGTGGGCCGCCGTGTTGCCCTGCACGTCGTCCACCAGCTGCTTGTCCGCGCCCCAGCCCAGCAGCACGCGCAGCGGCTCCACCGACCGCCCGAACAGGCAGCACGTCATCAGCGGCGTCAGGCCCTTGCTGCTTCGACTGCAGGGAGAGAGCACAGTGCATACAGAACGCTAGAAAACGCTGTGTGATCTAGTCAGAGTCAGTTCTCATTGAATGAGCTGCACTGGTCACTTCGATGAAGGATGCCTACCTAACAGTTTTAATTCTTCTGGTACTCGCACTCGGAATAAATATCACACAATATTTAGTTTTTAGAAGCACTATGTGTTCAACCATTAAACGTTTTCTTTAAAGTTTAACCATTCTTCATTCCCACACTTGATGACTATCAGATCGGATTCTCAAGGAGGAATGGAATATAAGAGTTCAATATTGTTTCACCTTCTGTAGATTCATAAATGACTTGTAATGATATCTTTACCCGGGAATTTCCAACTAACAATATCCCCTTTTTGGTATTTAGTGTCCGACGGTTCGCAGCACAGGTACTCAAACTGATGCGATTATGTTCCGGACAAAAATCCGGCGGCAGGAACCGGAGACTAAGAGACTGTGGTGGCTAAAGAACGCAACATAGCAGCAGAACATTTGCTCTTTAAAAATATGCGCAAAAGACGGTTGGAGGAATTTGACATTGGAATTCGTGAATTTTCATGTTTCAACTCCTACCATTATGTTTGTATTTGATTAAGGCCTTCGCTATCACCCATAAAAGTCTCAAACAAAAGGTTGTCAGCCTCTTTTTACAACCACACCACTGCCAATTTTTGATATTCTCAAAAATTCCGAGATATTAACCCGCCGATGGAATCTTATGCATGAAATATGGTAACTTCCATACTGCCAATACCACAAAAGCACAGAAGCGGTTTTTAAAAGATCCTTCCCTCAGGAAAAGAGAAAAACAAATTGCTCTAGCTTGTTCCGGTGCTGGCCGGATTTAGACTGTAATAGATATGGACATTTTGAGTAAAATTCTGACAACAGTGTAATTGCCGTGTTTGACGAATTTGTTCTTTTGAATCTGCCGAATTACTCTAGAATACCCTGTTTTATTAAACTTTATAGCACTTTGTAGAGACTTGACTTTGTGAAGATTTACCTCATCGAAAGGACCTGATGAATAAGATCTGATACGCAAAAAATTCAACCAATTTTCTCCGCCATTTTACCTCAATTGAATGTCTCGTAGTTTCCTAAGTATATCACCTCGCCTTAAATAATTGCACTAACTATGCTAATTATAGATGGCAAAGTTCTGCTTCGACTTTCATAAAAACACACACGAAATTAATTATAGCAAAGTGATGCTGCTCCGTGAATATTCTTTGTTCCATTAATATAGCGCACGATACCCACAATCCCATTTGAAAAGGGAATGCTGCCAATAGCGTCTGCGGCTAATCGTGAGAGTTTGCCTAAGCTTTCACAGAGCCATCAAAATATGGCACGTGTAAATAACTCCCGGTGTTGTCACTTATCACCGTGACGTTAAAGGTATTCGTTAAGAGTCCCCATGAAAGAATTAAAAGCGCGTTTTGAAGAGCTTAATCAAACAAAATAGCCTTTAAGCAGACTTGGAGTAACGATATCAAGGTGCCAAAACTAACAGTCAAGAAAGTAGGCGTGGCCGCCACCATATTGATAATTTCTATGGCTCACGGAGTTCCCTTATGATGAAGCATCCATTTAATTGGATTTCACATAAGGCTGAAATAGGAAAATCATGTCAGAGCAAACCGGGAGACTAAAGACGGAAAATCAGCAAATTTGTGAAAATTGAGGGGTTTCGCAGCGGTGAAAAAACCGCATCAATTAGAACCTCATTTTGTGCAATTGACGAGAATCGTGTAATTAGGCTGGGAGAGAAAAGGAGAAGCACTCCAGGTAAACGGTAGTCCACATTAGGCATGTGATTTCAGTTCTACAAGTCACAAGCCAAATGACGACTTCTCAATTATTCAAGGCGACAATGGCTTAACAAAGCAATAATTTCAGACAGAGTTGAGGTGACGGGTTTCCACTGCAAGTAAACTAATCAACGTTTAGTAGAGAGCTGAGGGCAGCTATGAAGAGCAAAAAATGGTGAAAAGCGAAAATACAAGCAATGTGAAAAGTGCATTTAGGGAAGACCAGTAAACATCTCCGTTGGCGTCGTTATGGGGTTAAGCTGCGGGTGGAAATCATTGAACCACGACGGTCGTTTAAGATGATTTAGGTCTAAGGCAAGCAATAAAGAAATCTCAAGAAAAATGCTTTTCTCCAAAGTCCAGTGTCTGAGGGCGATTGCAAGGCTTAAAGTCTTGCTAAAACGGCGAAATATGCGACTAATCAGAATTTTATTTCTTAAATGGTATGCGCTGAGGCAATAAGGGTAGCAGACCGACGTGAAAGATCAGGACCAACGTTCTGACTCATGAAAACCTCAGCTAGCTCTCGAAAACTAAGCGTACTTAGCTCAGAGGCAATAAGACCTATATTTTAAATATACAGCAGCACCAATAAAAAGACGAGGGTGAACAGGAAAGTCGATACCTGAGTCGTTAAATGGACCAATAAAAAATAGAACTCCAGAAGATATCTGACCCAAGCCAGCAAATCATGACAGATTCCACACACCAAAACATTGTGTAGCAGCAAAACCGTAGTGCCAGTACTATTATCTGGAAAAAACAAATGGCAGTTCTATTATAGTCCCCCTAAGTCTTCCATTGTTGCTGATAACGAAAAAGAGCATCAAATGTACCTGTTCAAGCAGAACTTACCTATACTCACAACTAGTTCAACAAGCAACGGGTGACCGAGGACTACTTCAGAGGGCAAGTTCTGCACCGTGAAGGCAATTAAAACTGTCCATTATGGTAACCGAGGGATTAAGTTGTTCGAGAATTTCTAAACTGAGACATTCATCCATAGGCATCATAGGCAAACGAAGAATGGCTCAAAGCCAAGGCTAATAAACGGTTGCCCCTAAACACCATTACAGCAAAATGGAAAAACTCATACTTTTTAAAGACCTAGCAGAATAGATAGTGGTAGCTTTCCAAACGCACAAATCTTTACCAGCCAATAGTAAGAACCTTAACCCTAACCCGATCAGCAGCTGTTCAATCATTTGCCCCAAAAGTCTCCTTATCCTGTAAATATCACCTTACCATAAACTCAGGCTATAGATCGTGACCTCTTATTGATTTTGATTCAAATCTACTGAGCTTACTTGGTTACTCACCCGACATTTAATAAAAGGAACCAGAGCTCCTACCTTTACAAACGCAATTTTAAAGGACTTTTTCACAATCGCTGTTACCACCATATTCACGAGAATAGGATGTGCAAAACTAAACGAGGTCTTGAAGAAGATTGCAAATCTCCTCAAAAAGAGGAGGCCATAAACACTTTCGTTTTTTCCGGTTACTACTAATTCGTTTAAAAGAAAGTCACGAGTGAAAAATGCACCATAAAAAGGCGATGATTTATTATATTCTCATTTTAATTAATAAACGCTTGCTTTCGCAATATAAGGGCGGCGTTTTCAAGATGTGAGCGCTTGTGAAAAGGCGGCATAAAAACGAAACCTTTAGACTTCTAAATCAGCTATTCTATAAGCAACATTTTTGTAGTTGCGCTTCATTCAGATGCTGGTACAATAAGATTTTAAGTATCGACATGTCAAAGATTCCAGGGGTCCCTTCGAAGTTACACTTTGCTATGCACTTTTGATAAGCATTAGTGAATACGGGCTCACACGAGAGAGCTTCTACACATCTGGAAACTATACACCGTGCCAGATTCCAAACAAGACGAACGTAGCAGTAGCAATACGACCGCCGTCTTATTAGAGTGAGTGGCTGGAGCTTCGCAATCGCCGAAATACAAGCGTGAAGTTTGCCCCGGAAACTTCTTCGACACTCTCATATGGGAAGACTCAAACGTTGACTCACAGGGCGTGTTAGCCAACTTGAAAAGTGAAAAACTCACTATAGAGACATCGTTACTAAGTACGCATCTTAGCATTGCTATTCAACATGCCTTACGCAAAAATTACTGTTTAAATAGCTTGTGATAACCTCGGTAAAGATTTAGCAGTCCACTAAGAGCCTAATATTACTTTAATGCACAGCTAAATATTCGGAGAAGCAAATTTAGAACGCTTTTTTCCTCCACAAATATTTTAATATTTAACCCAGTGTAACATTCTCCAATAACGAGAACCATGTGTTATTTTTACGTTCAAAAATAATAAGAAGAAATCTGAGGTTTTTGATTCCTAGTAAGCACCACCTAGACAACCACCGGAAGTTGCCAGGTTGGTAATTTAATCGGAAATCGTAATCATGGAATCCAATCTTGGCAACTTTAATACACGCTTGCCTTCTAGTGGTTGATGGAATCATCCCTTACAACCAGTGAAAAAAGTGGGGGAGATCATTCATGCAAGAGCAGACAGTTTTGGGAATAAAGCATACCTTCACTGAGTATAGATAATTGGTGTTATAAAGACTGTATTACTAAGAGATAGCACCGTCTACGCAAGAGGAAAGTTCGAAGAAGCATGTTGAGCGTCAATAACTAGAAAAATCTGCGTTGCTGCATTACCTCCACAGACCTGACTGGAAATAATTTACCCGAAGTTTAAGTTAATATGGAGTCACAAAGCAACTGAATTCAAGGTCCAAAATAACACACAAACTATGAAGAGAAACTATCGCAATAAAGGCTGGTTATAGCAATTTAGATACACCCCAAACGTGAAAAAAGAAGAAAAAATACCCGATTTGAGGGACAGAGCCACTTAAAACCAACAGAACCATCTTAGTAGCGTAAGGTGACAGAGAATCCATGCAACGAAGTAGTCATTACGCTCCCCCTAAATTGTACTTTGTAGAAGGATCTTTATCAGGAGGTAAAGAACCTACAAAACCACTGAAAATAAGGCACTGATTCAGCTTTGGAGGCAGAAGTACCGAAAAGCCTTACCAAGCACCCACGTCAATAGAGACAAAAGTGTAACCAATCCCACAGCCGATACGCATCAGTTAACAGGCTAGGTTCAACCTGATAATAGTACGTAGTCACTCAAGTGTTCGTCGTCCTTGACTCCAACAGAAATCACAGACATTAGATGTCCTTTAAGTGGGCGTATTGCTGCACTTGCAAAGCCAGGAGATCCTTCAGAGACTTCAGAAAAAAAAGAATTAAGCTTAGAATACGGAAAACCGGCCACTTTCAGTCTGTCAATAAAGAAATAAACGGAAGGCATGATAATATCAAATACGTGCACAAAACAATCTTCATGAACAGCTCAATGAAATTTATAAATTTCGTGTGCTTCAAAAGAAGGAATAGGGAGTTTTGAGGCAATTAATGTTTTCATTGGAAGTCAATTGTTCCTGAAAGAAAAAATACCGAAAAAAAACAAGAATCTTGCTACGATAAAAGGATTTCTCAACATTAAAAACGAAAAAATGCATTATCGACCAATTTGGATTCTAGAAAGGAACAAGTACTCAGTTGGATTAAAAAAACTTTTTTTTCAAAAAATGCAATGATACTAAAAGGCGCACATAAACTGTCTGTCTCAATTTATGAAATGGAGTAAATTCGAATGTAAAAAATGCGTGGGAGTAATACCTACGGGATCATATAATGAGAAAGCTTTCCAAAGTACACGTGATGACGATAGGTTGACAGGAACATTAGCTTCACATTTCATAATTGTAATTGAATCTTAAAATGCTGAGTTACTTAAATCAGCCTAGTGTTCTATTTATTATAACTAAAGGTACTTGACCTGAATAATAAACCAAAACTACAACACTTGAATACTTTTGCCAAATGCTATCAAATTCGGTAACTATGGCATTAGATTTTTAATCTACGATATCATTCAAAATTTAGCGTGAAGACTTTAACGATGGTGGCATTTTCATACAGGTTAACTCAAAGAGCAAATGAGCATACCAGTTAACATCCATCCCCTTAGCGAGAAGATAGAGAATGATAGAGGTGGCTCCTTCCATGGCAGCAACGTGCAGACAATTCATGCCTTGGATGTCCTGGATCATTGGGTCGGCCCCGAAGTGCATCAGAAGACCGACCATTTCAAGGAGGTGTTTTCGAATAGCCCAGTGGAGAGGTGTTGCCTGTTGGTTGCCACCGATTCTGTCAATTATAGCTCCTTTGGAAAGAAAATATTTGACAATTCGAAAATTGTTGTTGATGGCTGCCCAGTGAAGGAGGGAGACACCCTCCCTGTCCAGCTGGTTCACATCGTAGGGAATGATATTCGAGTCTGGAGGTGGTTCGATTAATTCTTGAACACGAGAATATATTCCGTACTGCGTGGCCCTTACAATATCCCACGTGGAATAATCCTCCTGGTTTCCCATGGACGTTGGCAAAGGGTTTGAGTCAGAAGTAACTGTAGTCTATAGATAAACAACCGAAATAAAGTATTTCGAACGAAATCATGGAATAGCGAAACTTGACCGCTATGACCACACCATCCCAAACCCACATTTAGCCAAGGGCACCGAGTGTTGTTTACACCACGCGGGTTGTTTATTAGCTTATTATAATAAGCATATTCTCGAGTCATAGGAACAACGTATTTATTACTTAATCATTATATTAAAACACAAAAATTTAAATCAAATTCCTAGTGAATCGTTAAAAATATTTATTCACCGATTACAAGTGCTAATTGGTGTAATATGAACTCTGTGTGCTCTCTGTGACATAGTGTTAGCTAAATATAAATTGTCATGCTAATTTATTAATTTTGGTAGGCTAAAAATTAGTAGTCATTTTAATGATTTGGCAAATTTGAGGTCGGTTAAGTGACTTCTCATATATGCCACACTTCTCAATGCCATTGTTCATGGTAATTATTTTGAACTTTTGAACATAAAAGTATGAAATGTATGTAATTTATTTCGGTTTTTTTGATAATCAGATTGGCTTTATTTGCTGCTTGTACTTTGCACTATTCCAGCATAAGTTACTACAATTACCTGTTTTAATGCAAACCGGGGAGTAGAATAATTTTACCACCACTTAAACACCTACAGATTTCACTAACTTGTGTCTTTTCATTTAAATGAAAATTGAAGTATGCGGAAAATACTAAGAAAAACTTCAACCTCTGCAAATTTCCGTCACAATTATAACTCATGTTGACCTGCTTAATGAATCTCTTAACATACTCCCTGTAATGGGCAAATTTCAGGGGTTAGGGCTTTATGTTTATATGAAGAATGGATTGCTGCTCAAAACTGAGCCCAAGCTTCATTTACTATTACTTAGGGAAAACGAAATCCATTTATATTGATTGCTTACGTCATTCAGAAGCCGGGGTGATTTAAACTAAATGGCGTGGTTATGTTCGGTGAATTCCCTAATTAATTGCAGCTGACATTGATAAGTGGCATGTAGAAAGGTTAGACCACACAGTGATGGACAGTGACGGGGATGAAAAAGCTCTGCCATTGTCGGGCTGTATAGCAACTGAGTCCTTCTATGATGCAAATTCATATCATTTGTAGCACTCGAGTATCCCAATCCGCAATGCTCACCTTCAAGCTGCTAAAATGAATTATGGCTTGGTAATGTTTGCCCAGCATAAAACATAGAAAGCACTCTTTATTTTCAAAATTGTGGTAACGGAACCTTAGTTGTTCTAAAATCAGCATAATTTCCTCATCAGGCAATGTTTTTGTTGAGATTCATTTTTAGCCCCGCAAGCCTCTAAGCTGTCAACATGCACTCGAATTTTCCTTAGAAACTTCTAAAAAATTAACTAAATCCTGCTCTAATTAGCTTACTCACAGAGGCAGCAAAGGGCCACTTCACCACAACAACGTTTGCTGTTGATTTGTGATACTGTTTACTGACTTTCTATCAATTCATTTTGAACCCTTACCGTAAATGACTTTCAGCTTTCCTCTATAGATCTGTGAAGAAGTTCTCGTTGAATCTGTCCATAAATCATGCACTCATTAATTTTTTCGTACCTATTTATATGGAACATCTTCGTCGGCAAGTGTAACCCAGATGTTTCGTCATCAATATAGTGAATATAAGGCATTTGTAACATCTAAATGGACAGTTTTCCAAACCACTTGGCCCAATTTTTCCAAACATCTAACTTCCTATAATTATTATTATATATACTATTATTCGCTGCTCAAAGAGTGAGACGTAAATGTTTCTGAATGAATTATATTACAATAAATCAAGGCCATATTTGCTTGAGGCCTCCTAACCCCGCTCCAATCTCTTTCTGGTTATTATATTCGATAAACATAACTTATGCAGGTTCGTGAGGTTGTACCACAAGTTCGATTTATCTGTGACGTGGGAAGAGCCATTGTTAGGCTGGTGACTCCGAGGTCATGAAAAATTCCTTTTATGCCTCCCCTACATTTTACGCCGAATGAAAAACTGGATTTAAATATAAATGTTCAGCATTACGATAACTGAAAGGGAAAGCTGATATCCACTAAAAACTCCTGAAGATGAGGGAGAAGTTATTATTTGCATATATATAAATAAGTAAAATTATTTACAAAATTCAAGTTGTATAACATTTAGATATTGAAAATTAAGAAATTGGCTTCATAGTCATCATTCAAATTTCTACAGCTTCATTGATTGTAGTTCCTAGGCTTTTATTAGTTAGTATTTGCGCGCACCCTTGAACGTGTCGTTCACGTTTTGCGTGTTTTGGTAGTTACCTGTTCTATTATGTTAGAAAATACTTAAAATGATTGAAGAAGAAGGATACGATAGCGACATTATTGATGAAGAAGAAATGGCGCGTCTGTATGAATCCGTTTATTACAATGACGTCCCTGGAATGGAAAACTTTGCTCTACCCCGAGGTTCTAATTCGCAACCGGTTACAAATTTTCTCCAGAAGCCACTCATGCCGAAAAATGTGGAAGAAAATGGAGAAGATTCTAAAGAATGTAATTCGGATGGTGATAGTCAATCCGATTCCTCCACCGAAGGACGTGTAGATTCACCCATGCAAAACCCATTAGAAAATATTAATTGCAGCCAGGAAGATATTGAAGCACTCACTCTGTTGATAACAGGTCAAACGCCACAATCAGTTCTTGATAAAGCAGCAGAGCGATTACGGCTCTATGGAAAGAAAAAACCTACCACAATGAAGTTTGTCAGGTCATCACACTCAGACGACTCTGACTCAGATCAGTCTTCTGGCGACGGTTTGTCCGAAGAATCTTCCCGTGAGTCGAAGTCGTGCGACATCGTGATTGGAATGAAAAACTGCCCCTCTCATGATCTAAGGCACAGTCGCAAGTATATCCCCGAAGATTTCAAGAATCTCCCATCTGATCCCAAGTACTGGTCCATCGACTCTGAAGGATTTTATGACCATAGGAAAGGCTTTGATTTCAATAAACATGTAAGCCTTTCAATATATTTGCAGAGTATCCCGTCATGCACTGGTAACCGGGTTTTCCTCTCTTTACAGAAGGAGTTTACGTGCTATTGTTGCGGTAAAAAAGGACACAGTCATTACCGTTGCCCGAAAGCCTGCTGCTCACTATGCCACCAATTCGGCCATAACTCAGAAAATTGTAAAAGAGTCAATCAGATTCGTCGAGCTAAATGTACGAGATGCAGGCAAAAGGGACACGAGGAATCCGTGCGTCTTTGTTCGTTTTCCGCTTCCTCACTGAACTTGCTCTATTTGTTTTATTTTTGTTAACCAAGACTTGTCCAGATGTTTGGCGACAGTATAGATACACTGTAAGTCTCATTTTTGCCTCTATCTCCTAGTAAGTTGCATGTATGGTTGTAAATTGTTACTTTTTTGTCTAGACTAAACCCGGTCCCCCAGTCCGAAAACCAACATCTCGAGCCGATCAGGAAGAGGTATTGCTATAAAATTGTATTGAAATTGCTTTTCTCTAATTCTCTTCTTACTATTCAGAATCGCCGTTCTGTATCTCGGTATTTTGGACCGATTCCTATCTGTAAATATGACGACCACGATGTATACGCCAAGGCGAGAGGTAAGTGTCTGCGTCATCAAACTGATCTTTTCGCCAGTTCTTGTGCTTATTCGTACAAATTTTTAAATTTCCAGTGGCTGTACCAACTGATGGGGAACTTAAATCTTCCCAAAAGGTGCGAAACTTTGATGAGCCCGTCTACCTTTCTTTCAACGGGAAAGCGTCCTCCTCTGCTCCTGTACGAAACACCCCGAAGGATATGAAAGGAAAACGAAAATCTAATGATTTTATGAAAAAAAGGTGAGCGGTTTATTTTATCCTGCTTAAAATAAATCTGATTTCGCAGCCTATGCCACTCTTTCCCTTTCTACAGAAGGCGTCTCTCTGTACCGTCTACTTCTACTCCTGGTACTAATGCAAAGAAATTGAAGAAAAAACGCAAATTTGATGACACCAATCACCAAAGGTTCCTTGCTTTTCGTCTAAAATACGTCTGATTTTGTTGCATATCTTAAGCATTTTCTTTCTTTCAGAAAACGTCTATCTGGACCGACTTCCTCTATTCCTGCTAATACCGGAAAGAGCGAGTTAAGGTCGGTTTTGTTTGCATTGTAAAAACTGTTTCGGTGGATGTGTGTTCCATCCCATATTTCGTCTTTCTAGTGAACGACCCCACAGGAATTCCTTACCCTCTCATGTTCTTAATTTTTCCAACTCACCATGGATTCCAGACCACTTCAGGTAGGTCGGAGGTGTCTTTAATACTATTTTGTCGTCAAAATATCGTTCAAATATCCTTTTTGTGCCAGCGGTCAGTCCTTTGGCAATTCACGATACAACTCGAGCAACCCTTGGAGGAATCGTATGAGTGGGAGTTTTACGCCAAATCACATTTCGTTTGGGTAAGCATTTTTCTCTAACATCCTATTTTGCAATCGATTTTGATGTCTGTGTTAATGTCATGTTGCTTTTTGATTCGGCAGAAACACCCCCAATCACAGGCAAGGAAAGTTCTCGGGAAACTTTAACCGAGACCCACCAGCGTAAGTAGGTTATTTGCATTATCCATTTTGTTCTTTTTTATGTGTGGTGTATTTGCCAATTTGTTTGCCGACCAAGGGAGGAAAAGTAAGTGATGAAACCTGGCTCAGGCTGTCAAATGTCATAGTTCTCTTAAAGCACAATTGAATACTAAATAAATTCCTTTTTATTTGATCTAAAGGAATGGGTTTAGTGTATCAGGCCCCCCAGGTAATGGTTTCCATGACCGTCACCGCATCATGAATCATCAGGCAGTGATTCACTGCGCTATTCGCAATTTTTTACTCGGGACTTTAACCCAATAATTTACGATTAGTTGCGGAGGAACTAAGAATCAACTGGGCCATCGAAAGCTGGTCATTGTGTTAGTATAAGTGTTAGGTTTATAGCCTGTTATCTTACAGCTGTAAGTTGGTGTTGCCACAGTATCGCTGTTCGGGGATTTCCGACCGTTTGCTTGATTGGAGTTTCTTTTAAATTTCGCCTAAAGGAAAGGTTCAGGCCCCCTCAAACGCAAAAGTCCTGGACACGACTTCAAGTCTCAAGCGCTGAAGAAACTGAAACGAAGTCGGAAGTCAAGCCAGTCCAATGCAAGTCCTGGGAGGTTGCCGAACATCCTTAATTCCCCCTACTTAAAGCTTGTTGTTGGTGGTCGAAGGTCTTGAGAGGTCGTGACTATATTGCAGCGTACTTTTTCTTTACTAATTGTACACATGTATACCTGTACATAGCGTGTAGATAAAGCAGCTGAGGGTCCGATGCAGGTACCGAACGCTGTTTGAACGAGTTTCACGTCGCTGTTTTCGACGAGGAAATTCTCGTTTGTTGGCATTTTAAGTTCAGAGAAACAGTAACCAAATAGGAGGCTAAAAAACATGGTTGAAACCAAGTTGAATCCATAAAGCCCGTTAGCATTATTACCTAAATATCAAGGCATGTGAAAAAAAAGCAGTGAGCGATTTTACATTTAAGGAGCTTATTCCTGACTACTGATTGTGAAGTACGTCTTTCTCCTAATGACATTGAAACCAAAATATCTAATCAAATCAGGAAATTATGCTAGATCATAAGGTTATAGGTGCTATTAGTGAAGGCAGCTTAGAAGCATAGAGACATTTCTCCTCCTTCCAGGAAGTCACGTCAGATAATAAAAACTGCTTGACTCCATAACCCACTTAGATATATAACGCAAGCTACTTATACGTTTAAAGTAGCCTCAAGTTTCTGGTCCATGGCCAGTGAAGTATAGCTTAAGGGAAACTGGGCATCACTTCATAAATCGCAGTGTTTTCTTAGGCTGGCTGCAAAAATGAGAAATATGATTAGCGAATCAACTCAGGGAATCAGTTCGACACCTTGAAATTTGGGAGATGGATCTACAGGATTATCCAATCTGGATAGAAATAATCCGTGAGCTATACTGGATACAGGTTGGTCTACCATTGTAAACTGTGCTAAACCAGGTGCTTAGGAATTTTATAAGACTCAATATGACATTGATTTGAGAGCTAACTCAACCTCGGTAATATTGAGAAGTTTTCCTATGGGATATTGATTTCAATTAATAACTAATCTTTTAAAGGGTGGATCTCTGGGTTAGGTAAAACGAAACGGAGGTGTCTTTAGATCAGTGGGATAAATATTAGTCTTAAAAATTTGTGAATTAAAACTGCCAGTAACTATTATTGCCGTCGGGATTACTAGCGGGAGAATACCCAGCTCACCGTCTCGACACTGTTTTTATTGGCTGATGGTTTTAAACACCGTCTCAAAATAATCCGATTCTCAGCTTAAAGCTGTAAATGCACTAGTATTTACTTCATACGTGGTTTTCACTGGCTCTGTCCGGACTTTCTTAAGGTAAAAGCGTTAAATTCTTACCGTTCACTACCGTCACATGGTGTTTAATAATAAGTTTTATTGTCTCATGTGGAAAAAGTAGTTTGCAGATACAAGTAAAATAGCTTAAAAAGAAGTTTTATTGATAAAGAGGTCACTTTCATTTTTGTGACCAACCGTCGCTTCAGCGTCTATTGCAGCCTCTGTCAGGCGCAACCCGAAACCTGGAGCTAACAAGTAAGCGAGTTGTTTTTACAATTACCAAGGACATGATGTCACAAAACACTTTATTTTGTCAATAATCAGGGCTTCTATAGTACTGGTAGCACGACGATTCATTTCTTTCTCGACGACAACACCCAAACATCCATGCTGGTCTGCCGGCGAATTAACTTGTGGGGAGCTTGTTGAAGGACATGCATGGGCTGGTAAATTTAGTCGTAAACATGTTTGACGTTTCTCTGATTTCTGGACATAGGAAAGGGTGACACTGATGGCAACCTATTATTCGCTGCTCTCGTTATCCAAGACTTAACTATAGTGTTCAGCTCTTCTTCATAGTCATCTAACTCAAACCCAAGCCTGCAAGCAACATTTCTCGAGGAGTTAATCTGCTGTTAGAGTGCGATCAAATCGCCATTGTTGTTTCCCAAGTGTTCAGGGAGAGCATCGAATAGACACCACAATCTCTTCTTCATATGAATCTTCATAATAAGTGGTACTCCCATCTACTATTAATGCAGTTTGGGATCCTAGTCCTCCATTACCATTGGTATCACTTATGACTATGAGGATGGCTCAAACCAATACAGTTAGCTTGGGGTATGGACAAACAAAACAATTTTTCTATACAACAGAAGAAGAAATGTGTTTCGGTCTTCATCAAAGGGACTCATGGCTAAGCGCCCAACCATGAAGAACTGCAGCAGCTTCCTCCTTACAATTCCCTAATTAAAAGGCTGGTAGTGCTGTTATTGCCTCGCTTCGTTTAATTTGGCATTCATAGGAGCTGGATCAGAGCTAAAATAATTAATTTGACAAGTGATTCGTAACTGTTCAATCTTTATCATGAGATCATGAACTCGACAGGAGAGAGGAGCGAGCACTGATTTCTCTTGACAATACCCAGTTGCAACAGCTTGAGTTTGGATGGGTAGGCGTGCATCCACTCAGAGCACGTAACTCTGCATGTGCTTGAGCCACTGACGATGCTCGGGACTTTCTTGAAGTTATTACTCCTTTTCCACCGATCCTCTTTCCGTAAAACACGGGAAAAAGCATTCGATGAAGAAAAGGCAAACATTCCTAATAGTTCTTTTAATAAATATACCGTAAATACTAAGCACCAAGTGATAAAAAACAGATATAAAAAGAGTAGCAACTGGTAAAGTAGCACATAGCATATAGTATTAGTAGAAAAGTAGTGATTATTAGCCGACCCAGTCAGATAAGAAGTTGAGAATAAGCTATTGCTTCTGTGCAATAAATAATGGTATCCCTAGTGAAGTGATGACTGTCAAATCTAAGAGAGGTTTTAAATAACTTTTATCAAATATTTTTCTCAAGATGTGCTAAGAGTGTTGCCACAAATTGCTTTCCATGGACATCCAAAATCATATTAGCAATTCAGGAGGTGATGGCAATGACGAAAAAGTGATTAGTAGAAATTAATTTGTACCATGGCGATTACCTATGGCGTTCAATTATGGGAATTACAGTATCTGCTCAATGCTCAATCAGGTGAAGGGAACTGGAGAAATGAAATTTAGACTTCCAGGCTGTGGTGGTTAGAGGTTGTCATATTAGTTCACGACAGAAGTAAAGCAGTTTAGAGAAGGATCTCCACCAAGGCTCTCATGTGTAAGCATGGGGTTGCACCGGATGGCAGCTGCAAAGGAAGAGAAATTTGTAAGTTTCCATTGCCAAACTAAGTTGAAAATTTGTTAAATACCCTTAGAGGACAGCACCGTCACTTCAGTACTTTAGATTTACTCATGTTCCTGCTTTCTCGTGCAGACGCTGTGGAAGACACCGGCCGAAAACTTACGAAATACTTGTTGAAAGATGCTGTGAGCGTTTGTATTGTAATAAGGAACAGAAAGCATGCAAGAAGCACACACAAAAACCTTTATATAGTAACAAAAAATTATTTACAATACGGGGAAGATAAAAATTGCGTAAAGAATAGGATTAAAAAAGCATTTTAGAGGTTTAATGCCAAGCAAAGCCATGATATCAAGTAAGACATCTGTTGCACCACAGGCTTTCTTCGGGAATACAAGAGTTAGCATTCGAGCCACCTTTAAGCTATTGAAGAGCTTTATAGAAGGCACGATGATTTCACTCAACATCCTTACTACATTCAATTAGTTTACTAAGTAAAGTAGTGAATGATGGCTACGCCTGGATTACGAGGGAGTGAACCCAGAACCAATTAATTTTAAGGTATGGATGGGAGAGGTATAATATGTACTAAGTAATTTGCTAGTAAATAACTGCCGATTTCTTAAATACTTAAATAGACGATTAAAGGAGAAAATAAAGTGGAAAGGAGAATAAAAAGATGAATCCAAAGTTTTCTTGAATTTATCAGAAATTATCAAGCTTGAACTAGTTGAAATTTCGCTTTTAAGGAACCTGCAATCAGTTTTACTTAAGTCTCTTGGTAGAAGTTCACGAAACTCAGTCTACAAAATGAATCCGCTTTCAGAGAAGGATGAAAGCATAGGAGATTAGGAACCTCGAAAATGACTAAAGCACCCAGGCTACTCTAAAGTGAATAACTTCCAATCAGAGATCTGCGTCCTCAGACAGAATGGCAGTAGTTTCGGATTGAATCTTCACGATGGGTCCCGAAAGCATTGCAGCCTGATCAACAGAATCTCCCGACCGATGTCTCCTTAGTATTATTGAACAGAGTGGAAGTGAACAAAGAGAAATACATAATGTAATGATCGGGAACTTATCTGAGTGATCCTGACTTCAAATGATATCAAATGACTTCAAAATGATGTTTCCTATTGGATCTCCAGGACCCAGAGTGAAGTTGGACCAAAAAATGATGGCCACAGTTTCTGAGGAGGGTGATAATGATAGACCACCTTGAACATCAAAGAACCGTAACGGGAGTTTGCTATGCAGAGGTTTAAAGGAAGACCAAAGACGCTTTGGTTAAAAACCGAAGGGAAAACTTCATGTTGGAGCCCTCGTGTTTCACCAATGACGACAATCCACCAGACCTTTTTTCATTAATTGCACAAACTGGGATTCGAAAAGGTACACATTTGAGTAAAATTGAACTGGTAGAGTACTTGGCCAATATTTGGACCCACAAACAGATTTGCCCAAAGATGGTCTTCGAAATTGGAAGCACCGGCTTGACGGCAATGCGGAGAAAAAGGTTCATTTTTATGACGTTTTTCGTTAAAATCCTGAATTTCTCGGAAATTCTCACGAATCTTTCGTTTTAGTCCCGCAAACGGAAATATTCCTCATCATTTTCAAAAATTGACTATTCCCTGACCGAAAGTCTTCAGTTTGAATGATCATCCGAAGTAAACGGCATAGACGAGTATAAAGAAGACATCGCTCCTTTGAGTGCACCAAAGCAAAATCACTTTTTGTAGAAAATTATATGATGTCCTCTTCCGAAGTTTCGGCAGATTTTGAAGTCCTTGTGATGTATTCTGTAATTACACTCAAGGCATGTACAATTTACGGACTAGTTGCAAAGAGATACATTTAGTTTGTTTTGGATTGTTATGGAGAAATTTTCGTAGATGCGAAAGACTGTTTGTATTACGCAACTAAAATTCATAATTTTAATCTGCATTGACAATGCACTAACATGGTGGATTACCACAGGTTTTCCATGAATAATTCTGCGTGCTTTCTTGAGAAAACGCATAAATTTATTTAAGGGTGCATTTTCCTATTAATTAAATTGTGATATAAGGAGTAGAAACCTTTGTTTTCAAAATATAGGCAATGATAAGAAAAATTCTTTTAAGCTTATAGAAGATCTTGTCTAAAAGTTTTTCCGAGAAAACTCAATGACAGCATTAATAGAACACTTTTGGAAGTTGGAATCGAAGGTGATTTTCCATCTAATTACCTAAGAGCTGCTTAGGCATCCTGAACTATGATGGTTACAGGTGCTATTAGGGGCCTTTTTATTGAATGCATCATCTGTAAAACCCAGCCACCAGGGGCTTATTGATTCTACTTGAGCAGGTGAATATTCACTTCTTGGGAATTGACGAACGCCCTCAGTCAATTTCATACATCTTAGAACCACATTTGCTTCTCTCAGCAAGTCCAGGTAAACTTTTGAACCGACGGAATTATTTAAGAAAAGGCAATGAAATTACACTTGAGAAGACAAAAAAATTACAGCGTATAATGAGAAGCACAAACACCAAAGTACCTTTAAATACTTCATTCAGTTAGAAGACTGGCTATGCTTTTAACATGAGTGTTGATCCATTTCATGCGGACGAATGCTACGCTACAACATCGACAAGTCAGCTTTGTAGTACATCTCGACAACCTCGACTGTGAGGATTTTAGGATAGGAGGGAATTTTAGTTTAAAATTAAACATTTTGGAAATGCATCAGGCTATTTAGTTAAGTGGCATATTCCTCCATAATATTTTCGACACTCTTTCGTCAATTGTATCCAGTCCATTAGCGAACCCGGTCTGTCAGGATTTATTGGTTTTCGGGGGTTATTCACGGAACTGGTTGCCGGTGTCTCTTATATCGTAATCTCATACGGCCCTCTAGAGAAGCAGTGTAATAACAGAGAGGCGGGAGAGCGGATTTCTGGTTGTTTGTGTCCCCAGGCGAATCCGCCGGGCGTGACTAACGCCAGAGACAAGAGTGCGTGTCCAGCATGCATAGGATACGGGGGCAGGGAATTCAAATCCGAGCGTTGATTGGATTCACAGAGGATCTATGTAATAAGGTTGAAGGGATAGAGTCACCAACTCTGCTTAGCGCATGTGTCTGCGTAGATTCCAACTAGTAATGGTCATTTTCGACTTGCATTCCTTTTTGGGTAGTAGCTAAATTCATCCCAAAAGAAACTTCTTTCAGTCTTAATTTTCAAGAGTTTACGCATTAGTACTAATATTTTTGTGCATTTTTGCTTTAAATTTCGAACTATTAATCGGTCATTTCTACGAACATTTCTTCATCTTTCTGCAATACGGGAAATAAGTGAAAATCGAGTCGATATTATCTGTATAATAATTGTCATCGATGCTTCAGGTCTAAACAAGGCATCAGTTAATAAAAAAGCAAATCATCTAACATAGGAATTCGGATGTTCAAATAGGTTATATCTTGTGTATTTAATACACCAAAGGTCACTTTTTCTTGCAAAATACTTATCTTTAATCTAGATTAAGATCGTCAATTAAAGAGTGCCAAAAATATCTTTTTAACATCAAAAATACGAGAAAGCAATATGAAGCTGAAATATATATTTTTGCCCATCAAAACATTACTTAAAACAATTTAAATGTAACACAGTAGTTTATCAAACAATAAATGCATTTTTCCCGAAAACTTTCAACAATTTATGAAACAGAGTTTACTGTGAAAAAAATGAGCTCGGAATGAGGCAAATGCTATGATATTTTAACAAAATCTATCAATCTAAATTTATACTTTAATGAGAAGAAGAAACAAACGAAAATTAAAATCATAGGCAAAGTCGCAAAGACGCCAGTTTTTGTTAGAAATTCCAAAATCGATTTTGTCAAGTTAACACTAAATTCGCAGCTTTTCAATCAAAATTAGATCGGAGATTCGTCTTGGCAGGTTAATTCAATATGGTGAAACATCACTTAAGACCAACCTAGTGATAATTGCAGATATTTACTAAATGACCATTTATATCAACTTATTAAAGTTCATTTCCTATATTTATTATAACGTTAATTATCACAAAGACTTGCTATGTCCATAGAGAAGTTTCCTTGCAAGTCGCATTACGTTTTCGGAGTTTGGGCAAGTGAATTAAGTAAATTATAACTAACAATAAAACTATTATTTGCTCAAACAAAGTCAAGTAGGCTCAATGAGTGGCCGAAGTTTGAATGCTCCCTTGGTGGAAATGAATTCGAATCCTCAAGTTGGTTTTTGCTAATGTCGAAATTCAGACATAAAAGCTAAATCGAAAGGTCTAATTTAATTTGTCGATCTGGTAAACACCACAAATAAAATCACTGGTCTACTCTTATTCAGTTTTTTTGATTTTACGCCAAATATTTATCTCTTACTCCGATTGTCAACTTTGTTTAAAAGGATAATTCTTCAAAGGAAAGAAGAAAAAGGCCAGAAAAATTAATCGAAGACCTAGTTTTCTTTACTTTTATTACTATAAATGACTAGAGGTACTATTTTGAACTAAGGGAAAGTAAACATTTTTAAATACACTGGTTAATCTAATTAATCACTGCCAATATCTAGCTATACAAGTGAATAAAAACTTGGGCAAAATAGTAAAATTTTCCATTAAAATAAGAATATCCTCTTTCAATCAGTGCCCTGTGTAGAGTTTGCTTCTAGTTTAATAAATGAATATATTAGTTAGATTTGTTTCTCATGTCCCAAAATTAAAATCTTTATATGGATCTCTGGTTTGTTTCGAACAGAGAAAAGAATATGATGAGCGTTTTAAGGCAGTGTTTTAGTTTTTTGAAAGCAGTTTTCCGATTCGCGTTACTTTAGAATGACGAACGATACAACAAAGATTCTGGTCAGTGTACAGCTGAGCCAACTAAAAGAAACTTTAAATGGTCTTTTTTAAATACATGATAGAGCGAGTTCTTACAATTTAGTTTAGATCTAAATTAATATTTATTGTTGAAAAAAGGGAAACTCAACCACTTTCCTACCCGTAATTCGGGAGCTAGGATGCGCTAAATGATTTTACTGCTAATGTTTCGTGGAATGGTTTTGGTTAAGCACTGAGCATTTTGAATTACGTGCAAGAAACTGTATTTATAAGTTCATCCCATAAGTTCTGTCAAAATTTTGAATTACTAAACAGGAGAACAAATGTTTTGTTTTTTGTTATTCAAAAACTCACAATTGTCTGCCTAAACCTCTTTCCGCGACATTGCAAAAGCTGCTTCTTTCATCTTTTTTTATTAGCTACGAAATAAGTAGTGATCTGAAGAAGCACGGTTAGGAAAATGAGGTTAAGGATGAGGATTTTTCTCCATTCTCCCTCGATATTTTGTGACGTGACTTCTGCTGCGTGGTGGTGGTGGTGGGGGGGGGGGGTTGTGCATTGTCGTCCTGATAAAATGTCACCTTTTTGAATCACTAGAGCAGTTGACTTTTTCCTCCTCAAAGCTCGCTTCAAATGGCCTAGTTACTGACCGTAGACTCAAGTGCATTTTACCTATGTGACCCCTCAGGCGTGAAAGAAAAACTTTTTGCCCATGTAGTTCCCTTCTCGGCTGTGCTTGTGGCTTGGGTCTATCCCGCTTACGAGGCTGACGCTGTCTACGATGCTTAATATCTCGATAAATAGTGATGATCAATTTTCCGCCAGTCGCCAGCCCATTGAAAAAGCTAAAACAGGTTAATGAGGGTGGAGAGAGAGGGGCAAATGGCGTCAACTCGAGATTTGAGCTGACTGTTTTCAGGCACCCATTCATGGAGCACCCATTTTCCAGGCTTAGGAATGTTGACAAGTTAGTGTAGATGACAACGATGGACATTAGTATGGTTTGAACTGAACTTATTTGCTTATTCCTCCACCGATGAAGCAGGATAGGCTTTTTCCAGGGCTTCTGCTTCAAGAAGCTTATTGCCAACTAAACAGTAGCCACGTTGATCTTCATCTTCATGGAGGGTGAGATCTTCATTTCTGAATTTCGCAAACCATCTTCTGCATGTTCTTTCAAACACACATTCCTCGCCTCCATAAACCGAATGAATGTTTTTAGCTGCTTCGTCAGCTACTGAGCTCCATTTCTTGAACTCTTTAATCACTGTATGCCTCAAATGCTGTTTTTCGGGTATTTCCTTGTTAGCAGACTGCCAATCAGGCACATTTATATATTACTGCTCTGCGAAACGAAATTCATCTTAAACAACTTCCAGCTACATTATACTTTATAAATACTCTTTAAATATCATTCACTTGTTAAAAGGCAAAAATAGAGCAGTACTTATGGGACGACTTTTTCAAGAAATTCTCAGCACAATGCACAAAACACATCGGATTAATGAAGAAAACAGGTCTTTAGAGCTAGAGAATGCAGAAAATAGCCATTTTTGTTTTGCAAAATATGCACAGAAGTTCACATCTATAGACAGAAAAGTATTCAAGGAATTTCATGCATGGCGACTTAGCACCGTGTGACAAAACCCATTCATCCTCTAATTTATAATACTCTAGCTGGTTCAAAGTAACCAAGCAAAGACGAAATTTCATGAATGAATGAATTAATTAAAGTCCTTAATTTTGAAAATATGACCACCTGGTGGGGGGGGGGTCTTGCATAACGTAAATGGTCATGAGAATATATTCATTAAATGAAATTTCGTAAAGAAATGAATTGCAGCTTAGATCGAGGGTATTTATATAAAGACTCTGATTGGCCTTCACCGCATCCATTTGTTGAATTCATGGCACTTCCAGGGCTCAAATGAAGAAGAGTATGCACATACGGAATGACTCATTGTGCATTCACAAGCCATGTAAAGATCCGGGAGACATTTTTAAATTCACAAGGTTTTGAAAGATTACTCATCAGTTTGTTTTTATAAACAATATCAAAACATTTTCCTACATTTTTATTTGACGAAAAATACCTCTAAAAACCCACCATTTACGTTTTAGTTACAAACGTCATTTCCATATCAGCTCTAGCCAATTATTTAGAAATTGTCCATTTTTCAATCAGTTTATGAGCATTTTTATAAAAATGAAATTATAAACCGAAATGGACTATACGTCAGTGACTTAACAATATTTATTTGGTTCTGAGGCTTGGGACGATGAAAATATATTTTACGATTACAAACCACCGCCTTTAGAAAACCGTGAAACAAAGTATTTTAACAGCGCTTGGAGACAAAACATGTCGCAGAACCTTGATTATACAATGTCATTTCGGCCTTTTGGAGAAGAAAATGAAATACTACACTATTCTAATTGGGATAATGATTCAAAAATATGTATTTGAACCGATGTCAAGTTTGATTGCATTTGATGATGAGAAAATGGCTAAGAAAGTGTCAAGTCTGTAACAACTGAATCTCAGATATTTGGCTCCATCTCAAGAGTTGCGTGAATAAGATGATCAAAAATATTGGTCACACAGCTTTTCCGATAGTAAAAATGTTTTCTAAGCCATAATTGTATTACTACTCCTCAAAATAAAAGAGATATAAAAATAAACTTATGGCATAAATAATGTTTTAATTTTAAATTTTGGCTGAAGTTTCAAAATAACAAAAATAACTGTTCTTTTAAAAAGTACATTGAACGGGAACTTAGAGTATATTTAAACAAAGTACAAGTGACTTCTAACTAGTAGTAAGAGCGGAATTCATTAAAAAATCCTTTTCTCATACTGTTGGAGACCATTTTTACTTTTTTGGAATAAAATTCCGATTGATCAACAGCAGTTCCATGTTGTTCATTTTCCATGCCATATGGCAACAAAGTAGATGAAGATGATAAGTCCTCGATATAAAGAAGGGGAATAAAGCAGTCAGATTAATGCGAAGCTAAGGTATTTCGTTGCTACCAAACATTAATCTATTGGATTGGGCATTTCAAATTTGGTGTACCTAAAACCTTTAACTTTACCGTCGTTGTGTTACATGGTACATTCTTTGAAGTTATGATTGTCCGTCGATAAATGATACCTGACGAGAATTTTTGATATCTTTTCTTAATAAGCTTTAAAATGTGATTATATAGATAAAAAATTTAATCACGCCTTAGGAATCAAGGATTTTTTTATTTTCTCCTTGCAGTAATGATAGTAGTAGATTCATTCGTGTTAGCAGTCCCTCAATTATAAAGCTTTCACAGCCCTACTGAAGAGATATGTACTCTACGACATGTTAAAAGAATCAATGAGTCAGTGAATATAGATGCTTAATGTATTTTTCGCTTTATTTTTGGAACACCAGTAGTTGAGAATTACACCAGTAGCCAATCAAAAATGACCTAGTCGACCAATCCGATTAATTTTCTGAAATCGGAAGGCTAAAAGCCGTGTTATCTATCCAGATAACTCAATAGTGGAACTGTAATGATTTTGGATTACAGAAGGCAAGTGAACTTTATTACCTCTTTCCAAGTTTTTTTTTAAGTCATTGGACATTTTAAAGGATATATTATAGTATTATAATAGCACTAATGCATGTAATTGATCTAGCAAAAATAGGATCTACTTGGAACGAAGAGGGCAATCTGAGTATTTTCGGGTCATGTTCACTTAAAGAAAAACCAGGAACTTCATGCAAAATAAAAATCACTATCAATAAAACCCATAACTTTAAAATACTCAGGATAAAAACATATTTTCCAATCACAAGAGAAATATCTTGATGGATTTCGTAATATCTACTCTTAAGTTTAAACAACTATTTAAATTCCTTGATTTATAGATTACCAGTGGAATTCATGAAGTTATTTATTTACCTTAAGCATATTTACTCCATCTAAGGGAACCAGTTCGGAAACACTATTTTTCAAAAAGTTGTAGCTACGAATTTCCTCCGAAAGCAAAGATTACGTTAAATTTCCCACAAAGGTTTATAAAAATAATCTGAAGTAAAAAATGTAGCCTAGAAGGTTTAAAGTGGTGAAAATTTATTGAAATTTTCCTACCGATCCTTTGAGTCGTATAGTTATTATAAAGAATTCAACTTATAATAATAATAATAATCAACATTACTATCGCATTTGCTGTAATAGGTAGGCAAATTTACGAAAACAGGGCTTAACTGTTAATGAAACTAAATTCATAATAAGTTCCTGCTTACTGTGAAGGAATAAACTGTTAAGATCTAAGCCACTGATTAAAATACTAATCAAGAAGTTCCAGTTTCACACTAAATTCAGCATTTCCTTAGTGATATCAGCTTCCCGACTCGCTTCCTACTGTTTTGTTTGAATTCTAACCATTCAACTATTTGATATCCAATAGAGTTTAAGCTCATACCCGATTGTAAATTAGTAGCATTTTCATAGACGTGTTTTCTGCTGAGAAAGGCTTAGAGGTTGGATATAATTGTTTTAGGTTCAAACGAAAATAAATTAATTTATATTAATTTTATGTTCACCACGAGTGATGAATAAAAATAGTGAGACGTTAACTAATAATGCGTATTCATGTTTTATTTTGTCAAGGATCAAACAATTACAGATTTTGTGATATTTCATACTTTGCCTTTAATGCAGCTGAATTTCAGTTTACATGAATTTGCAGGTGAAATTTTTTTTGAAAAATGTTTTGAATTTAATTCAGAGCAGAAATACTTAGTAGAAGGGTTAGAAGGTTATTACTGACTTCTCTTACATCCTAAAGGACACCGATCATGATGCCAATCATCCTCTTCCTACTTCCTCTTGCATCACTAATGGAGGTGACAGACTCAAGGATGCCTTTTGAGCGCCTGCAGGAGCAGATGCACGACGCTGCCGACTTGGAGCTTCTTCTAGAGGAACCCATGCCCCTCTTGCACTGCTACAAAATCTTAGATGCCATGAAAGTCGAGTGCAATAAGGCCTGCGCCACCATGGCTTCTGACTTCCGCGACTGTAGGCGCGGCTGCTGGGGGTCTTGGAAGTACAGCCGTCTCAGGTGCCGTTTGCGGTTTGCTTGAGAGGATCTCCCACACAACTCATGTCTGCATTTATTAGGTCCACCCCCACCCCTTAACCTGACCTGCTTCTTACAAAATTGCGTTACTGTCTCAGCCCGCACACATAAAATATGACATCCGAAATTCACTTGATTATATTTAGTCTTCGAAACAAATGAAAGGCATATCTAAGGTCAAAGTTTATAGAAGAACTTAAAATATGGTTGGCTTTAACACAGTTCGCTAAGCCCTGTTTTGAGCTGCCATAATAATCCGAGTAAAACCTAACTGAATTTAACCCGAAATTCTCTACTTCTTACAATGACCCCATTAAAGCTAAGTGGTGTTACCCCTTTGGTGATTCAAAACTGAAAGTCTAAGCAAATTTATTAGACTGGCTTCACTATTTATTATGAATTTCCAATATTATTTTGCATTCCAATAATTTGTTTAAGTATTAAGTGACATTATTTTATTACACTTTTATGCCTGTGAGTTAATTCACAGTCAATTAAACCAACTCTAAGGATTTTAATTGATCATTAAGGTCGTATGGTGTTTCCTGAAATGAAATGCTTCATTTTGTACAATTTGAATAATCTATGGTAAAATAAAACTTTAGATTTCGCTTTATACTGTCGCACAAAAAGAGCAATACATGAAATTCTGTGTGCTTTTCGCTTCACTGTGATGAACTTTTGACGAACTTTTAGGTACTTGACAACGAATTTGATCATGAAATTATACAAGTTGGGGGTTGCTATGGCTGTTTAAGCTTATATGTAGAATACATTCAAATTGATTCAGGTTCTAAATATGGTTCACAATTTCTAAGTTTTTATTAAATTTTCAAATTGTCGAAAGCAATGCATTCATTTGAAAAATATGAGGCAGAAAAGTGATTTCCTTAAAGCTTTAATTCGATTTCTTTACTCTACCAATTATTTGAACGTCCAGTTACGGCTCGGCTTAGTAAAAGGGATTAAATGGTGGAAATTTTATTACATCTAATAAATCTGAGCACTCTTATACTGACATTAAAGTGTACATAGGCATTCCGAATTGAACTCTCACACTAAAGCCTATTTTACAAGGTAAGTCCATAGATCACTCTTTTTGAAGTGCCTGAGGTAGCCTAGAAAACTCAACCTTACTAGTGGAATTTGTTTCTAGGAAGTGCTCAGTTGTTACCATTTAAAAGGAAGCTTCTGATAAAATCCTTATGATTTCTTGTTTAATATTTTTAGACTGAAAGCACCTCCAGTCAATCAAACTTTTCACTTCTAAAAGGTCCTCTGTGACTTTTGCCCCCAAAATATATTGATTAGGATAGTAAATATTTTTCGTTTGAAATTCGGACGAAGAATATTAAAAACACTTTAAAATATATGCCGCCAATCCTGATTGCTTGGCATGATCAGCAATTAATGTTTTCATGGTGGCGTGAAGTTTGGGATGCCCTTTGACTGCCTAGAGAATAATTCATCCCAGCAAGCTAATTGCATACCTTTTGTTAAATTACCAAATCTCCAAACTAAAGGGAAGTGTGAACGGTGATGAAATGCAACTAAGAAGACATACTTCGTCTTAAAAATCACTGTTCAGATTGTTTGAGTAAGTAAAATAAACAATAAAAGTTTGTTGCTCACAAGAGCTCGAATGAGCGGTTTTAACACAGGCGTCATACTAAAAGTTAAGAATCTTAAATGCTAAGACGTGACTGTGATTCAGCCACCTTGAGAGCCATTTACGAGAAACACTGGTGATAATCATTATGCCATGAAAAGATTGCGGTAAATTGCAATCCGTAAGTAGTTCTATTAATCTATGCATACAAATGTAATAACTTCCACTTCATAAGAAAATGTTATTAATGCCATATTAGCAAATTATCACTTTGAAAATAACATGTGAAAGCCATACCTCACATGCCTTGTGCTTTTATCTCAAATTAATGCTCAATTCACTCAAGTTCAGAAATGGGTGGTTTTCGGCAGCGAATTTTAAAAATTGAAGTATTTCTTCCTTCACCATCGCAATTTACACTTTTTTACAATCAAATGGCAACGAAGAGCAAGCTTTTTTTTATTTGCCCCGCGCACATATAGTCAATTTTTTAAATAGCATAGGATGAAATAAAATAACAATCTTACAACAGCACTTCCTGAGTACTGTTTGAAAAGGAATTTCGATAAGGATAAAGGTCTATCTCAAATAGGTTTTGCCTTCTGATTATTTAGCGATTGTGTTAGTATTTCAATGCTAGAATTAAGAAAATATTATGGCAGTGCACTAGTCAATCGGATATTCTTGAAGTTTTGCAGTCATCTTCCAAAACCGACAATTTTAGAACTGGATCATTACTTATGAAAAAATTGATCGTTGATTATTAAAGCTGAGCTTCTGACTATAAATTCGCTTAATTCGTATAACCAAGAAAGGTACTAATTGGTGAAATTCGACTTGGTTTTCATCAATTAAGAATTTGGATGTAGGTTCCTTCTAAATAATCACAAAAAAATCGATATTTGGTTCATTTGGCACCGTAGAATATCTTTGATACAAAGATTGTGTAATTTATCATAGGTTTCGGAAGCTTATGCAATCTATCGTGTATTCTAGCTATTAATATCATTAATGGTTTTAGTAAAAACAGGTGACTTATTTTAGTAATGCAAATTGCAAACTGAAATTTAATAAAAATATAAATGGAGGGAAAAGGGAAACTTTTGTGTTTTCTAGGCAAATAGGCATATGAGACCGGTAAAAAATCTAGAAATAAAATAATAAATTGATTAAATTGCAACATTTTTGACCTCGCCAATGACAGAGATATTGCCCTTCTGCTCCAAAGGTCTGCATTATTTTACTTTTTATGATAAATCTGTTTTTCAAGTGGTTTTCATTGACTGCTGAAAGAATGAATAATTTTTTTGAAAAATGACTAATTTTTGCCAAAATTAACGCGAAGAAGAAATCGAAACCACTCTTAGTTTACAGCGCGAAATCAGTAAATTAAGGACCGTAAAAAATACCAATTATATTGCAAAACTTTCGGATGAAAATGTTGTGCCTAGATCTTTTATCATGCCGCACACTAAGTTTGAATCATTAAGTAAGCAATGTTAAAATTTTGTGTGACACTTAACCACGTCGTTATTTCCCTCTGGGGAAGGGCTCTAAAACGGCATCACGAAAGCTGATAGAAACGAAAATTGTTCCACCTAAAAGCTATCAAGTGTCATTTTGAAATACAAATCTCTTGTGGTTAAAACGAGCAAATTTAGAGGTGTAACTAGCAATTTTTGAATAAAATATGTTATTTCAATCATAAAATTTGAGGCATTTCAGTGAACGTTAAGTGACGACATTATTTCAAGCTCATAAATAGAGCTCTTAGATTCATTATACGGTAGTGGAAATTGCCGAAACGTCAGAATACTTCAGTTTTTCTTTACCTCTCTCCTAAGCACCTGCAATAGTCTCCTATAAGGGGAGACTACAATCCAAGAAATTCAATAAGCCAGAGACCGACTGAAAAAATCTCTTTTCGAGAGTCCCACATAATTTCCTCTCAGAATTTCAATGGGATGTTCTTTCGCCAATGCCACAGTGTCCCGATTTAGCTCCAGCAGACTCTTCTATTTCCTACAACACCAGGAAGCCCTCATAGAAACCCATTTTATTAAAATAAAAGAAGTAAAATACTGTGCTACTAATTGGTCCCAAAAGCGACCGGCTACAGAATTTTGGCCAACGGAACTAGGCGAACTGTTTAATCCATTTTCCCATAATCCTGTTATTGGCAACATTGCTTCCTCCGATAGGGATGCTTGAGCTGTCTATAATAATCCCAGTGTGAATCTTAAATTTCTTCTGTGAACCTGACTGTTTTTAGATCGCTCTTGCCCAAATCAACTACTTTTTATTCCCTAGCCCAAGCATGCAAATTTTGCATGAAAGAAAGAAGTTTTCGTTTTAGAGAGGCTTTGTAAAATTAAAACAAATAATCTGCATGAATATGCGTATGAAAGCCATGGAATTTCAACCTAATGCTGTGGGAAAAAATTATTATAAAAGACTTGAAGAATCATTTGTGCACAGTGTCTCAAGCAATTCCTTGTCTGCTCAGCACTTCAATTCAAACCATCTGTCAAAGAGCAGCATTCAGTTGCAGTGTACCAACCCATTCAGTGGCCGTAAATCAGTTTCCATATTATCCATGTTATTGCTTGCTATCAAATTACCAGCATTATCACTCTCGTCGCATTTAGAAATTTTCCCAAAATTCACAAAAATTATAATTTATCGGAAACAAATATTCAATAATTCCAATAAATGGAATTCCTTTTTCAAAATGTGTGCCACTTTATTAATTATTTGCAAGGCCCTTATAATCGGTTTAATCGAAACGGTCCGGGCCCATTCACAACAGGAAAATCATGCATTATAAGATAAAATTCTAATGTGGAACGGGGTCCCTATTTCGCATAACTTTTTCTAATAACTTAAGATTTGTAAGGAACAAATGCTTGTGACTAATGCGGGACTGATAATCATGACCATTTAATCTTCAGTTTTATTTTTCTGTTTTTTATTAAATCAGTCAAACAGTTGTAAACAATATTAATTTGATACGTCATAAATTCGATTCTATAAAATGAAAATTCCATGAAGAATTCTTGTTCTATTAATGACGTTGCCCAAGGCGAAATGAATTTTATAAACACCACTTTATCAAAAAATACTCTTTGTGATTCCAACAAATAATTTTTTAAAATATTAATATTAATCATAGAGCCAAAACAGAAAATCACTAGGTAGGTATTTTTAAGACTTGCAACATGTCTTAGCAAATAAATTAACCAGTTGATTTTGATTTTATTTAGATATCAGGTAATTGAAATGGTCCTAGGAAAAAAATGCATTAATTCCGGAGACCATTTAACATTTAACCGCGCTCAACCGAAGGAAAGCCCATTAAAATAGAGGTTAATATTATTCCTCTGAACAGTGTTTATTTAAAATGGTACAACGTGCAGTTAACGGAATAACACACCTATCAAGCTTGTTGTGTTCACAAAGATATAAGTCACGTTTTTTTAAAAAAAATAATTATTTCTTTGCTAGTAATATCTTAGAAGTTATCGCTACTTTGAAGTTTTCTAAGTGCTCTTTATGGTCTTTACTTAGTGCGTAAGCCACAAACTTTAATTGCCAGTGTATTCTTATAACTGCCATATTTTATTAGACATGGGAGAAGAACAATAGTTGTTGGAGAAGAATATTAATTCGATTTCGAGGTCCATTTAAGCAAATATCCTTCATGTTATTTTGATCTATACATAGGAATTATAGATAAATAGACTCTCCTCTTCCGGACAAAAAGACATTTTAAGACATTTTCTTTTGTGTGACAGGTGAATTTGTCAAATACTTTATTTCTAATTAATAATTAGCATTAGTAAATATACTATTTACAGGCTCTGCGTGACTTTTTATTGATAAAAATAGAATTTCCTTGCCAAAATCCAAATGTTTTTTGAAATGTGATTTGCGACATTCTCTGTTCCATTTAATTTAGTTCTAATGAGCTTCCTTTCTGTGAACACAAAAATCACATCTTAGGGAAGAACTTTATCCTGCAGATAAATTATTTTAAAAATTGAAAAATTTCAGTGAATTTTTCGGCGCTAATTTTGGGCTTGTAAAATATTTTATTTGACTTCTGATATAAGACTGAAATTGTTTCGAATTGACATTTTCACAGTTTCAAAATTTGAGACACTACTCTTGATTACAAAAACCGCCTATTGTCAATGAACATATATTGAAAGTAGTATTAATCCCCAGAATTTCTTTCAGCGTTTCTACCAGAGTATTTAAAAAGAGGGGTTTCGCCTAAAGGTTATATTCAAAATAATATTCTGGTACTAAACGAGGTTTTTATGGTGGATTTTATGGTAAGTAAAATGTGTGTGGAACTACCCTTAATTGCTCCTTAATAAGTGGATTCCATTAATCTCTTATTATTATTGCTAAGGAGCTTTATTTAGTAGACAAAATGGTTTTTATTTCTTGGCAAATGGATAACTAAGGGTTTTGCCTCATTTTTGGTTTGTTCCGATCTGATTTCCCGGTCTGTTTGTATGTAAAAAGCGGAAACAAAAAATACTAATTTTTATAAATCCAATGAGTTTTTACACACTTTTAAAATTCAAAATGCTTGTTCCGTCCCATTCAGCCAGGGTGTGTGGTGATTTGTTACTTGATATTTCATTCTTGGATCTCGATTCATTAATTTTATTAACTTAGGGGAATAAAATAACCTGGGAAATTTTAAGGTAACGACCTTTCAAGAACCTATTTAGTTAAACTAGATGTCGTTAATTTGAAGTTTTCAGATAATTTTAAATGAGGATTTCAATTATTTTAGTAATTTTGACAGGTTTTTAAAACAGTAATGGTGCTTGTCCCCTAATCAAAAGCAAATTTTAGCATCGAGGTGCACAGTTAATTTAACGTCAAATCTTTTATCTGTATTGCTTGATCCGTAAAAGTCGTATCAAGCTCTCTCTCATTTTTTATTCTGTTTTATTGTATAAATTGAAGGCATTTGATAATTTTTCAATTTAGAGCGTGCAAGTTATTCATGCCCAAATTTCAAATGACTTCAATTTTTTGAAAGATGCCGATCGTAGACCATCATATCACTCTGAATAAAGCAAATTGTCATCTCGATTTTTCAAAAGTGTTCAGTTCATACTGACGAAAGTTTTCAGGCCGAATTAGACATCTAAAGTGTATCCTTTTAGAAACTGCTTCTGAATGAAGAGTAAATTACTGGAACTTGCATGATTTGTAGGATGTATGTTCTATGAAAGAAGCGAAAACTTGCTTAGCGACTGCATTCTTTCATGCATCCAATTAAATCATTAAAAGATTAGAATATAATTGATTTTTGATGATTCATTAATAAAATTGTAAAAATCCTTTGATAATGGATTTTACTAACTTCAAAGCAAAAGTTCATTTGCTATTTTTAGAATCATATTAAATTGTATTTAGTTAAAAAATGACAATAAAAATTTTACTCAACAAAGCCGCCAAAACTAATGGAGTCCAGTTGTTAATTGGGTCATTCAAGCCGGCATAATTTGTTTATTTTCGAATCTGAGATTAAGATGCAGTGCATGCTTGAAATAAATGTTTGACAAAATACCGACAGAACATTTAGTCGAAACAAAGAAGGAATGGAGAGTGGACAAAATTAGTTCCGAAAACATAACAATTAGTGGTAATAAAATTGACAAATCCATTTATTTATTCTCTTCTGATTATATTTGTGAGTTTATAATGCTTTATTTAGCCTGCGCTTATTCAAATATACAACAAAATTTACCTTATCAACAATGGTGCTTTTCATATCATTCCACATCAGGTAGCTTTAAAAATGTCCCAAAATTTGTAATCACTGAAATTATAGACCCATTTTCACAGATGTGTAAATATTTTGCGATGATGGGAAAATTTGCCTAATTTTGTTCCCATTTAAAGCGAAATCACGTCAAATCTGTCACTCCTAAAATTAATCATGACATGGCGGTAGGATTTGTAAACTATTTATCAGCATTTCGTTGAATGAAAATTAGCAAAAATGAACGCTTAAGTATTTATTCTGTCTTGTTTTTAAATAAAAGGATTCATTAATGTTTCCAGGAAGGAATGAGATTTATTTATAAATCACAGTCTGTCACGACTATTGGTACAAAAAATATTAAACAAATAAGTAAAACATGTAACTGATAATTTTGTGTTATGCATACACTTTATTAAAAATCGTTGCACTTCTAAACTGTTAAGTACAAAGACTAATAAATATTTGATTTTGAAATTAATTTTGTTGGTATAACTTTTATGCCTAAAAATGCATGAAAATTATTTCATCAAAACAAAAAAGAGATTTAGGTTATAAATTGGAATCTCTATATTGTAAGCCAACTTTGAGAGTGATCGAGAAGAGAGAAGCGTAATTATTAAACTTTCTTATGTATAAGCTCAGCAATGTTTGTTTATAAGTATATAGTGTGTATTGTGACTCTTAATGGCAACAAAACGATGTCTATTATTCTGCCTGCCTTATAAAAATGGAGAATAACCCAAAGAAATTTTTGAGACTGAATTACGACCTGTTACATTATTGCAGACGCTTACTTCAAAAAAACGTAATAGTCGTCTTAGTAGCGTTAAGCTTTTCGGTATAAATGTTTACAATTTATTATTACTTAAAGGATATTTTGAAAATTTTTTGAAATTCGTGTCAAATTCATTTAAAATTCAATATATCAACAAGGGGTTTGATAGCCTAATAGTTCAGTGTGAAGTTGAAATCACTGTTTTAAAAATGTTTTAGCTGGTTTGGCATCCGCTGTTTCACTTCTGCTTCGTTTATTGCTTTCTTCTTAAGCATTTAGATATCCGTCTAAGTGTGTTCAAGAAGGGTCGCACATATTAAATAAGCCGATAAACAAATATTAAGTGGATGGCTTGATTTTGGTCTATGTGTTGCATATATGTAAGAAAGGGCGCTTAGCAAAGGGATGGACCAATCAATACGTCATTATTTTCCAACAACAGGAAAACTAGTATTAAAACTACGCAGTAGCTCTGTGTTTGATAATGATTCGCGTAGGCAAAAAATAGAACCAACGGTTTCCCGACCAAAATAATCAGTGATTACAGTATAAAATTGCCAATAATCTCAGGCAGAATTTGTCGAGCGGTCAAACGTGTGTGAAATCAACTGTTAGTCATAGTGATCTAATATCCATATTCGAATAGTAGCAATTTAACAACCATACATTTCTGAATTTGTAATTTTGCAATAGGATTTGTGAACTGAATTTAATGCAGAAAACAAACATCCAGCCATTTGTTGAGAGTCACTTTCGTGAGCGTAAAGTAGGGTATAGTTGGATGAACCCTTCGGGAATCATTTCCGTGAAAACATAAAATTAGCACCATGTTTAGCGTTCTCACCTAAGAATCGAAAAGGAAATTGCCATCCAAAATGATTTTTAAAAAAGATTTGCTGCAGCTTGCTTAGAGATTCAGACAAATTATCTCTTGCAATCGTTGAGTGGAAATGACTTGACTTTATAATAAGTCATCAAATATTGGTACATCTATATGCATTTGATGATCGATTTCGCAAAGATCTAGAACCCGAAATGGTTGAAAAGGTAGGGAAAATGATTTACGATAGCTTGAAACCACCGCAACAAAACGAAAGTCTTTATGGTATTAGCTGCTATGCATTTTAGGTTACCTTATATCAAAGTAAGGGTTTCCCAAGTCCTGTGGATCGTCATCACGAAAGAAAAGACTTCAGTGTCCTTGAAACAATGCTTGCACGCACAAACAACTTTCAAATATTATGAGTTACTTATTCAAATCTATTGCCTTTGAAACAGTAAGAAACAAAATTTCGTTGAACACAGTCATCTGGGCTTCTCTCTGAAACGGATTATTATTTGCATTTTACTTTTATTATTATAGTAGAATATTTTTCAGAACTTCTTATTCTGCAAATGTAATCAGAAATTTGGTCCTTCAGTGAATGAACATTGGTTGTATCTAAGTGCAGAAATCAATGTTTAAATCCATAGATTCCACCGTGCAAATCAGATGTGCACTTTTGACGGCAAATTCAGCCCTGGGGAGTGGACTTATTCCAAATTTAAAAAACTAACTAATTAGTCTGTAGGCTTTCAAAAGTGGGTATTAATTCTAAGATATTTATAATTGGGTACTTGGAACAATCTCGTAAATCAAGTCATTCTTGAACTTTACGAACCTCAAAAAACAGTAATTTATTACACATGGAAACATGCCATGGCGGCCTGGAAAAAAGCTCCTGACGACTTTAACACGTCTTAATAAAACCCTTACCAAAGCCATTAAAACATCTAGAATAGTTGGAGAACTCTATGGGTTTAAAAAGCTTTAATCTCTGTTTTTTTTAAACTTATAATATCACCTTTAGCACCTGAAATTTAATCGAGTGCGACGATAATTTTGTCAGTGATATTTTTCTTCTCGAGTAAAGTCCAACAAAGTATTCTTTACTTATACTTGGAACAAAAAGTGTGGGTTCGCGAGTGGATCATAAGCCTAAAAGTGTGCCTATTAGCAATTCCCGCTAATATAGTTAATATATGATCAATTCAGGTGGTAAAATTTAGATGCTAAGAGTTAAATAATCAGGTGTTTAAATACGGAAGAAAGACTCAATCTAAAAACATTGAATTATTCAAGTATCAACTGGGTACTTCATTAAACCTACAATACCAATCTAATCATATTCTTTCAGTAAATATGATTACTTCTTTTTCATTTATTCTTGTGTATGAGCAAGTTATGCTCATTCTTCAGCCCGAGTAAACTCTTCCAGTTTTCATTACTACCCATTTAAACTTCGAAAACAGTGAGCAACGTTGTCGGTAGGGCCTAAAAGTTATAAGACGCATTTAACCATAAACAGTTCCATCGAGCCTACCCGTAGAGACATGTTCACTAGACCAAGGAGTATCTTCTCAGATTTATAAGATTTCTGTTCGTTATCACGAGTAGATATCCAACCTTTTTGATTATACCAATCAAGTAACCTCTCGCTGGGTATCGAATGGATGTCCATTCGATATAGGTATCCGTCTTAAAGTACTACCTTGGAGGAGCAAGACCGGTGAATAGCCAAATATGCTAAGCACAGGACTTTTCACTCAGTGTGTTTAAAGTTCCATTTCTACTTGCTTGTTCGCTTGTTTATAGAAAGTGTCCCCATATGGAATAATGGAAATATATTTTAGGGAATAAGATTTGGCCGTTTTTCAAAACACACCAAGATGCAATGAAATTGTTCAGTTATGCAAAAACACATCATCCGATGCCTAAATCAATGAGCACTTAATGACAATTTTCCACGTTCAATAAATGGGTTGTGTTATGGATGAAAATGATGAACGGACTGCATATTTTAGAGCCTTCTCACTGACATTTCGACAGGAGATTGCATTGAAAGTCTTCTTCACTCGATATAGAGAATCGAGACACTAGAAATGTTCCTTATGAGGTATCTATTATATTTCCCTTTTCATGGTTATTTTAAGCATGTAACTCCTATTAGAAACTACATTGTCGGTAGTCTGCTGCGTCTGCGCCATCTTCGTTTTAATAAGTGAAATGTCCAACACTTCATAGAGTTATTTTCAATAACAAAGTTCTGCTTCTATTCGTTATTTTGCCTTTCAATGCGAGATTAATAGTTCTTTCAAAGCCAATACTTCGAAACAGAATTAACCTCATGCTCCGGCATTTATACATCACCTCCTAACAAGCACGAAACCCCGATTGTTGTTAATCTTTAATTTTGAAGCTAACACCCTAATCACCATTTTGTTGATATGCTTCAGAGATTAAACTATTGACCCTCGGCAAAAAAAGGAACAATTTTTTTGGCTCAAAAATTCCCAGCATTTATTATCACTTTTCAAACGCTAATATGCAACCGCAACAACAAAGAAACGAAGTAGCGAGCACACTATTACCTATTTATTTCATATGATCTTGTATACAACTGCCAGTTCGTGACGTATTTACGAATTTCTAAGTGAATAACTTACTAATTTGCCATCGTATGTCTACACCATTGCTTACTGCATCTCTTACGCTTCACGGGAAGTTGTCCAAGAGCTTCTGCTTCACAAGTGATGTGAATTTTTTGATTTTGATATTAAAACACTCCCTGAAATTCAGTTAGTGCCAATCTAATTAGCTAAAACAAGTGATAGGCAAACCTATTTATAGACTCAGGCAGATATCTCAAAGCAAATTAATTTTGCACTCCCATGACTACACGGTGATTTCATTTTAATGGGAGTGGAATTTCGAATTACTCGGTTCCTTAATTTTTGTTTGTCCGACAAACAGTTGCAATCATGAGCACCGAGATCAACAAAGCGCTCCATCATACATCTACGATTGCTCTTCTACTCCGTTTGGAGCAGCTTCATTAGCACACTCAAGTTCTCCATGTCATTCATATGCTGGCGAAAATTCTGATGCAATGCTTAAGCAAATAAGAGTTCATTTTTAAACATTAACAAGTAGAAATTGGTACTGAACTTTATACAATTTCGGTACGAACATTACTATTTAACAAGTTGGAGGTTTTTGCCTTCTTGGATTAAATGAACTTGGGTGTCGAAACTCTAGCTTTGCATAATGATATTTGAAACATCTTTATTTTAAAGCAGTATTGAATAAAACCACTTCTAATAGTGAGATGACGTTTCTGAATTTACGGTCTTTTAAAACTTCCATCATGCGTTTATACCTGCAACTTCATATTCAACGGTTGTTTTCCAGTGCGTGAAAACAAAAAGTATTTTGTTGCTACTTTTCACCACAGGTTTTATTTTAATGATATTATGAGGCCAGCGAGATGATATCAAGTACGAAACTTGAAAGTCGTTAAAGACCACAAGTTTGCAAATCCTTTGAAAGTGAATACAGTGCTTTGGAATGAGAGCCTTCTTTATGGTTATTTTGGTGATTAAAACGAGAGTAACATCTTCATTTTTATTTACTCAGTAGTTATTTGTTTTCCACTTCACAAACACCAAAGCTTGATCTGCTATTGCAAATTTGCTGCGTAAATCACGTGTTCATTCCGCGCCTATGGTTTGAAATAGTAGAATAACTACAAGTTGAGCAAATCTGTTCTTTCATTAAAAATAGTAGACTTTTAAATAGGCAAATCTCAATGCTTTCATATACTGTTTTCCGGAACTCATTTGCGACACTTGCTAGTTAAAAAAGTGCAATGGATTAATCTTTTTTCATCTGATAAAGGCCCCTAATTTCAGCAAATATAAACTTTTAATGATAATAGAGAGTCAGTCTGGGGAAGGTTTAAAAGATATTTCTTAACTTTTAAAGTTGGAGTCCGTACGATTATAACCACATAGACATTTGTGAAAGAAATGAAATTATTAGTAAGGTTTTGCCTTAGTATCAGGAAATACGGTTCCGATATTTAACCTCGTAACTATTTACTAAATACTATTATAATATTATTGAATTTTTACACTGATATTCCAGTAACCCAGAAAAGGACATTTTACAGATTCAGGCTTAAGTAAAAATGCATTAATTTGGTATGCACCGTACTTATTTTATGAGTAGAGAACAAATATACTTAAAATAAATCCCAAGAGCTTGGAACAATGGATCTAATTTAAGAAATATAACAGGTGAATGATTGTATCAGTGTGTCAAGGCAGGGCGTCTAACACCCTTTGATCAATGCACTAACAAACTGCATCTAAGTTTTATGAGAAATGAAAGGGGTGTGCTATATTCTTTATAGCCTTGGGTACCCAAAATTGCAATTTGTTGTTGAATTGTGCCTATTTGGGGTTTAATTTTATTTCGTCTAAATTCATGATATTTTTTTTAAATGGAAGACGATTTCCGAGTGTGCAAAACACCAATTAAGAAAATGATTGCTCTTAGATGGAGTTGATAATTTCATTACTGTAGAATTATATGATGCGTTTTATGAGAGAATATGACTAACGTTTATTTTAAAAATGTTATAACTTCAAAATAAGTATAGATGTATTTAAGGGACCGTTGGAAGCAGTAATTTTATCGATATATGAAACATTTTTTTCGAATGAAAACTTGCTTCTTCCCACTCATTTGGTAAATATTGCTACTGAATTGTTGGTTAGTGTGAAATTTGTGTTGAATTTGTTAGTGCTTGTTACTGAACACAATTTCGAATCAAAAAGAGAGTAAATATCGGGTATCGAAACCTCATGATCTGAGCTCTTTTCGGTAACCCATGACCGCGGAGATGGGGCCAAACAGATCACTGCTAATTATCATACTGTGAGACACATGATTTGCGTTTTTTCCATATTTGCGCCTCACCGTACTTTGTGGTACCCAACGAAGTTTACGCTAGCTTTCAACTAGGAGTAGTTAGTTTGGGCCTGTTTTGACCTAGTCAGTATTCACAAACAACAAAAGTATTGCAACTATTGGCGGGAAAATGATGTTGACCTTTTACTTTCAGAGTTAGACAAATTTATTGAAACGAGAAAAGGGATTAGAACAAATTATCTTGTTATTTTCGCGCTTAAAACTGTGCAAGGTACTAAGTGGATTTTAGAGATCGAAACCTCGATTACTATTGGTTGGTGAGAACAACCAGGAAACTTTTGTTTTTCTAAGTGTTGAGATGTTGCGAAGATTGCTCCTCGTGCTATTTTATTGTCTAATCCCATTTCCCCTTCTGTTGTTCCCATTTTACTCATTAGCTGCACCCGATATTTCAAATTTGATGCCATGTTATAGGGTGAAAACCAATACATTTTGTATGCTGAGGAAGAAAAACTCGTTAGTTAAAACATTCCCTAGCTTTTTCAACTATCTTTACTTTATGTACGATCTACTTAACTACTGAATTCATTCTTTTTGTTGAAATACATTTTAACGAAATCCATTTTTATAGCTGCGTTATGGATAAGAACACTTAAGCAACAGGATTAAATTTTCTCACATTGCGTAAACGTATTCTTAAATGCTTTTTGTGGTGTAGCATTATCCAAAATAATGATTGAGGTCATTGAAGCATGACTCATTTGGGATGCGTTGTAACAATTATTACATCTCTAGATAGAGTTCGGTGTTAGAAAGATTCATAAACGATCGAATCACTTTAAAAAAAATCGGGACTTTTTGCTTTGAAGAGAGACTCAGCAAGGCACTGAAACAAATTTGTCTACTTTTCATGGATGGCTCTCGCTTACCTTGCGCCTCTTCATATCTTTACTGATAGTCGTCATTGCTCTCTTATTGATTGTCAGTGTACCTTTGCCAAAATGTCATTTACGAGGCATCTACGACGTATTATGTGCTCATTTCTACCTTACTACTCTCTGCTCGATCGCTTGTCATTTCCAGGTAGTCAAACAAAACTCCTTCATACCTGTTACTTACCTCTTAGCTGTGAAATCCGGCCATTTTCAAGTGGAATGCTATTACAAATTTACTGACAAAATTCAGGTAGCAGTATTTCTGAGAATTACCCCGTGTGCTAAATGGTAGCACCCTTTGTGTATTTACATCAAGTAAACGTACTTTTGACAGTTTAAGGGCATGCCTAAGATATAAATCTGCCTGAGCATTCTTTCTGGTTTCGCAGTTTTAAGGAGACATTCAACAGATTTCAGAGTAGACGTATATGTGCTGATAAGGTCTTTAATTCGGCAACTCGTGCGAACAACTGAGCAATGAATTTATAAAAAAACAACTCTTTTCTAAGGGAAGTTATGCAGTTAGAAATATATCACCGTCCTGTAAATAGGGCAGTAAGACTTAATATGTTAATATGTTTGGTTCTAAAAATAAAAATATATCAAAAACAACACTTTTTCACTAAAAATGTAGATTTTTAAAGATAGCTCATGGCATGGTGATGAGACTCAAGTACATGCTAGGTTCGGAGGTGTGACAGCCGTGCAAAAGTCCAGGGGGAAATTACAGCTACATAATAGAGCCCCATTGGAGCCATGGCAACCATTCTGCTGCTCCATGGAAATGGCATTCATGAATGGGCGCGTCGCAGCAAAAACGACCTAGTTACCGCTCATGGCGAAGTGATCACATTTACCTCGCTGTAAAGGTTCTTTGATCTCCTTCTAAAGGTATTTCCAATCATTCAGCTTCTAGCAGATTTCTTGCATTATACTAAAACCTCAAGAGATGAACACCAAACATTCAACAGAGTGATCCATCATCTTCTCTGCTATTTCCGACGTCTTTATCATTCGAATTTGAGTCGATCTTTGTCCTCGCTTTTGAAGCTAAGCCAATTATAGACAAGATTATCCTGAAAATTTTGTCGAGCATTTCGTAATGTGGAGATGTCTGTCAGAAGCACGTGATCGACTGCCAAGTAGGCATCGCAATTTGAAGGGAATGCGCCCATTTTATTACTACATCAGATCTCGTGATTCAGCCGACGCGTTTTCTTATAACCCCCCCCCCCATACATCCCTTGTTCTTTTGGATGATTTTCCGGTTATATCTACTGGGGATTAAGTGCCCCTAGATCGACAAATCAATCGATGGTGCGTCTTGAAGAACCCTCGGTAATTCAAAGCTCTGTGAAATCAGACACCAGCATTGCTAGATTTCCACCCTTTGAGCACTTCTTGTGAGAGCCCACGGCATGTGGTGGTTCACAATCCATCAACCCCACCTGCTCTAACTGAATTAGCTTTTGATGCGCCAAGTGGGAGTCGCCATTGGCAACCCAACAACAATTGAACGGCGTGTGTACGCTAGCGCCTACCAGCGCACACGACTCAACCACAGCAATCGAGCTCACCGGTGCCTGAAATGCGCTTTTTGAGGATGGAGAAACCTCCGAGGAACAACTAAATGGGCGCAACTTATAATTCCCTTCAAGAGATCCAAAGTGGATAACCAACTAAAGACCTCGAATAATCCATGGGAGCATTCTTAGAATATTTTTCATTTTCACCAGCAACCCTATATATGACTTTTAATGTTATTTACATGATCTGAATATGAGCCATATAAATGATAGCGATTGCTCCAGTTGGTCACAGCATTAGGCAGTACGCAGCTTTGAAAACTCACACTTTAATTCAGTTTACCTAAACAAAAATCTAGTGATTACTTGGCGTGGGTCAGGGCTTGGATAAAACAGTGGAAACATCTTAGAAAATCAACAAAATATACTTTAATATGATGTAGATCAGCATTATTCTACAGAAATTCTAGCTCTTTGGATTGGTGCATTTTTATCTTAAAAGAAGGCGACATTTCACTCTTGAAACCATTGTTCTTTAACCATAGACCGAAGTACGTGGTCACCCAAAAATCGCTTGTTAATTCTTCCATAAAGGAAAATTATCGCCCTGCGGTGGATTTCCAAGAAACGGCACCGTAGATCTTCAGCACAGAACCCCCTTCGCCATGTTTTACCGTTGGGCGAAGGCAGCATTTTGGATTAAATGCTTTTTCCGGCTGCCTCCAAATGTGAACCACCCCACCACTCTAAAGGCTTCGAACCAATTGACTTTGAGAGTAGGGATTTTCTAATTGCAGCTCTTCCGCGGAGGAATCCAGATTTGTGCAGCTCTCAACGAGGAACAGTTTTCGTGGAAACTGGAAGGACTCTGCAGGCGTTTATTGAGGAGCTCAGCAGTGATATTGGGATCCGTGGTCTTACTATCCTCTTCAACAATTCCATTTAGAGTTCGACCGACGGTGTCTCAGCCAACAACTTCGACTTTCGGCCAGCCAGACCTGTGCTGCTTTGCTGAGGACGACGTTCATCACTTTTTGAGACAGTACCTCTTGAGACGCCAAGTATTCGGCGGCAGTTTCTGTCACACTAGCGCCTGCTGCCATACGAGGAGCACCAACAATTTGGCCTCTTTGAAAGTCCGAGAGGTCTCCCATATTTATAAGGTCACAACCAATTTTTTTTATAGATCTTCAAAAAAATATTTTAAATAATTATATCAAAGAGCAAAATTAATAACCGAAAACACTAAAATAAACCTGGTTTTGATTGTTTAGAACACATTCAAAGATTTTGATGCTACAATTTTAAGCATCTTCACTATTTTGTCCAACCCTTGCATGTTTGTAAGTAAATTTGACCACAAGCACCAAAGCACGTAGCGGTTTGAAACAGCCTTCAAGGTTCTTCATAATTAGGAAGCAATAAAAGCACATGGCTTCAGAAATTTTTCCATTTAATGTGAATTACATTTTTTGGTGGATGAATACTTAGTAAAAGATTTTTTGGTAAAACTGAAGCTACCAATCCAGTCCACATCTCATGCTCGTGGTTCATTGTGATGAATTCTGTGAGTTTGTAGATTCATCCAGTTTGTACCTATGCACAAGCCAATTTATACCATAACTCAATTTGATTAAATCTCTGTTTGAGACCACAAAGCGACAGAGTTAACTTGAGGCTCACGAAAGGGATCATTTGCATATTTGTCCTATAGTCGGTCCACTTAAACAAAAGTCTGAGCAAGACAGGTATAGCAGAAGGCCGCAACTCCCAATAGAACACGTGCAGTGACGTCACAGCATAATTGCTCCTTCGAGTGACATTATGGAGTTTGGTCTTGGCGTGCCAGGGAGGCTAGTAGTCCAGACTATCCAAAGTACATTTACTAATGATTGGCTAGTCAATTTCGGAACAGAGTGCATATCCAGCTCTGTTTTGGTCATGACAACGAAAGTTAGACGGTAAGGTGTGGGTGCGAGGCGTGTACTTTATTTTAGCGCTATTACACATCTGTTTCACCATCGGTCCTGAAAAAGAGCTCGTTAGAAATGGACTTTCTAAGATCTTGCTGGAAGATGAAACCTGAATAAAGCAGCATTTATCGATTCGTGACACTCTCTTATTTTCTGCTTCAACATGGCAACTGATTTAAATTCGGTAACTATGGGCGCTTTAAAGGCGCTACTATTTCTTTACATCTGTCTCTAAGTGGTTAAGAAACTCGCGAACTGCAAAAAAAGATGCAGGAGCATGGGACTCCATTTCTAGTAGTTATCAACAATTGACTTTTAATTCATGGATAAGAAAAGCGTAGTTTTCACACCTATTCAAACTAAAAACAGTGAGGAGAAAACAATAAAGAAATGCAACTTTTAAGTGTTTGAGTGTCTGGACAGGAAAAAGCCGAAGAAACTGGTAGCTCCACAAACTCAGTCGAAATAGAAATCTCACAAGTGTCGATGAAGATTTTCACTAAAGTAACTAGTATCTAGGGCAAGCTGATTGGACTCTTTTTCTGATGGAAGAGTCTCCAAAAACCGCTCAACATTGTCATCTAGTAACCCTAATTTTGGACGTCAGATTCCCCCAAAAATTTAGAGGACATCTGCGAAATCAGATTGTCTGTTATGCTGTGTTCTAGGCATAGCCACCTTACAGTGTTTCGTGCCGTCGGGTGGTTCCGCTCGCATTGTGCTAGAGTGAGCATTGAGTATACACCCTAATCGCATTACTTTCTTTTGGTGATCAGTGTGATTCTTCATGATACGAGTTACTCTAATCCATGGTCAATGAGATGGATTCCGTTCACCCATTCCCATAGTCAATTTATGATGTATCCGTAGTTTGAGTTAACACCCTTAACAAATCTTCAATAAAAAGTTATTTTGTTTCGCAGTATTATTTCCTAACTCCCTCCCTTCGCATACAGTTTTTGAGTGCCTTTAGGGGCTTGTGGAGAGGTAGAGTTGTGAGTCAGTGATAGACAGTGCTTCGTAGCTTGGAAATCAAAGTCATTACTATGAACTGTGAAAGACCTTGTTAACTACGTTTATAAGTCTGTTTTTAAGCGACCTACTGGGGTAAAGCAGAGAATTGAAAGAATTTCGTTTTGCTATTTAAATGGAGTTTTAGATCAATTTTAAATAGCAATACAAAATTAGTAGTCATTAGGTTTTTTGCTAAATATTCTTGCGAGTTCCAGTAACAATCCGGCAATCAATCGACCACATTCTAAATCTTCACATTTTGTAGGTAAATATTAATAGCTACAGGTATTATACACTTTTTAATTACAAGCAGAACAAATAGTTCACTGTTAGTCAAAGAGATGTAATATAATTTGTCTTTTTCGTAATGTCAATGTGCGTATTTTAACAAATTTCACTGAGTGTATGATCCTTGAATCATGGGACCAGCAGGAGTTTTTGGGCTTAAAGGTAGGGTTATTCCTTTTATCTACAGTGATACTGAAAATTTATGGAATTTTTGAGAACGAAGAAGGCCAGTTCCTACGAATTCTATTGGGGTCACTATCGGATACCTGTGTGCTGCCTACAGTGAGTGGAAGTACGGTTTTGCGTTTGCGAAATCGATGCTCTAGTTCATTAAAAGGTAAAGTAAAATGCATAATAAAGAAAATAACTCACGGAAATTCAAATAAGTAGCATTCATATGATTTGCAATTTTGTTCTGGGAACAAAATATGTACCCAGCTCTTAGGATTTTAGGTGGGTATCCAAAGGTGTTTTAATAATTAAAAAGCATTGACGATAACGATTATTAGTGTAGTGTTACACCGGTACTTGTAACGGCACCGCTGACAATAATTTCTTCATTTCAAAACATGAATATCGATTCGTCACTAACTCCTGCTGCTACTGAGGCCTTACCCGACAACGAAAGGTTCGAGTATTTAAAAGGTCTTAAAAAGTACATTTTGCCTTATTTTTCATTCCTTTGGGTAGGAAGATGAAGCAGTACAGGAGGACGGCTGTTGGTCTGAGCCATACATATATTTACGATTCAACTTACCCAGTTTTGCTTATGCAACCTTGATAAATATACCAATTCTAAATATAAGTATTCTCTCTTAAGGTGCTACTCAAACTGAAATCAAAAAATACTTATTTGGGGGACGGAACTTAAGTTGAATCTTGAGAGAAAGGGAGCGGGATTTACTCCTTCACGAGTTGTACTTGGCAATGCATCAGGTGATGTGTACCCATAATCGCAAAAAGGAAAATGGGGGAGTGAATAGTTTTGTACAAGTGCAAGTCAAAAAGGTCTCTCGCTTCAGCGGTTAAGAAGTTGATAAAATTTGGCTAGCTGGAATTTAACCTCTTCAAATGGCTCCACACACCTCAAGGTCGTTACCAACTTCGCTGACTGCACGCATGCGAAAATCCCTCCGTTTGACAGCGCTTTCACACTAAATGTCAATTATCCTTTATTTTTGATCATAATGTGCATTTTATCATGGCTTGTTTCAATTTACTTAATGAATGCGTGTACCTTAGAATGACCAATAAACGGCAAATTTATGATAGGTTTTATGACTGTATAAATGCTTTTGCCAATTGCTAGTCAAAATGTCAATCAAAGCCTTCGAACTGTTGAATAATGAGCAACGAAAACAAACCCAAAGTTTTTTGATTTCTCCAGAACAGGCCTAGTCTGAAAATAGCAACTTAGATTGATGACACGATTCCACAGATCTGTGTAAATGAGGTGAAAATCATTTTGAGGTATCCATTATGCACCTTTATGCACCAAAATGACCTTGGCTCACTCCCCACACACGCACTCAGCGTACTCACCGCTTACTGATGTGTGCGTTCATCGATCCGTGAAAAACACACCTTGCAGCTGGTTGGTTAGTTCTTTTTGACTATTCCAATTCAGCTATAGAACGAGGCCCATTCCCTGATTATTTGGTGGGTTACACTTAATACATTTCGATAACATTTGCAAAATCTGGGTTTTATTTACTCAAACTAGACACCGTCTTTTTGAAAAAAAGTATGGATTTTGTGGTGTTGTTCTGTTTCATCCTACCTATGACGCAAAGAAAACTCTTTCCTACTTCTCTCTTTCGTATATAGATTTGCATTTCTAGCCAAAGTTGGTATTTTTGAAAATCTAACCTGCATGAATCATCATTTGATTTATGTGTTTACTTGAGATATCATACTACGAATAAAATAGCAGTGCTGGCATCAAAATAGGTTTGACAGCAGAAACGCAGAGCTATTCAAAAGAAGCTAAAATTTTATCAGTTTGATCAAAGATTCTAAGCAGTTTATCAATCGTGAAATATTTCTTCATAAGCCAAGACGGTCTATTAGATTTTGTGCGCTTTTGAATGCAAGTTAATGATAACAACTAATGATATCAATATTTGGTTTGCTATCGATATAAATTCCAGAATTTTCTGAAAGAACATCTATAATGCCATTCGCTAAAGCTAACCGGATGTGATTCAAATTCAGTTTTATTAAAGAATTAATTCATTTGCTCTAATCAGCTATTCTACCATCATGGCCAGCTATCTTATACCCATTGAATAGAATTATCTCAATCCCTTTGGATCTGTTGTCAATATTTGCAGTCTAAATACTCATTATCGCTGTCTCGCTTGTCCCATGTATAACCCATGGGTTAGTGTTGTTAGCTGCACACATCTATCCTAATTTTCATTGCCTTGGTGGTGTGGATTTTATGCATACTTTTTAACTCCTTTTTAGTTAATATCGATGCCATAGCAACCTCCTTTTAATAGTTCCTAATTGAATTGTTAAAAGGGTCGTACAAATTAAAGAATGATTCCTTATAAAATCACGCGATTTCGAGTGGACAGTCAGCGTAAAACCTCGGGAAGGGGCTAAAATCCAATGAAACGTACTGAGGGAAAGGGATTTCAAAGAAGGAAAAAGGGCTCTACGACGGAATTCTCATTTCTACAGTGGCGGTTCTATGCATGTCCCTGTTTGGGGGGTCGAGGAGGGTCAAAGCGTCAATATTCGGTGATTTCTACTCATTGTCACCAAAATTTGAAGGAGATTGGCAATGCTGGTTGAGCTTGTTCCCTCTCGATTTGTGTTCCCAGAAGATTTTATTGCTATAAATAGTGGACAAACATACTCTGGGAACTAGTGGAGATACACGGAGTGAGGTAGGGCACACGGAGACCCACTCTTGTACTTTTGCCTCTAGCCTTAAAGTATGAAAAGAAGTGACGAACCACCTTTTGCACATTCCTCCCCTTGCCTATTAAAACCTATACAAAGCGTAGCAACGCCCAAGTGAACAGTGGAAAACCCAATCGATTAATAATCAAAGTAGATACAAGACGCTTTCCTGTGTTACACGCACCTATAAACTCGAGTTCTTGGCTGTTTACTTGGAGGTCTTGTGGCACTGCTTCACTCCTTGTTGCAGGCAAAAAATTTCCGTTGCGACGTTGTTTGCAGTTAGAGAAAGACCCAGTTGCGTCAACAAAAATGTCTGTTTTCCCCTGCTGTCTCCTTTTTCAACCGATCTGAACTATTGGTGACAATAATATTTTCATTAAGGTGAAATCTGGAAAAAGTTGGACTACAGAAACCTGCTTTACTAAAAGGTTTATTCGCAAGGTTGGATGTTTTTTATCTACCACAAAGCGACCAATAGAAACTTGTCTTCAATCACAGTCAAATCAATTGAAAAGAGGGTGAGGCTTGATCTAGGCTTAGTCTTTTGGAAGTGGAGTGCATTCAATCGAAGCACTTTAAGCCTATGTTAAGTAGCAAGGACCACTATTTTAAATTACTCACTGCCTACTCCATAGATAGGAACGTCTCATTTTAGCCAAAGGAAACCCGTTTTATATAAAGGGGGTACTTATAGCTTTTCTGTGTAAACATGATGTACTATCTACTATGGAAGCCGTAAATATTGACTGAAACTTAATGTTTCATAGGCGGTCAATTGATGCTCATATAATTACTGTGCCAATTCATTGTACCTCATTTAAAATGCAATGCCAGTGCCGGTGGACCAGTGACGCCGTCTGTTGGCTGGACCGGTAAGTGAGTGGGGGAAGTGAATCCGATCACATGATCGTCTAACGTAACGCGTTTCGGTGCTTGCCATCGTGGAGAAGCCCTCTCTCCATATGTGCGCTAGGGAGTTCCTCTATTCAATAGTCATCATGTGACCCTGCACCTAACACAACAAAGGCAGGGAGTAACAAGTAGAAATTAACAGTGTACTCCAACACCCGAAAGGTTTTTCTTTTCTATTCAGGAAAACAGACCAGTCAGATGAAAAGTTGCATATGAAAAAGTGTTAAAGCATTTTGGCTTCCAAAAATCGGCATTCATATTTGAGTGATTTAGGATCGGTTTTATTTAATGCCGTATCTCACGCGGTCTACAAAATATCTTTGTCAAAAGGTAAAAGGCGTTTACACGAAAAAATGTTTCGCCTGTAAAGCTTTCTATATTCCTCCGGGGAGTCGGGGAACGCCGTTTTCAATCGCTTGGAGTGAGTAGAACATGAAAATCAATAAGAAACTTAAGATCCAAAGGAAATAGAATTACAATTTTCCTCATGTTTGGTGTGAGTTAGAAACACTGAGATAAGCAATTTCCCTTCGCAAATTCTCAATAATAGGGTTCATCGACTTTGCATTGGTGTATAACTTTTCATCAGTGCAAGTTTTTGCAAATTCCGTGAGTTAGTAGTGGAGCAGCAAATATGTGAGCAGCTCGTGGATCTGCATGATGTAACCTCAAGAAATTCTGGCGTGACCTCAGTAGTGCGATAGAGGTCATTGCCACACTTTACTAATCCTTTTAATGGATTGTGAAAATTCAACAAGTCCCTACTCCTCATGGGACAATTCTTCTACGAAGCTTAAAAGTGAATCCCTTTATTTGATTTGTCGTAAAAGCGATGGTCCTATTAAACCACAATAGGATCGTGTATTTAAGAGTCGCCTATTGCTTTAAGAGGTTTTATTAAACCAGTCTTTACTTAAAATTTTGATTGATAAGATACTTTGTATCTGTGTAGTTTTATTGACACTTTCTAACCTAGATTATTTAGTTAAATGAACCACTTTAAAATGCCTTTTATACGCTACGACTATTCAATCTCAAAATTATCGTTTTAAGTACCCCACTACCTTGCTTTTCCCTCACTTTCTCAGGTTGCATCGATCAATATTTTTGCTCTCGCATGAGCCCAGCTTGTCTAATAATTATCGATCATTTCTCCGTTCTTTGAATCCCCTTTTGAACCCTCAAGTTATGTTCACGAGAGAGCTCAGCGGGACTAATTTGACAGTCTCTTTAGGAAAAGAAAATATTTGCCAGAAACTACGAAATTTAGTGGGATTGATGAAATTCACAGGGCAAGGAAATTAAGCTATTGCCTTCATGCAGTTTATCAAAAATTGTTTTTGCCACTGTCGGCTACTATAACCTCAAAGCCGGCTAGAGTTGACTTTACCCTTCTCCTAGGTGGAAAGGTCTCGTGCAAAACTGCCTTAATTACGTTGTCCATAAACTGGACTTTCAAGGAGACGACTAGTCGGCTCATTTTTTGGTTAATGTACTTCTTGCTTCTGAGCCATGACCAGACAATAAGGCCATGTCAGTCTGGATATGTCCGCATAATGGCTAATAAAAGTTACAGGCACCTGATTTCCTGTTGCCCTGGGAAACTTCTCGATAGGACGAGAGCACTTTAATCACTCAAGCGCCCCACTGATCGATTGGAGGTACCTTGAATCACAGATTAAAGCCCTCATTTAGTTACCACTTACCAAATCAGCTTTCCTTCCGAATCAATATTTTTTACCTCTCCTTGTGGATTTATCATTTTCAATCAATAACATTTCGGCAAATTACTGTCAAAAATATTCAGTAAGCCATTTCATAACTCGAAATGGAGTATCTCCTGAGCCCATCTTCCAAATCAACCAGCATTCTCATCTCAAACAGAGAATGTTTAGGGCAACTTTTCTCTTAGTTCCCTTTCGAGGTGTTTGTGTGATTGGGAAGTTACCTTCAGCAATCGAAATTGGGCTCCCCTAGTAATCTGCAATTGTGCTTCTTTTCCTCAATATCACATTGGTAGCACGGCTTGCAAAAACGCACTGAAAGTCGCGAGCCCCTCAAGGAGGTTTTTATCTAATTCAACATCATATCAAGCTTTGAGATTATAATCTAAAAGGTCAATGCTATTTCCTCTCATCAGACATATCTGGGACTCAAAAAATTACCAGTGTATCCGTCACAAGTTATTTAAGCAACTCCACAACCTAATTTGAAGTGTACGCTAAAATCGATATCCAACTTCGCGTTGATTGTGCCCGCTACACATTTAGTTTATCAATCGAGTCTATTGATTTTTCCCTAGCAAAGCAGTGGAAGCGATGTCATGCAAATGAGGCTTAAGATGCGCAGAAATTTGCGCAAATTAGCACCCCCGCCTAGGCGATACTAAATGAAGCAAATTCAAAAAGACGTTAATTAAAACAGAATTAGTCCGAGAAGAGGGGAAGGATGGGGTAGGAAAAGGCCTGGGACGTTGGGTTAGGTGGCAAAAATCTGGCTAGCAAATTAGCGAGGTTCGTGATAGCGAGAAGCGGTTCACAGCCCAAAGTAACGTTCGCATGGTGGGGTGAGTGAGAGTGAGTGATGTGGAGGTATACAATGGCTTCACCAGTTGTGGCAAGACAGCGCCGCGAACAGCACACTGCTGGAATAAGGCTGCAGAGGTGCACGGACGCGACTACTTTCGATCAAAGACGCCAGATTGCCAAAGGATAAGCAGGAGGATTACCAGGACAATGGCAAAGATGCCAACGAACAAAAAGATGCGCATGCGGCAATTCTCCCAATACTTCTTCTCCTTTACTCTTTTGGCTGTATTCTGGAACATCTGTGCCTACAAGTTCAACAGACATACACAGTCGAACGACGGAAACACTAAACCCCTCATCTTTACCAGATCCTTAATAAAACTCCTAAAAAGTCTTTAATACACATGTAAAATCATTTCAACTTAGGGTATTTTATGCGGACATTGACAAAGGATTTGTGCATTGTCCTCAGGATATCGGGTTAGAGTTAGCTGAATGCACCACATTTCCAGAGTATAATCATTAGAAAAATAAACATAATAACGACTATCAAGCCGATTATCACGGCTTTTAAGCGGATATCCTTCGCACGCTCCTTCATTTTAACCTTCTGCGAGGTTTTGACGAACGTGTTAGCCTAAAACGGGCATGTGTTCACGGCTACAACTGGTGTGAATTGAGTTACATTTGAACTATGCAGAAAGAAAAGGCCTGCGACTCACGTCCGATTCGAACTGCCCAGTTTTTTCAAAGAGATCGTCCAACCTGTTGCCGCGCTCATTAATTTCGTAGATGTTTTTCTCCATCACCTTTGAGACATCTGCAACTTGGCTTCGAAGTTCCATTAACCGAGCTTTGTCTTGACTGCTAAAAAGAGCCTAGGGATTGAAATAGTAGACTTAATTAAAAATTTTCGGGATGATTTAAATTATGGGAAAGAACGCTACCATTTCTTCCGATAATTGCCGGCCAAAATCAACTTGGTGACAATGCTCTGAGCCCGACTGAGCCTCGAGGACGCGTGTAGGATCCGCAGTAAAGAGAGCCTGGAGCTACAGAAACATTTGCTTTAAAAATTTCTTATAAATAAGTGATGTTTCAAATGGGATCCAAAACAGGAACCAAGTACAGAGAAAACAGTATTTTGCGAAATTTACCCTTCGAAGAAACTGCAATGTTTGCTGTTGGGAGCACGCCATATCAGTAACACAAAGATAAGAGATTCCGTTTACGTTTAGGCAGTTGAATGTAGAGCTAATCAACGGTTCATAAAAACGTTAATCGAACATACCCCATGAGCGGAAACGTTACGTATTCCTGCACAGAGCTGTCCAAATTTTGTCGTACTGCTTGTGCATAATCATTGTTACCTATTGAGTGTTCGCACAGAATACGTGGACCGCAAGCTATGGCGGCGTATCTAACACTCATGTCGAAGCAATAAAGCGCAAGCCCCCAACGGACAAAGATTTGAAAATGTGCGCTTACCCCGGTACACTTAAACTAAATCAAGGTAAATTTGGAAATGTAAACTTTTTAATGCCCATACTAAACGCTAAAGAGAATGAATTTTAAATGTTTAATAAGGCGTGTGCCTTTTCTTATTTCTATTACTACTTGTTTAGGCTAACGTATTTTATTGCAGACAAACGGGTTCAGTTCAAGCGCGATCTTAAAATCATATTCAGCTCTTCGGATTTCAAGATCTATGTGCGTTCTTATGCGTATGTCTTTGGACTTTATTTGCAGTGACACAGCTACAAAATATATCAGTATAATTGCACATTTTCCCTTATTTTTGCCAATTTTTATAAGTGTATTCATTACGTAACCTTTAGTCCATTTTTCCATCACCAAAGGCAAAACTCCCTCTCCGTCAATTTTGGCTTGAATATTTGTTGCTAATATTTCAAAAGAAAAAAGGATCAGATTTTAAGAGATATTTATTCTGTCAATTAATTTAAAATATGATTTGTGATGCAATTTTAACCGTTATTTGATAAAACAGTAATTCATTTGGGCACTTTCGCCCAATTATGCGCATTATGTAATTTACTCCACTTAAATGATAAGCCGTTATTATTGGCTATTCTCGTCCTGATTGTCTGCTGAATCAGGTTTCGTAGCAAAGAGGGCTTTTTTTATTTCCTCGATTTCGGTTGTTAGCTCTTGTATTGTCTCGTTTGTCTGAAACAAAAAATAATAACTAGCACTTTAAATCTAGCATTACTTGATTATAAAACGAATCTTAAATCTTCATATAGGCCTTTAAATGCACTCCCATTTATTTATTTAGATCCATTTCTTCGAAGAATATCTATTTATAGCATGTACACTTGAACATATCTAAATCCAGGTCAGCTACTAAACAGATTCTCAAATTAAAATATATTTTTTGAAGTTATTGGGGCTCTTTGTTGTGTTAATGGAATTTCCAATAAAATCATTGGGATTATTTACTTGTAAATAGTATTGATTTTATGATTTTTCGCTTGTTTTAGAAGCTCCCAAAACCCAGAAGTAGTTATGCTAGCTTTCAAAATAAAGCAAGATGTTGTTACCTCTTCCTCAACTTTCTCCATTTTGGCCAGGAGACCGACTTTCACTGCTTGCACCGCCTCAGCAATGTTCCTGATAGTGTTCTGCATTTCCTATAAAGCGAACTCAAAGTAAAAGCATTGGTCTCAATAATCAATATTTGTGCTCTTTTTCAAAAGTGCTCGTGGTACAGATAAAAATTCCTCATTTACGTCAATAATTTCCTTACCTGGTTTGTTCTTTGGCCACCGGCTTGGAGATTGCTCACCTCTTCTTCTAGGTGTTTGAGCTTTTTATTTCTTTGAGAAGTTGGCAAATGAGACGATTCATTAATAACTGCGAAATCTCTTGAAAATTGTTGATGTATTCACTTACACATTCAGAGCAGCTGCAGAGTTATCCCTCGCACTGCCTGATCTTCGTCTCTAAAGTTGCATACAAATACATGAACATTATCTTGAGTATTTTTCAAGCTTTGATATCTTTGGAAAAAGTTTTTCCTACTATGGAATATATATATTCTGTTTATTTCAACATACGTAATCGAACACTGAAAATAAGATGGTCTTCTTATAATAATTCACTCGAGGCCGGCAGATGTAAGCATATCATCATTTAAAAACTTATAGTTCCATAGTCACGCTTTTCAGTTAGTTTTAACTCTATTTCCTACACTAACTGCCAATGGATCAAGGTAAGGACGGCTAAAGATCTAAATCAAAATTCTACTATAGATTTTTGGGCTTTATGAAGTATCTAAGTGCTATCAAAAAACAGTACTAGTTGATGCCAACTTCTAGAGATTCGAGAGGTAATTCAAATAATGTAAATTTCACCAGGTTATGGCACTTGTATAATGAATGAAATATTAAACATAAAACATGAATCCATTTAGGTTCCATACCAGCATGAGCGATCAAATTTGCCTGTTTTCAACAAATGTAATCCTGTTTTTATGCTTTCCACGTTTACTACTTGTTTTGTTGACTGAATTGCATACAACTACAAAATTCGGTAATTAGTGTATAATATGTATTTACTAGGTATTGATGCTATCTAAAGAAATGCGATTAGTAATATTGCGTTCTGTTGTTAGGATAGCAGGCCACCAGAAAACAGATGCGCAACAACTCAAAACACATATTCGTAGAAGTACAACGCGTCCTAGTATCAACATAAACAACCATACATATTTCACAGTCAGTTGCAAATGGAAAATAAATTATAGTCTGAAATAATCGGAAAATTATAAACATAGTCTTCTGGAGTAACAACAGTGGACAAAAGAGCCCTTTGAAAAGGAAATAATCGAACAGTGATATCTCTCCTAGAATTTATTTTAATAAATTAAATCTTAACGCAATTTTCTTGTGTGGATTTTTAAATGGGAGAAAAACGACCGGCTCAGTGAAAGAAAACCATGAAGAGACAAAATCAGGTTTTATAAAAGGTTGATTCAAATATTTGTCTGAGATATTTAGAAAATAAATCTTTGTAAAGGCTACCTAGTATTTTCGACAATTAGGCTGAAAATGGATACACTAGGGTGTTCTAATACATGTCCTATTGTACGAGCAGGTTTACTTATTAAAGCAATGTAAAATAAACTTTTCAGGTCGATAAAATTTCTCTAACCAGTAGCAGCAGTTATGCGCTAGAAGAAGACAATGCCTTTGAATTGCGCTGAACAAACTAATCTCTCATACTCTGTTGCTATGGTTTCAGTGAGGGCATTATTATCAAAAGACAGCGCCTCTTCATTGGATAGGTAGAATTTAAATTTTTGTGATTCAATTCCGGTTTTGTCAAAAATGTGTCAAAGTTATTCAGAAAGACTTCGGATTATATAAGCAATATTTAAGTCATTTTTCTTCTAAAATCGCAGCAATGTTGAAAACTAACCTGACCTTCCGCTAGAACAGAGTTGATTTTAGAGCTGCTTTCTTTTACACGCTCCTCCAGTTCCTGTAGTTTCGACTGCATTGACTGGATGTTGGAGGTTCTGCGAAACCCATCAGCAAATTAACAAGAGACTCTTTTACCTGTCGAGCGTTTAATGAAGGAGTTTTACGAACCTGGCCTTTATTTCCGCTGCAACTACTCCCTTTAATTGTTCCTTTTCCTCTGAATGACCCTGCTCGAGCACTTCAACGGCCAAGTCCAGCTGAGCCAAGGAGTCGAGGAGTTTCTTATGATGTGTCTTGATGCAGGATAAATTGGTCATATGTATTAGTTCCCACTGTCCATGTGGTATCTTAATTAATGTTTCACTCTAGCCTCGATTTTTAAATAACAATGTTTAGCAAATTAATAGTATTTCTGTCACTTCTTTGGTCAGCACAAATGAAACAAACGTAATAACTCGATTCAGGCGAAGTGTTTTCTTTAAGTTACCCTTTGTCCCTCGCGAATTTCCTCCACTTCAGCGGGGAGGTCTTTGGATAGTTTCTTGTATCCCTCTTCCACCTCCATTAGCCTGGTCTCGTAGGTTGCGTTGGCCAAACTGAATCTACCCAGCGCCTGGAAACAAAACATGATTTTGGTGATTATGGACGAGTTACAGCCTCTAAATCTGTGCGAGAAACGGTCATTTCTTCCTGCATTTTGTTCAGCGCATTCGAGATGCGTTGATTGAGTTGGTTAGACATGTCATCCAGTTCTGACCGAACGCTTTGTCTAAATTTCCAGGTAAATAGTTTGGTTATTGGAAATGCGTAGGGGAAATGGAGTCAACTAACGTAAACTCACCTCAGCGAAATGATTTCTTGGGCATTGTCCTTCAACATTGACTTGATTTCGGACATCAGCGACTTGGTAGTCTTCTCAACTTCTCCCATCCGTGTTGACTGATCTAATAAGCTGAAATTTTGACCGGCATATCCATCCAAAGTCTCTTAAAGTGCAAACCTAGCATATCACCTGAAAGAAGTACCTGGTGTGGAAATTATTTTCAAATTTGAGGCGGTCATTGTGCATATGCTTTAGTTTTCCCTCCAACTGCGCTATGGCTGCCTCCATTTGATCTAGCCCAGTTGAAATGTAGTTGTTAGTTGAAGCTCTCGCCTTGTTCGTGCTTGGAGGACGAACCGAGTTGTTCTGAATAGAGCGTAATTCGGCTCGTAAGATGTTCTCGATTTTGGAATCAAAGTTCTTCAGTTCCTGATAGAGATTCTGGATGTCCAGAGCCTGGCTGCCACAGCGCGAACTGATGGTTTGGATATCCCCTGCGAGCTTCTGTAATGTATTTTCTGTAGACGTAGCGCCTCCATAATCAGGTGCTGGACTGGGATGGAAATAACACAATGTTTTAAACGAAGTTATCGAAATTTTTAGGCAAATCTCTTTGTCATCTACCAAAACGGCTTTTCTGAACTTCCTTTTAAGTATGTGGAATTTATAACAGTCTTAACTATAAAATAATATATTTATTTGATTAAAGTACCTATACTCCCAAGGGCAACCGTCAATGCTCGATGCAGAAGCTCTAACACTGTTTCGTCCTTTCTAGTTTAATCCCATTGTGGCTGGCTAAAGAATGCATTTTTATAAGGTTAAAATAATGGCAATTTAATCATTTAAAACGTAAATAATAAGATTTAAAGATTAGATTTCATTAGTTAAACAGCAATATTATTCATCAATCTTCATTAAATTCATACGGTTGTTTGATGGGTGGAGTTCGCTGCTTGTTTTGTGATGGCGACTGTGAAATCGAGCCGTCCGAGTCGTAATTTTTAGTCAAACCTATTTTGAGTGCAGAATCTAAGAATCAATTGAAGGCGAATATATTGCTCGTTTTTCTAGAAGATATCACTATGGAATCTTACAATTTTCCAAGTGCAGTTCCTGCCGCAGGGCCGCTATTTCACTTATAATCTGGCGGTTAGCTTTCTCCGTATTAGCTACCCGAAACTCTAAGTCAGTTATAGATGTTGGTCGCCTGTTCGCCATTACCAATGTCTTCCTTGCCTGACTCTGCATATCGTGTCACCTGAATTCAAATTATTTGTTTTGAACAAAAAATCGCATAAGTAACTGTTAAGTTTGAAAAACAGGTGAAAAATAGATAAAATTCCTTGAATTACATATGGCAAAAATATACCCTTCGCTGACAATTTAATATGCGCGGTAGTTTCAAGCTATTGACCTCTCAAGACATGAAAGGCATTATAAAGTATTTTACATTTTGTAAATACATGCCACTTAACTACATAAATCGTATCAAAATACAAATGATTGAAATTTTTAATGGTTTAAAGCAATGATGGGAGAAACAGAGCTCCAGGCGGTTGAAAGTGGATAGCAGCTTGATCTTTTAGTCCAGAACTATTTGAAATGTCTATCGATATCCCTGAGATGACTATTCGGTGACTACTATCCCCGAATAATCAAACTTTAACCAGTATAAATGCTTTAGAAGATTATGTGGAACTGAGATAAAAATTGACAAAAAGGAAATAAAGGAAGATGGAAAATAGCACGACTGAATGATGTGTTCACCGTACACGATCTCTGGCTCGTTTTACTTCCTTCACTTAAATTCATGAAGATAAGCATTTTAATTGCTGCAATTCAGTTGCTAAACATAGGTTGTCCTTATAAAATGGCCTTGCAAAAGTAAGATAATGAGCAATTTTGGTTAAATGGCAGTATAGATTTATTGGTGAATACGATTGAAAATTTTGTTGGTAGTGCAGTCGCAGTAGTGCACCGATTTCATCACTTATTTCAAGTAAATATTACTAATGAATATGAACTGGAAGAGAAACAGAAGTGTTATATGGGCAAAATGAAAAGAAAGAAATGTTGGCTTGAAAATGCGAGAAGGTTTAACAGGCTGAAATCCACACCATCGGTGTCATTTCACTAGATATTGCAGCGCATTCTCAGAGAGAAATATTCATTGAACTTAAATTAGGTGGCTGCAGATTAAAGCAGCATAGAAGGGTTTTCTTATCAACTTTCCCAAAGCAAAGTTTGCATAAGAATGCATAAATGCATTTATCCACAATTTACAATGATTAAAGTTTCTGGAACGTAAATTTTCCTTAAGCATCCAGTGGTCGAAATTTATTCAGATATTTTAAACGTTTTGCTTTCTTAAACTCAGTTTTTCTGATTTACTGTACATAAACGAATCCAGCTATCAAAGCTCACACACACTTGTTGCATTGTCTGAGCAAATAACCGTTGGTTTCAAGACGGCCTCTCTTCCTGTCCTAGGGTTGTTGTTTGGCTTACAGCTTAAGTGAGTATGGATTCACAGGAAAAACCAGTAACGTTTTTCAGTAAGATGTTCTACCATCTTAATTTTAAACTTCTCAGCTCCCAACGCTCCACCGCCACAACAATCCACCGATGTTCGTGAATACGCCCGTCAACTTAGTGAACGTAAGCGTTTGGAGGATCAGAGACATCATGAAGACAAGTTCCTTCGTCGGTCTTTGCGCAGATCCGAAAAGTTGCGTGCTCTTGCAAATGCTAAAAGAGCTGCTCGTGATTTTATCGAGTCTGCCAGTATCCGAAGCAGTGAATCCATTGACTCTGTTGGAGGTTAGCGATATTTTGATAGGATATTTCGTATTTAGGTTTTCCGAAAAAATCACAAGTGGTTAACTATGAAAAGTTCATTTATGATCTGCGTGACAAGTTGAGGAATTACGAAGCTGAAGGCAGTGATGTGTCCGATATCGACAACCTGGATGATCGGGAATGGGAGTGGTTGGCCACGAAGGTTTCGAAAACCTCTGTTATGCAAGCCTTTCAACTCCACGACGTCATCGGAACAGCTGTGGAAGACATGCGTGTCAAAATGGGTGACAAACCCATATCTGAATGGTGCTCTGATGTGTCTGCCACAAAGGCTCTTGACGCAGTCACCCGTGACATTAGAACCGTCCCCTACAATCACAGACCCCCTGAAATGACCGAACTTCTCGACTTACTCAACTCTCCTAGGATTTTGGTACGTTGTTGCATTGTTAGTTCATTAAAATATCTAGGGAGCCATGATGGCCTACGATGGTGTCAACCAGGTATGGTCAGATACTTCGGGACCAAGTCTGGCCCTTCCACGAACACCGGTCGAAGAGGGTCAGTTTATCGAGAGGACTGTCTACCCTAGTCCCGTTGAGGGATGCTACAAAATTTTGGCTGTTGATGATCAGGGAAATACCGTCTCAACACCCGATGGAATCACTCTAGTGAATGTGATTTTTCAGAAATCTGGCGAGGACTTCTTCGTAAGTTCGCTTTCTTCAATCGTTAATTTCCCACTAAGGGTGCTACTGTTCGTAACGAGGGCTCCTCCATCGTGATTGGACGAATAATTAGCGGTGGACTAATAGAAAGAACTGGTAAATCGCCATCTTCCGCTGAGTATCTTATTTTAGGGTTACTAAACGAGGGTGATGAGCTACTCTCTGTCAATGGAATCGATTTGATGGGGAAAGATGTGGACCATGTTTCACAGATTCTGGTAACTCACATCTCTTTCAATGACTTTCATGTTTCATGAATAATTTGATAAAGAGCACTATAGACTTTTGGTAACTTTCTGAATAACAGCTGTGATCTAGTATTAACTTGCGGGTAACTTTGCATGCTATATCTGTCCTAATTGTCATTTGTATTTGCTTTGTATTCATTCCGATGGCGTACTGTTATAATTGCATTTTGTTTACTTCGTGATTGGTGGCGTTTTTGTTGACTTTCTTCATCGGTATTCTTTTAAACTGGATTCATGAATGCATATTTTCTCGAAAGTAGTCTTTTTTATTCCACGATTTAATGGCGTCGCTCATTTCATCATTTTTTAAAATTTCTCAAAGTATATATTTGTTTCATACTTGTGTCATTGGATATTAGGGTATTTTACGCCATCTATTTAATTGCAAAAAATTGACTTTTCTGATTTGTTTCTTAATGCCTTTTACCCCTCTTCCTTTGGGGGTGGTTATTTTCATCCGTTTTGTGTGTTTTTGTTCGCTCTCTTTCTGTTGCATGTGAGCGGTTGTGCTAGCAAGTCGCTTGTTACCTTTCTGCCTGCCTCATTCGCTCTAAAATCATTGTTCTTCTCGTGTTTCTATACCCTAGAGTAGTCTCGACGGCCACATTGATCTCCTGGTCGCTCCGATCATGCCAATCACTGAGGCCTCGCTGTACCAAGATGAAGCTCTGGTGAGTTGATTTGATTTCTTTCGCCACCATTTCACTATTCATATATACGCGCTCTACGGTGTGGTTTCCTTAACCCGTTGCTACTCAACCATCGAACAGGTATTCTAAGCTCAACTTTGGGTGAAACGAAACTGTATTGTCTTGTCACCCGACAGAAGACCGTATGGCATCGAGGAAACTAAGTCCAGTGATAGATTGGAGCCTAGTTGGATTGAAAGTACGCTCAAATCTAACCGTTGACCTTTTACAGTGTAGATCCACACAGCCAACCTATGTGAATTTTCTACCAATAGTCTAGCTCCTCTGCTTATTTCGCTATTCATTCTACACTGAGGCGCACGTTTTTGTTAGTCTTGCAATGCTCCATGAGAAATCTCTACTTTTAACAAATACCTGTAAAGTGTCTTTAGGAACCCCCTTGATCACAGTTTTTCATCAGTATTATGCCTCTCGTGTCAAAAGGTTGTCAGCGATTACTAAATTATGAATGCGGTTATGGTCAGTGTTTTCACTACTACTTGCCTCGTGGTAGATTATTTGCACTTTGACTGGTTCCATAGAGCTGTCGTAGAATTTTGGACCATAAACTCTGACTTGAGTGAATCCCTATTACATTGTAGCGCTAGTTCATACGGTAATGCAGTGAATAAGCTGCATCAAGAATTCCACACCTTTGATGTGCTCCCGGGAAAGTCTAAATTAATGTATTAACAAAACATGGGGATTTGTCTTTTGTGCTGTTTATTAGTGGAAGCACCTGCTGGGACCGTCTCTCTGCAAGAGCATAGTCGACGTCATTGCCTTTGTAGGTCCACAATGAAGGGGAATAAAGTAGGCTATTCTGTAAAGTCCCAATGCAAGGACTACTTCTAGTGGTTTTCATGGTAAATCGATTGATGATTAACGGGTGAATTCTGAGTAGAGTGAATCGTCAACTGACTTTCATTCCTAGTAGGTGATTAAATGGCCACCTTGTTTCTACTGGCACATTTACGAATTTAGAGCATGTGACTTGAACAATTGTCACCATGAGAATATAAAATTTCTTGAATCTCAGAATCAAGATTACTTTCCCTCTTAACCCAGTGTACTTAAGTCCTATGTACTTTCTAGTCTTTGTCTTACGGTTCTTTTCGTACTATTTGAAGAAGCATTAAGCTCTCCATGGACTGCGATTTATTCTGTGATCTACAATCGCAGAAAATCTAAAGTTACACTACAGATCATATGTTTCCGGTAGCTAGGCCTGTGCCGAACCCTGGTGGGTGGTATCGTGTTCATGTGGCTGCTTTATTATTCATTATAATACCTTTTCTACTTTTTGACTAATTTAAGAAGAAACTGTTTTAATGTAAACTCCAAAAGCTCGTTTTGATAGCACAATAGATGTAGGCAGAAGTATATTGTTGGTCGTCACTTTTCAACTCCAAATTTTACTTTGAAGTGGTACAGTGCTTTCATGGGCTTTCATTTTCTGGTAAGGTAGTTCTGCGCCTAATTACTAGAAATGTCGCTTTTACCTGTTCTAGGCCCATCTGCGGGCGTTGTACAGCTACGAACCGTCCAACGATATCTACAATCCCTGTCCTGAAGCAAGCATTGCTTTCGACAAAGGCGACATTCTCCGTGTCCTCAACACTCGTGATCCCAACTGGTGGCAGGCTCTCAAGTAAGCCCCATCTGCTTGACCTTTGACCTCTTCCGTCACTCTAGCGAAGGATCACTTGTTTGAGTAGACGGGTTATCGACTTTTATGGTACTCAAAGCAGAAACCAGGGCTACGAGGCGAAGGAAGTAAGTGACTAGGCAAGCTGTTTATTGTAAAAAATAAGGTTGTATGGGAGGAATTTACAGTCTCGTCTGGAAAAATGCTTAATAGTTAGGTGGATTTAAGACGTTCAATGCACAAGGAAGTTACACTATTCTCAACGAACTATTACTCCAAATAGACGTCGCCAAGGTGATTTTCCACTTTTCATGGTGGGAGGGGTCTCCTCAAAAACTGCTACTTTCACTCTGTTGTCGATCATTTGGGTTTTTTGGTATCTGGTAGCACAGCGATTAGTGCCTTTCGACAACAGCACCTTATAGAACAAAATACTCCACAAGGTTAAGATTTGGAGAGTTTAAATAACAAATATGGGGAAACTGGAGCAGTTGTAAAGAAAACGACAACTGTTTTAGACTTTTCTCTGAAGTGTGACCGATGAGGCTCAGTCCTGCCATTGCCGTACATATGTTCATGTGGTCTATTATTAGCTACCCTTGTTATCCAAGACTTAGGTACAAGGCTCAATCATTTCACTTAGGCATTTAAATTCGAGGAGCGTCACCACAGCTGCCATTGAACTTCTCCAGTTCATGACCCAGGCTTGTTTTCACTTTGGCCTTATTCTCCTTATTTCGAGGAGCGGCTCATTCGGTTCCGTTGTTCCAGCCATTCACTAACCTCGTTGTTTTCATCAATATAAGTGAGAAAGGGTTGGCATGTTTATAGAAACCGTATTGTTCATTAATGCCCTTAACACATATTAAATAAAAACCGTTTTATTCTTCAAAATGTACTCCGAACACCCTGTAAGCTGGGTTCTTTAAAAACATTAGAGACTTTTTGAAGCCAAGAGCTCTCCTCTTCTCAGTATAATCCCATCATTCTACCTATTTTACTGTTCTTAAACGAACTATTATTTAAACTAGATCCTTTTTAAGCTTGCGCTATCCTGAGCGACTTTGAAGCTAACCTGAATCATTTAAGCCCAGATTTGCACGCTCACGTGAATTCTCATATAACTGGCGAAATTAAATACCACTGAGCTCCCCCTACCTTAAATGTCCCCAACCAATAGGAGGTTTTTCTTGGGCCCACAAGGGGTGGTGGCTAAGTCATGTGACAGTGATTCTTTCTCAATGTGCGTGTTTGAACTTTGGGTACCTCTCTCTGTGTGTGCAACGTTTTGATTGGTTGATGTCACAGCTGAATGATTCTCATTGTGTTGAACCATTAAGGGAGGTTAACACTTGTCTTCATCTCAAATTTTTGAGTACGTGATAGGATACATATTTTGTGTTTTGTGTTGCATCAACGCTATATAACAGATAGATAGTGAAATTCCAGAATGACTATACCACTGCATGCTGTAAAATGCGAAGATAGCAAGCTAATAGTGTATACATTTAAAATCCTGAATAAGTGTATTTCTAAGCATTAAACGCGGAAATTCTTACTGGTGAATATAGCAGAATTAACTCTATATAAGCATAGCTCCACTACTAAGAATGCACCATCAGCAGTGGATAGTGAATCTTGCAAAGTTTTAATAAAAATTAAAGTTTAAATCCATTTGGTAGGTCGCCTCAGCTGTTTTAAGGTGCTGTAACATTTTTCCTGAGTAAGTTTAGGATAAAGCCATTCTGAAATCGCACTCACGTTTCATTATCGAATGGGTCTTGTCCTGGGTTTAAATTCTCATGGACACTATGCCTCACGCGAACCTTTCAATCACCGATTTCTTCATTAAATTCCGACAAATTCTGCTAAGTTTGTAATTGTCAGAACCACTGTACTCCTTTGTATTTGTAAGGTCGTTTATGTAACTTTGGACATCGAAAACCCCAATTATTATTAAAAACAGAATGGATACCGAGTTTTCCCTAATAATATTTGCAAATTCAAAATGACAAAACAGCGATTGTCATCTCGTCTCCACAGACCTTTCTTAGTGCCATCTCCGAAAACCGATCTGAATGAAAACGCCCGAATGGGGGTTCCATTCTCTACCATAAGGTCAACTTAAGTGCAAAATGCACCAATCGCAGGTCCCCACTTTCCCGCCAATCAGTGGTGGCCATCTCGAGCTCCATTGCCGATCTAAATGTAATAAAAGGGCGCTGGAAAGAGGCTCCTACTAGGTGTCCTAGCTTTGAGCCAATCTATGGCATATAGTGAACCGATTATTCCACCAATCAGGATCGAGGAGTCGGGCGCGGTGGGCATCTCGGGCAAGATGGCGGGCCTGGTGCCGTCGCCTTATTTCCAGCGTTACCGGTGCCTGCTGCGGCTGAAACGGGCGGGCGCCTACGCGGAGGACGAGGCGGCGGGCTACTCGGAGTCGGAGCCCTCCGAGGCGGACGACAGCGACAACGAGCACACCGACGCCGACGCCTCCTCCCTGGGCACGCCCAGCAGCCTCAACACCTGGATCTCCTCCACCAGCACCGCTACCACCAGCGTCGCCAACGGCAGCTTTCCTGGCGAGGATATGACCAGTGAGTGGCCCACACACATGGGTTTTCTTCTAAGCGGACTCGGGTTGCGGCTACGCGCTGTAGATACTCACCTACCCAATCCTACCCATTGCATTACTGGACCCTATTCAAATAATCGTAAATACTCCTTTTTTGGCCTAGTGTTCAATTAGGCCAAGGGAGTTATCAATAAGAAGATCCCTACGTCCTGTCGATAATATAAATACCCAAGATTGGTTGTCCTGGCGTGACTGTCGGTGTGGTAACCAATGGAGGAGGTTTGGGCGGGCACGAGGAGCTGTCTGCAGGGCTTACGAGACGCTTCTACATAGTCTTTCTAGGTGATTTAAAAGACGTTTTCTGATTTCCTGTATTTAATAGACAGATTTTGTTAAAAAACGCTATCTGTAGCCTGTTTATTTAAACTTATTAGCTGATGGAACTCCTGCCCTAGGGCTCTTGTCGTATTCAATTTTTAATAATTTATTCACGTTTGTTTACTTTTGCTAAACGCTTATTACAGCTTATATTATTTTCCAGGACTATTTTGTTGAATTTTGTATATCTTATTAAATTTCACTTCATTAAATCCATTGTCTTACATTATAACTTTTGCTGTGTCATTTTGATATTGCTATGGAGAATTTATTGACCTTTTTGAAACCCCAACTGCACTATTCCATCTATTTTTTGGTTGATTTAAAAGCACTCTTTTGTAATAATTTTGCGATTGTAACCACTGTCCTAGGACTCGAACTGTGGAAATTCTATAAAAGCACAGAGTTTTATAAAATGCTACCTATGACCTGTTTATATAGTCATTTAGATGATTCGTATAAACCTTTATAAAGTAATTTTTAATAAAAATTGATATCACGAAATTCCCCCCTTTCCAATTTTTACAAAGCTATCAATAAATCCTATTTGTGTTTTCTCTATTGATGATTAAAACCTTTTTTAACTATTTTTGTTGGGATTGCTGTCCTGAAACTGGACCTCTGCTCTACCCAAGCGTTATATGCCTCAGAAAACGCTAAATTTAACCTGTTTACAGATTTAGGGGGCTTGAAACACTTTTTCGTCGTTGCGGTCCGAAACTGTCATGCATTTGGGCCTTTGTTGCAGTCATTTGTACCAGTGCCTCGGTTTTCATACGATGGAGTTATTTTCCTCCATGAAACGCCAACCGAAACCCATTTTTCCTGGTTGCTTCAAACCAGCTTCGTTTCATTTTATTGAATTTGCTTTGTGATCACAACATCCCTCTTCCAGGGCTTCTGCTGCTTAGAATCTCCAATTAGAGTAAATTACCTCCATAAAACGCTGGATTCATTCTCTTAGTGACACCGTTTTTGATTTTGCATCAAAAAACGGTGCACATGTGGTTGAACTCCTTTAAATTTCCTTTCTTAATAGCATCTATGAAACATTCAAACACTAAAGTATATTCGACAGACATTTCTGAAATTTCTGATCTTATCTAGTGTAGTGTTCCTGTTGTATTTTACAGACGGCGAGTACATTTGGAGTTCGCACGGTCTCGGTCCGAAGCAGCTGAAGAAGATAAGGCAAAAGAAGTCCAAAAAGTCCAAAATCTTCGGTCTAGTCAGCTCGGGCGCCTACAGCGTCTCAAGTCTCTTCTCCAGTTCCAGCTCTCGCAAGGCCAATGAATACGAGATATCTAAAGGTGAGAAGTGCGAAGAGACGCCTGTGTTATGCCGGCAGTTTCATCAACTAGACGCAGTCGGTTTTTTAATAGCGTAGACGATATCGATGAGAGCCAAGATCATCAGGAAAAAGCTTTTTTAAAGCACAAAATTTAACGTTTAATAGATTGTAGTCCGTTAAGGGAATAGCTTTATTGCCTATGGGTTTTACTCGAAATAACCGTCGCCATTATCGACTGTTACTGCATCAATCCGGCCCATGGAAGCAATCCGGAGCAAGTTAATTTGACCCATTCCCCGAGGCACGATTGAATGGGCTTTTTTGGTACTAGCAATATGGTACTAAATGTCTTTCTCAACAGAGTTGAACCACTCATAATAGCTCGTCGGTGCTTTAAGATCTGGGCATTTTGGCGGGGACCGAATTCTCGGAACTGCCGCCTAACAATCATTTTTGTCTCTTCCCCGAGCTGTGGTACTGAATTTCATCTCTGCGAAACCTGTGGGAGTAATAGCTAAGGTCATTATTCAGTTTAGGCCTTAATTCCGATGCTGGCAGCAAATGTTTTTCGTAGATTTTCGGGGAGGAAACCTGCTATGCCATTGTTTCAATCCCATCGCCTGTTGTGTTGCCAGGTGTTTTCTAGCTCATGTCGTCAGATTGTTTTCACAGTGTTCATAGTTGCATTTTCTTTCTTAAGATGGTGGTTAGTGCAAATCTCCTACGACTAGCGTTCCAGTCATCATCCTTTCTCGATTTCGTATTCCATGCTACTGGTAAAGGGTAAGAGTAAGAGTTTTACCGCATTTGGAAAAGTCAACCAACTCTAAATCTGTAACATTTGTTCCAACATGCATTTATGAAGTGAATTTATTTTATTCTTCTTTTCAGATGTTAACAATCGATACCATTCTTAGAGCACGTGGTATTGAAATCCGAACACAGTGGGCTTTTATGAAATGGGTTTAATCGTTTTAGGTTTCTGCTTTATTTACTTCCTTTTAACCGCCTTGACAGAGATCGACAGCCTGAAGCAGGCAGACGGTGATCAGCTGAGGCAACTTGTGGAGGAGTCGGTACGAGACAGTGTGCGACGACCGAGTCTGCTGACGTACGAGCTGGTCGACCTCTACTACCCCCAGCCCGAGCGCAAACGGCCCCTAGTCCTCGTCGGACCCAAGCACGTTGGCAGGCAGCAGCTCATCGAGGGACTGCTCAAGAGTGACCCCAAGAGATTCGCCATGCCTGTGATCCGTCAGTGCCGTTGTTTTCTGAAGATGAAATTGCTGTTTATAACAATGTTGGGTGCTGGAGAAATGCTCAAACATCATCACTGATGATTTTTAGCTCCATCATGCTGTCAGTAAGCAGATCGAACGCGCTGGTTGAGCATAACTGAATTCATTAGTTTCTAAAATGTTCTGGTTAAGGTTTGTTTCCGTTGTGAAGTATAAGTACTGGACATGCGTAATGTGGACACTCACGGGGATATACGCTGCGATGTACCTCTGGGTTCGGTCAAGTAAATCGTTGTTGTCTTTCTGTTTTTCAACTGGTCGTCTCACGTTTTGGCAAAGGTGGTTACTGGGTGTTCGCGATGAATTTTCCAGTCTCTTCAGCACTAGTACCCAAGAAATCGCCGTCTCTCCAAACGTTGTTTTATTCTCCCTCTAATTAACTGAGTTGTCACTCTACTGGAAGCACAGTGACTAGCTTCTTTCTCGACGATGATGCTCTATACGCAGCAGCTCCTCGGCGGGTTAAGATCCGGGAAGTTCGGCATTGGCCAAATGTAGGGGCTGATATAGTCGTTCAGATCGGCTGACACCAAACGCTTTTGACTCCTTACACATTTTGAATGCTGCCGTACAAACGCTATATTGATAGCTATCTCAATATCCAGCAATTTCACGAAGGTATTTGAATTCAACCTAAGCCTTTCCAACACTTTCTGCACTTTTTCGCGGCAAAAATATGCTTCTCAAATCCAATCAGCTCGTCTGTTAGTTCCTGGCCACCACCATTGTAATTCACCCTTTTATGTCACCAGATTGTTTTCGTAGGGCTGTGAGTCATTGTTTATTCAGCAAAGGTCATAATTTCCTCGTTATTTTGATGGCAAATGCTAATCGACATCATTTACGAGTTAGTCTCTTTCATGTCAAATTTGGTGGGCTCCATTATCCATAGGAATGACTGCGAAGGGCTTAAAGTGTTAAAGAAGGCTTGTTGTGCATGAATACATTTAAAACAGCTAAAAAATGTAATCCTATTACCCTATGTAATTCATTAATGTCACCTAGACACAACGAACCCGGAGGCCAAGTCGAGCGGCTTTCAGCGCTACGAGGTGGTGACGAAGGCGGACTTCCAGCGGATGCACAAGGAGCGCGCCTTCGTGGAGTGGGGCGTCTGCAACCGGTACTACTACGGCACCGCCGTCGCCTCTATCGAAGCCGTCGTCAAGGCCGGCAACGTCTGCGTCCTCGCCCTCAGGCCTGATGTGAGTGGTCACCAGATATGAGTAGAATGCGGCAGTTAACAGGCTCAAGAGGTCCTAGGAATCCGCGTCTCTTCAACTCTAGCCTCTTTCATGTGTTATATCGCATGACTAGAATGTTTTGGGGTAAGTAATTGATTAGTGGGTGGACCCTGCCCAAGTGGCCCAATGGAGAAGGTGTCGGTTTCCGGAGCCGAAGCCGAAGGTTGTGGGTTCGAGTCCCACCTTAGGTGGGCGGTTTTTCCGCTCTATTGGCACTCTCATGAACCCAGTAACTCACTTTCAATGGTCTGAGATGTCAGTAACTTGCGAACCGCGTTATTTCCCCTCGATTCCGATTGGCTAGTAGTTGACCAATAGGAAATGGACTAGTCCAATTGGTTGGATGAATTGTCCAATAAATAATCTGGATGGCACGTGACTAATAACCTTTTAAAAAACCTAATTAAATGCCTTATTTTGGAAATTCCGATTTGAAAGACAACTCAAATGAAAAAATGACCTATTGAAAAGAAGACGCCGCATTCTGGAAGCCAAAGGTTAAGTCGTGATTTAGACAGTCATCCTCGGTTAGTTGAAAACCGAACATGTAAATCACTAAGTTTATCGGTTCATGTCGCTGGTATGATCTACTGTTCGGCTCCGTTAGAAATCTGCTTCTACACTGGCTAAAAGCTCGGTCACTGTGTAGGGCAAGTAGACAAATTGTGTCACCTATTTGACTTTTATTTCTCCCTGTTATTTCAGTCGATTCGCGCCATCAGACGGACACCGTTTTTGCCCTGCGTCATCTTCGTGGCTCCACCGGACAACCTCGACGAGATGCGAAAACTCAGCAAGCAGTGGACTAACTACGTCAACGTCTCCGTACGTCTTGTCCTTTCAACCCGTTTTACACTCCCACATGTGGCGTATATCCACTTAGCCAATTGAAGTAAACTCTTTTTTCCTCAAAAGAAAATTTATCGGAATATGAAATAAGCGGTATGTAACTATGGGGATGTGGTTAAAGCAGGTTTTTAGATCTAACTAGCCAAGTAGTTGGGGGTTAGATACAGGCACTGAGCTTTGTTTTAACGACTTTCAAAGCATTGTGTTCAACTAAGAAATCGTATTTTTGGTTAATTGTGTGGGACCCTATGGTACCACTTGGAAAAAGGGGGTTAGTAGAGAACTCCTTTAAACTATTCGTGGCCACTGTGTGTTCAATCGTGACTCTCTGCGTAATGAGGTAATAATTGAGTCGATAGACAACCGTGGGTTCATTTTCGGCCTGGATATTCTATTCAAAGGAGAAACTATGGAACTTTGGAAGTGGAAACAAGTGCAGTTTGGAATCGCCCGAGTTTAAGAAATGCACTTCCTCTTGCTCACAAAACTGTAAATTGGATTTGCGTTATTCGTGTATGAAACACAAGACTGAAGGGATAGAGCACAGGTACATTTGACTGAACCCTAATGCAGCGTTAAGGGGAATGGGATGGTGTGCGTTAGCGATGTCCCCCTTGGCACGTATTGGCATGTGTCCCCGAAAGTATCCAGTCTGTCCAGTATTTATACCCAGCCTGGTAGCTATGACCTCTAACCGAAACACTCTTTGGATTGAAATGTTTTGGCAACTCGCTAGTTTAGTTTTGATCTGTAGGCTTTCTTGTTGGGCGATTGTGGATAACATTTACTAGGTATTTAAGTTTAGGCTTTTTTTAAACCCCAACCGGTAGAAAAAAGGCGTTCATGGCTGCAGAAGGTCGTAGGTTGTTGATGTGTCCAATGTCTTTTCGGTAAGTTCTCCTTTTTAGTGTTTTTCTTCCATTTCAAAGTCATAAATGTAACTATTTCTACCAGTCCTTCAAGGGCCTCTTATGTGAATCGTAGGTTGTCCAAATGAATTAGGTGGACCAGCAGCCTTAAGAGAGCAGAATCACGCACCTACTGTACTGGGCGACCGTTGCTTCCATTGATGATTCTATAATCGACTGCCGTCCATGTCTTCATCCCATTTTTTGTCACCCCCTCCCGTTCCTAAAGATGACCAGTTTTAACACAAGATCGATAGGAGAGGGCGCAAGTTTATTCCCAGTGATAGTGGGACTGAATAGATGTGTCGCCACCAGTACCCAAAATGTGTACGTCATGGTAGCACCGAACTGTGATTGGTCGTAAGCATTCTGGAAACTGGAGTGTTGAGGTACATTCGGTCTGCTTTCTGATTGGAAGACGGTGAGTGGAAAGCACCAGGTGTTGACACTTGGACCTTGTTTAGGGTCGTAACATGGTAATTAGATTCGCATCCTGCCAGGGAGCAGCGAAAACGGCTATTACTTTTGTCTAAGGCTACTTCACAGTGGTGCATTTTCGACTCATGAGTCATCTTTTCATGTTGGATCTGTTGCTTTTGACACCGCGCAATTGCGTTTGATTGGTTTGTATCAACCTCGATCTGTATGCTAGTTGGGCAACTGCAGCGGCAGACTACACGAAGTTACTCTCCAGAACGAATCAACAAAGGACTTTATTCAGACTCTGGTCGACCTCGAGGGAGTTGAGTCAATTGGTGGCGCTAGGCTTTGTTTGAGGAGGAGGAGGAGGAGGAGGAGGAGGAGGAACAATCCAGTCACCAGTTTGTCGCTGCTGCATGGCTTACGCGCCGCTATGTGCCACTACAACGTTTGGACCTTTCTTAGCGCCTCACCACTCAGCCGGTGGAAAAGATTGCTATGAATGCATCCATTGATATGGTGTTTGTGTAGGATGACGAGCTGAAGTCGTGCATGGAGGCGAGCCAGCGGATGGAGCAGCACTACGGGCACTTCTTCGAGTTCCTCATCGTGCCGCGGGCCAACTCGGACGCGCTGGCGGAACTGAAGCAGGTCGCCCTTGACCTGGAGCGGCGGCCGCAGTGGGTACCGGCGCAGTGGATCGACGTCGTCTGGAAGGTCGCCGCCCAGGCCATCCGCGAGGCCGCCGCCGCCGAGGCCAAGAAGAACAGTGCCGCCGCGGCCGCCGCCGCCGCCTCCGCCACCGGTGGCACCGCCAGGGTCAGCAAACGAGGCGGCGGCGGCGGAGCTACCAAGTGATTTCCCACCCCCTCCCCCTCCTTCCTCGATGGCTTCGTGCTTGTCATCACCCATTTGTCCCCCCACCCCCTTCTTCTCTCTATCTTGAAATGAAATCGTGTGGGTTGATTGTGAAATGCGAAAGTGACTTGGGACTTATCTTGCGTTTTATGTCATTTGGGATGGATTCGGTGTTTATGGTCATCATGGAGTTGAGAATGCGTGCTTAAAGGGACAGCTTGGAGGAGGTTTATGAGATTCATAAGTACACTAAAAATTTTCCATTATGATTTACTTAACTCATTTATTTACATTCGCTATATGGCTGTCTTCTTTATGGACTATCAATTAATTATACTTTTTGTTATATACGGGTTTTCGTGTGAAATATAAGCCAATTTGTGTTGCTTCCTAGATCATTGGTGACGTGGATTCATTTATTGGGATGATTAACTTGCAGAAGTGAATGTGGTAGTCCTCGGTCATCCGCGACTCTGCAAAAGGCTCGCAGTGTTCGCGTGCGTGGTATTTTTCAGCTACTCTGACACACTGTACCGACTTGCTCTGACAGGATACTCACAAGTAAATTATCTTTCATTCTACAGCTGAGTCAGTACGGCAATTGTGTAGAGAGGAGAACATCGATGACCGGCTGAGTGTTAATCTCCCAAAATGATTTGGGGTTTCAACGCCTTATTCAGTCAATGAGTGAGAAACACCATTTTAAATTGCACACAAAATTCTTAACTATTTGCAATTGCTAACAATAAACGCATCAGCGATTTCTGCAGATGCAACAGAGGGGCGGTTTCCGACTTCCACAGTCTCCCTGGTTTATAGGTGCTTGTTCGAATAAAATGTGTAAAGTAAATCACAGTAGCGTAAAACAAATTGCTTTTTGGTGTGAGTTCATAAATCCACATGATTGCCAATATCTAGAGTGTCTAGTCTAAATGGTTACGAAATTGCATTGTTTGTGTTTTGTTTCGAAATTGAAAGCCACGCTACTGAGCCTAAGTGGCCTGATGAAGGTCTTCAGCATCCAATCAGCGGCATTGGTGGGGTCCAATGCTATCAGTTTAGCTATAAATAGAGGACCTTTTAGCAAGCTATCCTCAGGTGCTGTACCTACTTGCTGCCACTAGTCCTTAACCAATAGATCTTCCTGCTGAATTGGTATAAGATTTGGATGAAAGTGAGGATGCCGGATAGTAATCCTTTCAACTTGTTTCGGGTATTTGAGTCTTTTTAACTGCACGCGAAACGTCAATTGACATGGTACATCAAATTGTTGACTATTTGTAAATCACAGCAATGAACGCATCAGCGATTTCCATAGATACG